>VCHN02000014.1:83107935-83707935 GCA_007115665.2 Sequoiadendron giganteum | reverse complement strand
ACTATGCCTATAACATTGGCATGGATATCGACCTTTCCTCCTTATGCAAACTTACCCAAGAGGATGCAAGAGAGACTTTTATCCCATTTTTTCAAAGATGGAGAACCTTAGCAAGTAGATGTCTGGTAGAAATACTTCAGAAGGAGAAAGTCACCATGTTTCTACAAACTCTCCTAGGACCACTAAGGTATGGCTTACAAGTCCATTGTTGCACCACCTTTGTTGACCTTGTTGAAAAGGGTGTTCAACTTGAGAAAGCCTTGATCGCCAAAGGCGAATGCCACCATCAACACCACCACAAATAATAACCCAAGTAGCTCCAATGACAAAACCAAATACTAGGTTAAGAACAAACACATCACCAATGACGATGTGGTCGATGCAAAAACTGTAAATGCAACAGGTCATGTACTCACCATCAAAGGAGTAAAAAATTAAAATGCACCTATAACTACACCAACACCAACTGCCAATGCTATCCAAAGCAATCCTACTCAATCTAATCAAAGGCAACTACGTCAACCATAACAATTCCAAAAACGCACATATACCCCTTTAGGTGAACCTATCGAAATTGTCTTGAAGAAACTCCTCCAAAACGAAGTCATAATGTTGGAAGAACCTAAACCATATGACCCTGGTTAGTTCAATCCATCATGGTGGGATGATAGCACATTTTGTGATTATCACCGTGTAAAAGGACACAAAACTTGCTCTTGTCATTAGTTATGAAATTCGGTACAAGACCTTATTGAGAACCAAACCATTGAGTTAGGCGGTCAATAATTTACGACTAATGCAGATCATACTATCCACAAGAACACACCATAAGATCATAATAAACCCTCCTCATCTGGCATGAAAAATAACAATAATCAAGCCAATCACATATTTCCTACCTACAAGTATCCCGGAGGTACCATTATTAACAATCTTTGCACTGCTTATGAGGATGAGTGTGTTAATACCATTACCATTAAAAAGACCCTTGAATGCAATGTCACCACACATAAAGGAAAGGTCACTATCCCAGGTCCTTCTACATGTTAGCTTAAAACCACCATACCTGGTCCATTTGCTAAATAGTCAAACCCTAAAAAAGAGTTCAACCTTATTGAGCAATTGAATAAAACACCCATTCAAATATCCATTCTTGAATTGCTCTATATCTCACCCACACATAAGGCCATCTTGGATAAAGTCTTGCAAGAGTCATCTATCCCAGCCAACATTGATGTCAACCATTTTGAAGCTATGGTCAGATATCGAAATTTTCCTCATCACATTACCTTCTCAGACATTGACTATTCCTCGCCCAAACCATCTCATAATGATGCGAGGTTCATATTGAGATTTTTTTCCACAAACATAAGGTTAGATGAGTCTTAGTAGATGGTAGAGCAGGATTGAACATTTGCTCTTTAAAATCAGTTAAATATCTTGGCTTCTTTGATGCATGTGTAGATGCTACCAAGAGAATTTTCATCAACGCATACAATCATGAAGAACACGCTTCTAAAGGCGTCATTACAATTCCGCTACAGGTGGGACTAGTTATCATAGATACAACATGTCAAGTCCTAGATCATGACATACATTATAATATCTTACTTGTTTGCCCCTGGATTCATGCTCTAAAGGCCATTCCATCCACATACCACCAATGCTTAAAATTCCCTTTTGATGGTACTGAAATCACTATCCCAGGAGATCCTGATTTGATGTAGGAGCATCCAGTGGTGTAAGGGCAATCCTACATCACCCAAAAATATATTTACTTTCATTTAGATTTTTGTAGATATTTTTGCATTTCTGGATACCCTTTTCATCGAAGAAGAATTCCCAACTTTTAGAACTACTTTTCTACTTTTTCTGCTCGACTGTTATTTTTAGTAGGTATGATTTTGAAGGTGTGAGGAGACAAAAATTTAAGAGAAGCTTCAGGACAGAATAATAAACACTTTGGTGAAAGAATCAGGCAAAGATCATTCTTGGTTCAAAAGTTATTCAAGTTTCAGTTTCTGCTTTTTAACCTACAAAATCTTCAAAGCTAATTTTGAAGGACTTAAAGGCTCCGGATGGGCCCAAAAATTGGCGGAAAACAAAAGTGGTTAGCCTTTAGGCCCCACCTTTCGACACTTCATTATCACAAGACCTTTACAAAAAGGTATTATCGTTGAAGATCTGATGGTTAAATCTTGAGTTAGGGCTTCTGGAAGTTTGTGCATAATTAGAATGTTGTTTTTGGCTCCAAATGGAGAATTGGGCTATTTATGGGGTAGTTTCTGATTTTTATAAGTAATTTTTGGGGAAAGAAGATCGCATGTTGTGAATAGGGGGATTTCTGTAATTTCTTTTCTGTAATTTGCATGTATTGTAGAACTCGAGGATTGGAGATCCTCTGCATGTAAGAATTTCATATTTTGAAAATAATAAGAATCTTTGGTTTTTCTTTGTGATTTTCTTGTGTCTCGGGTTGCACCCTCATCAAGTGGTATCAAAGCGGGTTTTCTTGAGCATGTGGATAGATCGCCGATCATGAGGCAATTCGCACCAAGACTGTGGTTGTGGGTTCAAGATATTCAAGATACCTCCAAGACTGGCACGTGGTAGGCGAGGTGGTGCCAGAAATGCTAGTGGAAGAGATCCATTAGCGGTCGAGGGTTTCAGAGCCCTCCAGAGACAAATTAATGCATTACAAAGAGAGTTAAGAAGAGGGGTAAACCCGAGAAGGGGAGAAGAAAGTGAGGATGAAGAAGAGGTAGAAGATTCAGATGTAGAAGAGGAAGAAGAAGCTATTGATCAAGATCAAATGCAGCTAGTAAGGGCCATTTCGAAGATCGAAAAAAGACTTAGAGTAGAATTTCCCAGTTTTTTTGGAAGTCTAAACCCGGAAGAGTTGATTGATTGGATCAATGAGTTGGAAGAGTATTTCGAGTATGAAGAAGTAGAGGACCCAGATCGGGTTAAGTTTGCAAAAACGAAGCTGAAGGACCATGTGAGTATCTGGTGGAAAGAGGTCCAACTAGAAAGAAATAAGAGAGAAAAGGGAAAGATCACCAGATGGGATCGCATGGTGGAGAAACTAAAGAAGCAGTTCATGCCAATGGACTATGAGTTAGATCTATTGAAGAAATTGCAAGGGTTGAAGCAAGGAAGTAGATCTGTGAAAGAATACACAAAAGATTTTCACAAGATGATCATCAAAACGGGACATGCAGAGGCCAACAAGGAGAAGGTAGCCCGTTATCTTAATGGGTTACGACCAAGCATTCAAGAGGAGTTAAGCTTGGTCAGAATGGTCACCATTGATGATGCTTACCAGTTTTCGCTGAGAGTTGAAAAGAAGTTGAACAAAAGATTTGACAGTAAGCAAAAAGGAGAGGAGGTCAAAGCAGAAGGGGTAGCGGAAGATCTTTTGGAAGCCGAAATGAGGATGAGAAGAAAAATGAAGATGTGGGTACCAGTCGAAGCCAGAGGAATGATAACTTCTACCGCCTACGTGATCAGAATGGTGGTGATCAAAGAGGTAGAGGACAAGGAAGATTTGGGCAAGGACCCAGAAGGGGTGGTTTCAGAGGAACTTTTTTCCGATGTGGTGAAGAAGGGCATCGAGCCTATGAATGTCCACAATACCAAGGAAGGACAAACAAAAGGCCAGAAGGTCATGCAAGGGTTGTGCATGTAGATGAGGAGGCTTAATTTGAGCATTCAAATGATGCTGAAAGGGGAGAAGCCCTAGTGGTGAGAAGAGCCCTAGTGACTGAAGAGAAGGAGCCAGAATAGAGGAAGAATCTGTTTCGCACAAGGTGCAAGTGTGAAGACAAATGTTGTGATGTCATTATTGATGGTGGCAGCACTGATAATCTAGTGTCATAAGAAATGGTTACAAAGTTGAAGCTAAAGAGGGAAAGGCATCCACATCCATATCAGATTGTCTCGTTACAAAAAGACCACAAAGTTCTAGTCAATGAGCAGTGCCTGGTGAAGTTCAAGATCGAAAGCTATTGTGATGAGGTACTCTGTGATATCATCCCCATGGATGCATGTCACATGTTGTTGGGGAGGCCATGGCAATTTGACAGGTGAGCTGTACATGATGGCCATGCAAACACTTATTCCCTGATGAAGGATGGAGTCCGCCATAAGTTGAAACCCCTGAAGAAGGCTAAAGAAAAGGTATGTAGTAGTGCTAGAATTTGTTATGTTCATGGAAGGAAACTTTTAGAAGGCATGAAACATGAGCGTGTGTGTTATGAATTGATTCCTAAAATGGATAAGGAGGGTAGTGAGAAGGTTCCAGTAGAAGTTTCTGGGTTATTGAATGAGTTTCAAGATATTGTTTCTGATAATGTACTTGAGGGTTTACCACCAATGAGGAAGATCAGTCATCAGATTGACTTGATCCCAGGTGCTAGTTTGCCGAATAAGGCAGCTCATAGAATGACTCTTGCAGAAAATGAGGAGTTGTTGAGAAAGGGTTTGATTCAAGAGAGTTTGAGTCCATGTGCAGTACCTATAGTACTAACACCAAAGAAGGATGGGGAGTGGAGGATGTGTACAAACTCTTGGGCCATAAACAAGATAACAATCAAGTATAGATTTCCCCTGCCAAGGATGGATGACCTGATGGACTATTTGAGTGGAGCTCAGTACTTCACAAAGATTGATCTGAAGAGTGGATATTACCAAATCTGGATTCGAGAGGGAGATGAATGGAAGACCACCTTCAAGACCAAAGTGGGCCTGTACGAGTGGTTAGTCATGCCTTTTGGGCTAACCAATGCACTGAGCACATTCATGCGGATTATGAACGAGGTACTGAAAGAGTTCCTAGGAAGCTTTGTTATTGTGTATTTAGATGATATTTTGATATTCAGTAAGTCACTGGATGAGCATATAATGCATATTGGTAGAGTCTTTGAGAAGTTAAGAGAAGAGAAATTGCTGATTAATCTGAAGAAGTGTAGTTTTGTGAAGAAGGAGTTAGTGTACTTGGGGTTTGTTGTCTCGACAGAAGGTCTCAAGATGGACCCAGAGAAGGTGAAGGCTATTCTAGAATGGCCTACCCCAAGAACTGCTACTAAGGTGAGATCTTTCCATGGTTTGGCTAGTTTTTACAGAAAGTTTATTAGAAACTTCAGTAGTATTTGTGCACCCCTAACTAAAACAATGAGAGGGGATAGAAAAGAGTTCAAGTGGAGCACTGGAGCAGCAAGGAGTTTTGATCTATTGAAGTAGAAGGTGACAGAACAACCTGTTTTGGCTCTCCCAGATTTCAATAAGGTGTTTCAGGTAGATTGTCATGCCAGTGGTTGTGCCATTGGAGCAGCGTTAAGCCAAGAAGGTAAGCCCATTGCCTATTTCAGTGAAAAGTAAAATGATGCAAAGAGAAAGTACTTTGTATATGATCAAGAATTTTATGCAATAGTTCAAGCATTAAAGAAATGGAGGCATTATTTGTTGCCAAAGGAATTTGTTATGTATACTGATCATCAAGCATTGCAGTACCTGAGTAGTCAGGGAAAATTAAATCAGAGGCATATGAAATGGGTAGAATTTTTGTAGAGTTATACATTTGTTTTAAAACATAGGAGTGGGAAGTCAAATAGGGTTGTAGATGCCTTAAGTAGGAGGCATACATTGTTGATAGAAATGCAGATTGAGGTGGTTGGGTTTAGTGAACTCAAGACATTGTATCCGAATGATCCTGATTTTGTAGAGGCTTGGCAAGCTTGCAAGGAACCTGTTATAGTTGATAGGACAAAGTGGCTGGATTTCATAATTCAAGAGGACATGTTGTTTAAGGGAAGTCAATTGTGTATTCTGAGAAGTTCCATGAGGGAGAACCTGATAAAAGAGAAACACAGTGGAAGAATGGCAGGACATTTTGGTCAAGATAAGACGATTTCCATTATCAGTGAGCATTATTATTGGTCTCAGTTGTCACAAGATGTGAAGAAGTTTGTGCAGAGTTGCAGGGTATGTCAAATGGCTAAAGAAGTGAGTCAGAATACAGGGTTGTATCAGCCCTTACCTGTACTAGAGAGGCCGTGGGAGGATATAAGTATGGACTTTGTTCTTGGTTTTCCAAGGACACAGAGAGGGAATGATTCAGTATTTGTGGTAGTTGACAGGTTTTCGAAGATGGCACATTTCATCCCATGCCAGAAGACCCATGATGCAGTCCACATTGCTGACTTGTTCTTCAGAGAGGTGGTGAGGCTACATGGTTTGCTAAAGAGTATAGTCTTAGATCGTGACACAAAATTTGTTGGATACTTTTGGAGGACCTTGTGGAAGAAGTTGAAAACAGAGTTGAAGTTTAGTTCTGCACACCATCCCCAGACTAATGGGCAGACTGAAGTTGTGAACAGGAGTTTGGGTAACCTACTGAGATGCTTGGTAGGAGATAAACCAAAGGGATGGGATTTGATCTTACCCCAGGCAGAATTCGCTTACAACAATTCTGTCAATAGAAGCACTGGTAGATCACCAATCCAAATTGTGTATGCAAGTAGTCCTAGGACTGCTCTAGAATTGAGAAAGATGGACCAAGAGAAGAAGACAAGTGTTGAAGCTGAAGACTTTGTAGAACACATCAAGGATATGCATGAGAAGGTAAAAGAACACATTAACAAGATGAATATGTAGTATAAGGCTAAGGAAGATCAAAAGAGGAGGTATAAGGAGTTTCATATTGGTGATGAAGTGATGGTCCACTTGAGGAAAGAAAGGTTTCTAGTAGGAACCTATAACAAATTGAAGATGAAGAAGTTTGGTCCATATAAAATTTTGAAGAGGCATGATTCTGGGAACGCATATGAGGTAGAGTTGCTGGATGGATTCTACATTTCCCCTGTGTTCAACATTGTGGATTTGATAGAATATCATGAGGGTGGCGCAGAGGAAATACTAGCAATGGAACAGTGTGGTATTCTAGCACCTACTTCAGAAAAGGAGGAGATTGAAGAAATCTTGGATAGCCATGTGGGAAGGAGTACTAGAAACAGGCAATATGAAGAATATCTGGTGAAGTGGAGAGGAAGGCCTGTGGAAGATTCATCCTGGTTGTCTAAGGCAGAGGTTGAGCGTTTGGGTTTTCCTCAACCATCTGAGAAGTGACGGGGTCACTTTTCAAATTACCCTAGGTGTCTAATGTAGGAGCATCCAGTGGTGTAAGGGTAATCCTACATCACCCAAAAGTATATTTACTTTCATTTAGATTTTTATAGATCTTTTTGCATTTCTAGATACCCTTTTCATCGAAGAAGAATTCCCAACTTTCATAACTACTTTTCTGCTTTTTCTGCTCGACTGCTATTTTTAGCAGGTATGATTTTGAAAGCGTGAGGAGATAGAAATTTAAGGGAAGGTTCAGGACAAAATAATAAACACTTTGGTGAAAGAATCAGGCAAAGATCAATCTTGGTTCAAAAGTTATTCAAGTTTCAGTTTCTGCTTTTTGCCCTACAAAATTTTCGGAGCTAATTTTAAGGGACTTAAAGGCTCTGGATGGGCCCGAAAATTGGTGGAAAACGAAAGTGGTTAGCCTTTAGGCCCCACTTTCAAGCACTTCATTTTCACAAGACCTTTCCGAAAAGGTATTATCATTGAAGATCCGATGGTTAGATCTTGAGTTAGGGCTTTTGAAAGTTTGTGCATAATTAGAATGTTGTTTTTGGCTCCAAACGGAGAATTGGGCTATTTATGGGGTAGTTTCTGATTTTTGTGACTAGTTTTTGGGGAAAGAAGATCGCACGTTGCGAATAGGGGAATTTCTATAATTTCTTTTCTGTAATTTGCATGTATTGCAGAACTCAAGGATTGGAGATCCTCTGCATGTAAGAATTTCATATTTTGAAAATAATAAGAATCTCTGGTTTTTCTGTGTGATTTTCTTGTGTCTCGAGTTGCACCCTCATCATGATCCATTTCAATACTGTACCAATTTGTGAGCCACTGCTGAGCACCAACTACCCATCAATCGAGAAGCCTCAGCTTCCACCTCATCCAAATATATTGACCCATCGACACTCACCAAATGATCCATACCACCAATTCCTGCCACACCATCTTCCTTGGCCTCCATAACAAGTAAAGACCTTTAGATCTATGACCTTGGCTATGGAGAATTCAAATTAAATATAGCTTGCTATATCACCACAATACCTGAGCCACCTAAAGTCTATGAGTGACCATGTTTCGTAGTCGATCCCAAAACAAATTTTAAGGTTCCACCAAATAGTTTTTTCACACTATGGGGTGATATGGGTAATGAAGTCATTATCGACATAGATAGCTTGATCTACAAAGACCTAGAAGATTTACCTCCACTACTAGTGCATCTCTATGGAAAAGGCTATGATATATGCAAGGACCTAGGTTTTGACGGAACAAGTGGTCTTGGAAAGGACAACAATGGAAGGAGGGAACCTATTGTCATTTCTGCAAGACCAAGGTACACAGGGCTAGGTTTTGACCAACTTAGAATTGACGATCGACATACTTATGAACTTTCAAGTGAGGGTGTAATGGCTATAGAAAGTGTCAAGACATGTGAAGAATACCTTACCAAAACTGACTCAAATTAATTGGAATGGGGATCTAAGAAAACCCTAAGGGACTATGATATTGACGAACTATTCCTAGATCTTGGTCAACTCCCCTTTGAAGAACAATTCTGACAAGAGTACAACATTGAACCTATTGACCGACGTTCCAAAAATAAGGAATGGATAAGCATTCCTTGAAATCTAGTTGAACATAAGGTGTCGTCGACAACACCCAAATCATCCCACCCAAGAACCTAACGTGTCTGAACCTACTGTGCATGCTTCTAAAATGCCAACCACTAGTCATGATGTTGATAATTTTATCCCCTATTATGACTTTCAATTCAACTCATTTGACTCTAAGTATGGTCCATCCATTGCATCTGACACGGAAGTTGAAATTGAAAACTTTACCTTCACACTTGAGGCTTCAATTTGCACACTTTCTACATATTCCCCATCCTTTACCAACACTGGCGATGGGATCCCCCCTATTTACCCACAACTGATTGACTGGGACCAACAAGATCTACCAGTGATGGACATCTTTCAAAATGATGAGGCAATTGTAGAATTCATGGGTCTCCGAGAAAATATTCCATGGGGTGATCACAAAACAGGGTTTTCCATTGATCTAGATTTTGCAGCTTATTTCGGGGAGACTGTGCAATCTTGCAGTCGCAAAAATACAAAGAATAAGATAAAAAAAGAAATGTCTTTAGGTGAAAACCGCAAGGCACCTTTTGACAACAAAATAGTAAAAATAAAGGACGTATCCAATGGTGAAAACCTCTCTGAGGCACCTAAGGATGGAGGATTGGAATTTCTTCCCATAACATAGGAAAAATTGGCAATGCTCATTGGAGACACCATCGAAGTAAACATAGCCACACCAGGGAATCCCAAAATGATTCTCCTAGCCACATCATTAATAGATGCAAAAACCCTGAGTTCCAACAATTCTTCACTGAAAGGAAGGTTAAATTCACATGGTCATATGCTGACATGCCAGGGCTAGATCCAGAATTGGTACTGCACCATCTTTCGTTAATCCCAAATATCAATCCAATCAAACAAAAGTTGCAAAAAATGCATCCACAGATATCACTACTGGTAAAGGTTGAACTAAAGAAGTTACTGGATGTTGGATTTATAAGATCAATAGATTATGCTAGCTGGATATCCAACATTGTCCCTATCACAAAGCCAAATGGACAAATATGTATCTGCACGGATTTCAGAGATTTAAATAAGGCTTTCCCAAAGGATGATTTTCCATTACCAAATATAGACATGATTGTTGATCTCACAATAGGGTGTGAGATGCTATCTCTCATGGATGGTTTCTCAGGCTATAACCAAATCCGAATTGCAACAGAAGATCATCACAAAATGACATTCACCTGCCCATGGGGAACATACTATTGGAATGTCACGCCTTTTGGCTTAAAGAATGCAAGCACCACATACCAAAGAGCTATGAAAAAACTATTTCATGACATGATGCATATCCTAATGGAAGATTATGTGGATGACCTAGTAGCAAAATCTTTGACACGAAAAGATCATCTCAAAGTTTTTGACAATTTTTATATGGCTAGAGGATTGCAAAGTCCGTTTGAACCCAAAGAAATGTGTCTTTGGAGTCACTTCAGGCAAGATGTTGGGATACATAGTTTCGCGATGAAGCATTAAGGTTGATCCCACAAAATTAAAAGCAGTTCTAGACATGCCTCCACCAAAAGGAATTAGTGAGTTGTGAACACTTCAGAGTAGACTACAGTCCATCCATTGCTTCATCGCATAGTTGGCAGACAAGTGTCAACCATTTCAATATTTGTTACAAAAAATCATTCCCTTCGTATGGACGGATAAGTGCCACACAACTTTAAAAAAAGTTAAGGAATATCTATGGACACCACCAGTCCTGATGCTGCCCATTGAAGGAAAGCCATTGATCCTGTATGTCTCCACAACTACAAATGCACTAGGGGGATTATTGGCACAAAATGACAATGAGGAAAAAGAAAGAGCCATATACTACATCTATCACACACTAATAGGATATGAGTTGAACTATACAACCATTGAACATGCATGCTTGGCAGTTGTCTTTGCAACACAAAAACTAATACATTACATGTTGAGCCACCAAACACACTTGGTAGCCAAGATTGACCCACTAAAGTATCTCCTAAGTCGGGTGGCATTGACAGGCCATTTAGCAAAGTGGGTCATGATATTGAGCAAGTATGACATACAATATGTTGAGTTGAAGGCAATAAAAGGTCAAGTAATAGCATATCAAATTGCAGATGCATTGATCAAGGCCATTCATCCATTGATAACTATATTTCCTGATGAGCCTATCTTTCACGTGGAACTAGCCTTACCATGGAAGCTATATTTTGATGGGTCCCATACCGATCATGGCTCAAGAGCCGGTATCTTATTCATCGCACCACAAGGGGATTCAATTCATAAATCATTTTGGATCACCTTCCCTTGTACAAATAATATTGTAGAATATGAGGCATTGGTCACAGGTCTCAAGATAGAATGAAATGGAAAATTCAGACATTGCTCATATTCAGGGATTCTTAGTTAGTCATCAACTAGGTCAATGATGATTATGAAAAAAAAGATGAGAAGTTGCTTCCCTATAAGAGAATGGTGGATAGTTTCATGACATATTTCAAAATGAGTTCTGTTGAAAAAATCCCAAGGACACAAAATAAGGAAGCCCATGCAATGGCTACTATTGGATCTCTCTTAGACATCCCTAAAAATGTCTCACAATTTGAGTTCTTAGTGGAATAGTTGTCGATGCCTTCATATGATATCCCAGAGTCAAAAATGGTTTGTGAGATTGTTGGTCCTAGTTCACCTTGGTACCAAGACATCTATGATTATCTTAAGTCTCAAACCCTACCACCCAACCTTTCCAACAACCAAAGAAAGTCCTATATCCAAAAGTCTGCTAGACACACCATCGTCAATGACACCCTATACCATCATGGCTTTGATAACACCCTTCTTCATTGTCTTGACACTAATGAATCCCAAACAAATTTACGAGAGGTACATGAGGGTATATGCGGATCTCATTCAAGTGGTCTAATGTTAGCTCAAAAAGTCACCAGACTGGGATACTATTGGCCAACATTAGAAAAATATGCTCTTCAGTTTGTTAGAACATGTTGGAAATGCCAGGTGCATAGTGACCTAATCCACGCACTTGCATAAGAACTGAGACCGATCACTTCTCCATGGACTTTCGCACAATGGGGACTTGACCTCATGGGAAAGATCCATCCATCCTCCTCTAACGGCCACAAATTCATAATCACCGCCACAAAGTATTTTACTAAGTGGATTGAATTTGTGCCTCTCACTTACATCACCGGTAAGAAAATATCCAATTTTATCCTAAATTACATCATTTTCTGGTATGGTGTCCCACAATCCATCATCACAGATAACGGTAGTCCATTAAAGAATCAAGACGTTCATGAACTCTGTGAGCGATTCCACATCCAACATCATTTCTCCACCCCATATTACCCACAAGGTAATGGCCAAGCTGAGGCATCAAATAAAACAATTCTTTGCATTCTCAAGAAGACCGTCAACAATGCTAGCCGAGATTTCCACCTACAACTTAATCTTGCTTTATGGGCCTATCGTACCAGAATTCGTACCTCCACTAGAGCCACTCCATTTTCCCTGGTTTAGGAATCTGAGGCCATATTTCCCATCGAGATTGAAATTCCTTCTCTCTGGGTCTCCTTGAAAGGAATGATTGATGATGAAGAGTATAGACAGTCTCACCTACATGAGCTAGAAATGTTACAAGAAAGATGAAAAAATTCCTTAAATCATTTGTAGGCATATCAAAATCATCTTTGCTGAAGCTATAACAAAAGAGTAATGGTGTGAAAATTTGAAATTGGTGACTTGGTCCTCATGCAGAACCCAAGAAATCAGGCAGACCGTGAAAAACCTAGAAATTTTGAGGCTAATTGTCTTGGTCCCTATATTATTACTGCAACATTCGGTTTTGGAGCTTATCAATTGGCCACACCTGAAGGAGAACAATTGACAGAACCCATCAACAACTTACATATGCAAAAGTTCTACACATAGCATCAGAGAGCTTGGCTAAAAACCTAAAAATACAAAAAAAATGAAAAATATAAAAATTGTCGCTTGATGAAAACCTGGAAAATAGGCGTCTTGGTGACATCAAAAAAATCAAAAAATGGCAAAAGTAGTAAAAATAAATAAATTCATCCAATAGTGAAAACTTGGGAAATAGGCACTTTGGATAAGTACCATGGTGAAAAACTATTAAACAGGTGCTATGTGTAGTCGATCATTGCTTTGCCATCTACTGTTACTCTCATCGACCTTTATCCACTTTTCATAATCATGATAGCTTGACACATTCACGACCTTCATCCTAAGTCTTGTCGATTCCGACCATGGATAGCATTTGGTTGACATCATCCCTTACATATCTTTCCCTTTGCCTTGTGTCTACCTATATCCATATCAAGGGACTCAGGTAATCCCCGATCTGTTTGGGGGCAAGAAATTTATCGTGTAACTGTAGTGGGTGTCACATATGATCCTGCATTTGTAAAAAGTCCTTGAAAAATCATAAAAAATAATAAAAAGTCCTGAAAAAGTCCTAAAAAAAGATCTAAAAATTTGAAAATGTCCTGAGAAAATCCAAAAATAGAGTCAAAGTCAATGTCTGTCTGATCAATTCAATTGGTCACGGCAATCAATCTTTTGTCCATGTCTGAACTACATTGTCTCTGCGTATTTGCTATATAGACAAGATTCATCTTTGAATCCCCAAGACATTAGGTCAGTCTTTCTAGGTTTGTCAAAAATAAAATCATGATTCAAACTTCTATCCTTTGGACAAGGTCATTGGTCATGTCAAACTACATGGTCTCTAAGTGTACGATGTAGGCAAGGCCATAAATCGATGAGCCCCTGAGGCCGCACTAGGTCAGTCCATTAGGGTTCATGGCACTACACGTTCAAACATGTCAAACTATCTTCGAATCAAGAAAATCTTCTATTGAATCTCAAACGACCATTCTATTAGCAATCTGTGTCATCATCATTTTCAGCATGTCATCAATGACATGTAATCAAATTATGTCAAGACAATTCAACTTGGAAAATTTTGGTTTCTTCTTCGGATATGTCCTTCTGAAAAAAACTCTCGTCATTTATTTATGCTTTTGGATGTGTCCTTCCTAAGAATCATCAACATCAACTAGCATTTTGATGGATTCTCCTAAATCCGAGAATTGATCTCCTAGATATAAACATCATTCAGGATGTGTCCTTCCTGAATTTGATATCATTTGACATTTGGCAACATGTGACATCAAAACACTTGGAAAAATTTATCTATCTTTTTGATGATATCATGATATTAGTTCCTTCTATCATAGGAGCCACAACATATTATGATGATCATCCTTGTCTTTTATAATCACCTTGCTAATAGTTTCTCAAGGATGTCCTGATTTTAGGATTTAGAGAAGCAATGACTTAGCATGATGGTTTTCCTGTCTGTTTTGAATATCCATGTGGCTAGTTTCTCAAGGATGTCCTGATATCAAGATTTAGAGAAACAACAATGTCTCATGATTAGTATAGTTTTTCTAATAGTTGGTCCTAACAAAATGACTAGGGGAAATTATGTTCCTTGTATGAGTCATGATCATCCTTGTTTGCGACTATTGATCTACATGATGGTTCGACCTTGCACACTATTAATCTATGTCATATCATAGTGTTTGTCGGCCATAATGACATTTTCACCTAATGATGATTAAAGAGCAACAATTAGAATAGCACTATAGCAAAGCTTTGAAGGATTTTGTTTTCGCACTAACATGCATGTCTTTCTTTGCAATAACATCCATCTTCATATTCTCTTCTCGCATTTTTTGATAACATCTTGTGACATACACAAAAACAAAGCTTCATACATAATCATATGAGCATATCATATTCGCATTTCACATTGCGTAATGCTATCATTTACATCAACATATAGGCATCATAAATAACATTTGCATTTACATATAAGCATCACATCATCATCACATTCATAATTGCATTGATGAACATAAGCATAACATCCATACATATCATAGTATCATAAAATAATCACATAACATCTAGTAAAGCATAAACCCCCATAACACATAAAATCATATAGGCAACATTAAAACTAGCATCGCATATATATAATCTTGAAATGTAATGTCACAGGATAGAGTCATATGATATCAAAAAAATGGAGCTCGCAGGCTCAAACATCAAAACATACAAATGTCTAATACAAATATTTGAATAACAAGTCCTAGGATGTGCCTCTTCCATTTCGTGGTGGTGAATCGCGGGGTGGATGTGACTGATCAACCATGTGGAAGGTGACCTAGATGGGCGTGGTGTCCTCAGTCTGACTCTGGGATCTCGAGGGATTAGTCACAAGAGGTTGGCTTTGCTCTGCCTGGTGTCCTAATGACACTAATCTGTGCCCATGCTCTTACCTATGGCTATGGCTTGATGAATGCCTGTGTGAGCTATGTGACTTATGGCCTGATGACGTGGACCCCCCAGCAAGAGTGTGACTGCCACTATGTGACATGTTGTTGTTGTGTGTCTGAGTACCACTACCTATCTTGTTGTAGGATCGGGACAAAGCTAGGTCCCATCACTCTGGTGGAACAACCTAGGGTATAAGCAGGATCATCATAGAAAAAACATGCCCTTAAGTGGCAATAAAAAGACAAAAAATCAGAGTTAGACAACTTGACGCAAATTATTTAATAAGTTATCTATATTATTTCAAAAAAATGTAAAAATAGAATCTGTAGCAAATTGAATGTATTTTCTAAACTATAAGACCTTTATTTATATATTTTTAAATCTATTTGGTGAAAATTTGAAATTTCAATGCAATAGTATTTAAATTTTAGGGTAAAAATAAGAAGTAGGTGTCTGTTTGACCACCCTAACCACAATAAAATGATAATATTTTTTTATAAGATTTTAGATATAAGTAGAGGACTCATGTCCCGATGTGACACATATGTTTTAATATTTTTTTTAGAGTAAATAATTAATTATTATTTTTTTATTACAACATTTAAAAAATATAAAGATCGTTTGTCTAACCACCTTAACTTGGTCAAAAATACATGAAATTCAATTTTTTCTCTTTTAATCCTATAGTATGCGAAGCATATAATGTGGTGCATGTTTCAGATTCAAAAAATGTGATACCATTTGAAATTCATAGATGTCTTTCAATTAGCTTATCAATAAGGACTTTATTCATAATTCTAATAGAAAATGAATAATAATTATCTATTAAATTCAAAGTAAAGTATAATTTATATTGGTGGAAAGCTGAGAATCTCCTCTAAAATCCCTTTTGGTTTCATCAATTGTGGGTAAAAAAAAAGTCATCAGCCACATGGACCATCATATGGCTTACATATCACCACTTTTTGGCCCATCATGATCCTACACATACCCCCTACTCATATAACAACCTATACCGGCCCCTACTCTTTTCCATCCGTGGCAGCTCCCATGCCATATCCCCTGTTGACCCAGCACACAACTCTACGAACTTAGTAACCCACCGATCTGACGCCTACCATCGGATAATTTCCTGATCCCTCTCAACCCTAGTAACCTCTAACTCTATTGCTAAGGCCTTATTCTGAGACAAGGTCATGTCTAGTCTGCTCTGAAGATCTATGATCCTCTGATCAATATTGGCATCTACAAGAAAATTCAGTGATCTGTCACCCTCCTCATCCCCAGTTATCATCTACTCCTGCAAGCTTCGATCTATCTCATCCTCCTCCTCATCCTCCTCCTCCTCCTCATCTCACTCCTCATCCCTCTCCTCCGCTCGGATCTCCTCCAAATCTATATCTAGAGGCTATTTCTTGACAAATGGATCCTCCTCTATGGGCATCTCCACCTCCTCTCCACCCCTAACCACCTCCGTAGCCCTCACCTCCACCTCTTCATCACCCCCTCTGACCTCCTCCCCTTCCTCCTGCTTGGTTGGAAACTCTCTCTCCTCACCCTCCTCTCGAATGGGTGACAATGGTGCACCACTGACTCTCCTCCTGAATGTCCTTGACTACCTCTTCCCTCTATCATCTCTCCTCCTGACACCTCTCCCATCCCCTCCTCACTCGCCACCCCCAACATCCCCGTCTCCTCTGCCTCCATCTTTGCCTTCATCTCCCCTACCTCCATCTCTCCCACCTCTTCCTCTATCATCTATGGCTCCATCCCTACAAGCCCTACCTCTCCTTCATACCCATAGGATAACTGATCTCATATCTATAGGCAGTTAACCATCTAGATGTGTCAATGGGATGGGCTTGTGAATCTTCTAGTAGGCGTCAAACTCGATAGATGTACCTGCATCTACTAGACCACCCCTCCACATCCACTGAACGAAAACAAGACCATCTACTTGTTGCTTGACCATTGTCATTGATAGAGGTGGCCCCCATATGCTCTCTCTAGAAGACCGTGCATACTCTGCAGTGGCTAATGGCACATCCTGCTGCTCCCCAAACTATCATAGAACCCACTAGGGCAGGGACATCTCTATGATACGCTGACTCTCCACTATATAGCCGATCAGGTATCTGAACTATCTGCAAAATGATAAGTGACCATCCTCATCCGACCATTGATCACAATCTCTATAAGGCCTCCAAAAAAAGCTAATCATGGTGTCAATCATGTGATGCCAGTAACTGGTATCCCCAATGTAAGTTTGAATGACTGAACCCGCATACAAATAGAACTAGGGCATCCCATCGCCCAACTATTGCATCTATACTGGTGGCCGAAAAATGGGAATGTGCTCCCATGCCCAGATCATGAGGAGGGTAGTCCCACAACTGATACTCTAGCCTTGATGATATAATATGGCCAAAAAACAAGGCCCCCAAGAAAAAAATGGTCCTCTATCCTCACATACGAACTAATACATCCCCCCATCCAATAGGAAATGCATGGTCACGTTGATCTGGAATCATTAATCCAGCAATCAGGGTCATAAGCATAGCATCCCACCTGAGAAACTAGTCGGGCACAACATCCCAACCAATCTCGTAACTGTCAATACCCATTTGGGCACCAGTAGCATCCTCATACATCTCTAATAGGGCATGTTTCCCTCATTGTGGATCATATACAACTCTCTCTCCACTGATCGGTATGTGAAGAATGTTGTACACATCCTCCAGGGTCACTATAGCCTCTTTTGTAGGTAGGTGAAAGGAGCAGGTCTCTGAATGCCACCTCTCCCAAAGTGCTGTGAATAGACCCCTATTTGCCCAAATAATGGGCATGTATGTGATATAGTATAAACCTAGTGTCATCAGGTGTTGTCTCTCTGTGTCGCTCAAATGATCTCTAAAAGCATATGTTGCCGACTTGAACTCTCGCATATAAATTGGCACAAGTCGTCTCTGCATAGGCAAAGACAAGAATTAGCACCCATGGGACAACATTGTTGACAAATTACCACTATTGGGAAGTCAAAGGTGCATCTAAAACTAATATCTGCACAAAGTCAACATTGGTCAACTATGGTCAATGAAAATTGCATCACATTGACTATGCATCACGAGGCTTCACTTGCGGCTCTACACATGTCAATTACATCTCAATCTAGCAAATACGTCACCCTATCTAGAAATTGTGTAGCCTAACATCAAATACGTCGCCCTATTTAGCAATAATGCAGCCTAACATCAAATGTGTCACCCTATCTAGCAATTATGTAACCTAACATCAAATGCATTGCTCTATCTCACAATTGCGTAGTCTAACAACAATTTTGTCATTCTATATGGCAATCACATCGTGATTTCTCAAATGTGTCGTTTGACCTGGAAATTGCGTCATAATATTACAGATGTGTCATGAAATGCCCCACTTGTGTTGCAATCTAGTGATTGCATCATTTTCCTAATCAAATGCGAGCTCTTACAAGAAACCCTAGCTACCTGGTGCACTTGCGTCGCAATGCAAACAAATGCATTGAATGCGAAGGAATTTGTGGCTTACGCGATAGAATTTGTGTCGCATCACATTAATTTATCACCCCATAAACCCTCATAAATGCATCAAAGTTAAAATTTACAAGTGGGATAGGGTACTTACCAGTGGCTCTACACCCTCGGGTCATTGGAAGGTCTGCACGTGGTAGCCACAGTGGTTTGTCACGAGAATCACAATTGTCTCCTTAGGCTCTGATCTCTGAAAATGTTATATAGAAAATGGATAAATAACACTTGGTTTTGCTTTTTCAACCTATTTATAGGCTAAAAATTAGGGTTTTGACTTAGTAGGCTTGTACTGGAGGCCCATTTGACCATATTTCTTTGGAATTTTGGCTAGGTTAGCATTTTTCATTGCCGAATCTAATCATGCCATTGTTCCTCTGGCCATTAATTAAATTAATCGGGACACTTTCCAATTTTTTCTAACCCCCGGTTGAAATTCAAAAATTTTCCCAAGGGGGCATAGGCACTTCATACCTTCACTGGGGCATATTTTGGACATGTTTTCTTTTTCATAACATGATAAACTACATTATCAAAAATTGAAATTTTTTTCACAGGAATTTGTGCTACTAGTTCAAATGGCTAGCGTCGCCGCCATGCCACCCGGCGGCCATCAACGACGCCGTTCACTCTACCACCCGCCTCCTCAGCCCCCGCGCAGCCTCTCTGCATGTCGAGGTCCTATGGAGGATCAGGAGCTCCACTCCTGGCCCACGGCCAATTCCAATCCCCACTACGATCATATGGCAACTAGGGGCCTGAATTTTTTTTCACAGGGCGGCAAGTTTTTATGGCGACGGCAAGATGGCCATCAATTTTATGCTCATGAACCACTAATGTCAACATCCGTACGAAACTCTTTGTCCCCTCCTACTCTATTTTTCCCTAAAGGAGCAAGTTTTTTTCTTTTTCGCATAACTTGGGCATACGGTATCGAAATCGGGAAAATGAGATATCATTGAAAAGCTAGTTTCGAGAAATTTCTTGTGGTGTAGTTTATTTCTTAGTATTTATCTGTTTAGTTTCATTTATTTATGTTTGAATTCAAATGTTCATTCAAATTTTGACATACATTCTTTAGCACCCAACCCACATTAAATAGAACTCACAAAGACAATAAGTAGAAATAACCTATACAAAATACCTATAACACCATAGAGTTAATTGATACACAATTCAAGCTACATTATGTGGCACTAAATATTCTTGAAAAATTAATAAGTTGTAAAAGAGCTATTACATGAAAAATGCTATTGATGGCTAGGCTAACAAAAATCCTATTAGAAACTTCAAACAAATAAATTGAATGGATAAAACACATATTAGAAAGAATAAAAATGAACACCCACCAAGCTAATTTCACCTCCAACATGTTTCTTATTTCATACTAACCCTCTGCATACATATATAAAATTACTCTTATGTTAATCTGTAATTGGTCCTATGTTAATAGTTGTAACAACAAAGATCCATAGAGATAACTAAAACATTAAACGAAGTTCGATAAAATTAGTAACCCAAACAATATTTTTTGAGAAAAGAAACATCATTTAGCTACAATTGTTCCTAAGCTAACGAGTATAAGGCAAAAAATGCATAGAGATAACTACAAACAATAAATGAGAGATGGGAAAATTACTAACCCTAACCATATTTTTTTATGAAAGAAAGAAGATTTAACTGCAAATTTTCCATCCATACAAAACCATAACGTGCAACACCTATTTAAGATGACTTCTAGATTCCGAGCAACGATAGCTTTAACATAAACAATAAATAAACCATTTATTCAAAAGACCCATGTAGAACAACTTACGTATTGCAAAGAACAACAATTTTCAAACCCTCGAATCTACTATAAAACGGAGTAGTTATTGGTTCTGCCAACAATATTCATTAGAAAAGCCAACACTTACATAGACTACTTGTCTCGTATCAATATATTTCATATGGGTTTCAATTATTTGCCCTTTATCTCTAGTTCTTAAAGCGTTTCTATAATAGTTCTTTCACAATTGCTCTATTTTATCTAGTATCTTGAATTTGCAATTGAGAAGCCAATTGTTACATATGATGCAATAATCTATCCAAAATGTGTATAACACCACAAAATTAACTACAAATTTGAGCTGCATTTCCTACTATTCAATATTATGGACAAATCATTTATGCACAATACCCATGTAAAATGACTTACAAATTCTAGAGGATGACAGTTTTAAAGCCTTCAAATATCCTATAGAATAGACCCAGGGCTGACGATTCTTAGAATAGTATAATACTAAACCAACACCACAAGGGCTCTTTTGACAATGCAACTTAATCAATATATTTGTTTGCCATACAAACAAAAAACTATAAAAATTAATAGTTTGTTATAAGGTACTTGAAATAGATGAGGGAATAAGAATATCATGCGGCATATTCATACAAGACAAGAAGTCTATGTAACACTTGTAAGAGATATTAGGATAATACTTAAGAATCAGATGTATGTGGTTCTTTAGTCTTTTGGTAATAGCTCTTTTATAATTTTCCTATTTCTCTATGATATTTATTGCCAAATATTGGAGCTCAAATTTACAATATATGCATATATATGTATATATATATGTGTGTGTGCATATATATATGTGTATATATATGTGTGTGTGTATATATATGTATATATATATATATGTGTGTGTGTGTGTGTGTGTGTGTGTATCAATTATGCAAAACACCCATTTAAAATGACTTATAGATTCTAGAGAACAATAGTTTTAAAACCCTACAATCTACCACACCAGCAAGTAAATGCAATATTCAATGTTGTAGTGTGGGAAAGTATAGCACAAAATATGGAAGAAAAAACATAGAGATTCAGTTGTACTATGAGGAGAGCCATTGTGGCATTATTAATATTGTACACACATTCAACAATTAAATGTTATGTTCTTAACATCTCAATGCTATATCATTCAATGTTGTGGTTATATTTTATTTAATTTTTTGATAACATAAACAATACTTATACATGCTATTTTAAACTCTATTTAAAATCACACTCTACATAAATACAAATAAACATAGTATATAGATCTGTTTAGATATACATATGTATATATACATTGATGTTGCATTGTCAAAATGATCCACCGTGTTGTTTCTTTCCATGTATCAAAATTTATATCTACTTATATGTATATTTTTATACATCAATCAGGGAATTGAGTATATATATATGTGTGCATATGTATCTATGTATGTTTTAGGCAACTCAGTACAATTTTCCTTACTATGTATAATATTTAGTAGAAAACAAGTGTTATTCTAATACATGTTATTGTAGACATGCAAAACTAACAAATTAACATTCATTTCTTCTATTAATCAATTAAAATATTTATTGATTAATTTCCTAAGGTTCATTAAATAAATCAAATTATTTAATCCTTATGTTCTTCTCATTTGATTTAATAAATCAAATTGATTTAATCAAATGTCAAATCCCTAAAATCCCTAAGTTAATTAATCTAAATTAATTAACTTCTAATCATGATTATCATTCTCTAGCTTTTGACTCAACTAGAGTCAAATCCAAACTCTTAACTAACCCACCCACTTGCACCAATAAATCATTTATTTGATTTATTATTCCTTCTAATTACATTCAAAATGGAATCAAAATGGAATATTCTTCCAATTTGAATCTTCCCCCCAAAAGGGACTTGTCCCTTCCAACAAGGTTTTAAATGCTATTTGCACAAGTCAAACATGGCATTTATTGCACCTTTCATCCCCCCAAAACATGTCAAGTCATTCAAATTCAAATTTGAAATTGGCACATTTGCCAAAACTTGCACATTCCTCACCCTCTCATACCTTGACAAGTGGCATCTTGTCATTGGCCCATGAATGATCCCACATTCATCAATTTGGCCTCTCCTCTCTTCAAGCTCAACTATAAGTTGAAGGCTTCTCTCCTTCAAACAACACAACAGCCACATTTGAAAGCATTTACACTATAGGCAACTTGAGTTCAAGCATCTCATTGTCTATCTCACTAAGCTTATCAAGGATTGGGAAAGGGCAACTTCCTACACAACTAAGTTGCACCAATCCACTATGGGATAGGTTTATTTCATGGTTTAGATGTTTTATCTAATTTTGTTGTTTGGTTGCATTTGAATCATGGATTATTATCTCATAGGGATATGAATTTCTGTTATATTTTTTGTATCATGTTGCTAACCATATGCAGATTTTCATGTCCTACAGTTATATAATTCCTCTATTTGTCTTCAATGTCTACTACCAAAGAATGTAGCTCAAATCTTATATCGATATGTTTCATGATATTCTTTTTCCCTCATCTGTTTCAAGCCCCCTAGAATGAATTACTCAGAGCTCCTTATGATAGCTGCACAACTTCCTATGTGCATATGGTGGGGGTGGTATAGTTGATTTCCTTGATATGGAAAAGTATAAGGCAAGCAATTGGTCATGCCAAAAAATTTCATTAGACAAGCCAACACTTACATAGACTGCTTGTCTCGTATCAATATGTTTCATATGGGTTTCAATTATCTGCCATTTATCTCTATTTGTTAAAGCGTTTCCCTATTAGTTCTTTTACAATTGCTCTATTTTATTCAGTAGCTTGAATTTGCAATTGAGAAGCCAACTGTTACATAGATTTATTTATTTTTATCAATATATCTTATGATTTTCTTTTTTCCCACTCTCCCAAAGAAAAATAGGCATTATGTTCCCATACACGGTCTATATAACAATAGGCCTATCAATTCGATGTCGATTTTTACTATATTCTTCCTAAGCTTGCAGTTGTGTTTTTAATATAGGTAGATTTTAACTCGCATTTTTAGGTTAGATGGATCTTTCTACTTACTATACACTGTTCTATATATTTCATCTATACATCTTCTTCTAGTCATTGTCAAACCCCATTATGCTAATTCTTTACCAGGGTATCTTTACCCCGTGAACTTGCCAGGCCAAAAAAAACCACTCCAATATTATAGTACTTGTTTTAGAACACCCGTGCTTCCCCAAGTATGTAATTGTGTGCTATATAGTAAGAGTCCATGAGATTTTCCCATGGCCATTACCCATTTTTTTGCTTGGGGTTTTGGCTAGAGCCCAAGAGGCTTCATGATGCCAATATGGTTGGGAGGAAAATGATCATGGGTTTATGTGATTATGAACAATAGATGGACACTATTTCCATGTGCTTCTGAGTGGACAAAACATATTTTTCCCCAGAAGCACATGATAATGGTGTTTGTTGCTCCATTCAACTAACCCATTTACAATATCATGGTTGGCCTAGTTTTCTTTTCCTACATCAGTACATTTTTTTTTTTCCTATTTATTGGTTCTTAAATGTGTCCATGTTCCACAAAAAACTTTCCTATTTACAACAAATATTGCTAACCTGTTTTATTGTATATGTCTATTATTTCTTTTATATTGATGTACATATATAATAGGCATTCAACAATATTAGCATATTCTACATTTTTCATTTCAATTTCTTTCAAGCTCTTAGTACTCGATCCAATACAACTCATCCTTGTTAAACATGATCAACAATGTAGGTAAGCACAAAACTTTCACAATATCAATAGACACATTTCATTAGCTTGTTATATAAATTATTGATTATTTTCAGCTTCACATTCTATATATTAATATTACCCATATAGTTACTTTTACTCGTTCCTTTTTTATTTTGCTTGCTTATGCATTAAAATACCCTTGTATTTCATTTTAAGGAACTAGGTATAAGGATGCACAAGGATTCGAAAAATAGGATTCCTTTTTCCCTTCAAGTTGCCACATCAAAGAAAAGACAACAATATCGGATATTATATATGAAAACATTGGAGTTTCTCCAAGTTTTTTATTATGTAATGTATGATGAAACTCCATAAAATCTCTTATGACCATTTCATCCTTTCACTTCTTGGGGATTTGGCTAGACTCCATGGGGCTTCATGATGCCAATATGGTAGGGAGGAAACTAAGCATGGTTTTTGTGGTTTTACTTTTAATGCCAAATTTTGTTGTTCTATACATTTATGTGTACAAAAATCCTTATATAGATTTAGCTTTGATAAATATACTCAATAGTAACATGTTTTCCATATCATGGCAAGTTCTATCGAAGAAAAATTATGTTTCCCAATGTAATTATGTTTAGCTTCACATTGTATATATTATTTTTACCCACGTACTTACTCTTTATCTTTCCTTTTTTATTTTTCTTGCTTGTGTATTAACATACCCTTGTATTCCATTTGTAGGAAATAGGTATAACCATGGAAAAGTATTTGAAAACTAGTATAGATTTTTCCCTTCAAGTTTCGACATGAAAGAAAAGACAACAATATCAAATATTATATATGGAAACACCAGAGTTTACCCAAGTTTTTTATTGTGTAATGTATGATGAAACTCCACAAAATCTCTCGTGTCTGTTTCATCCTTAGATTGCTTGAAATTTTGGCTAGAGTCCATGGGACTTCATGATGCCAATATGGTAGGGAGGAAAAAGAGTGTGGGTTTTATGGTTTTACTATTAGCGTTGCATATTTGTTCTTGTATAGATTTATGTTTACACAAATCCTCGTATAAGTTTACTTTAGAGAAAAATTCTCTATAATAAATTTTTTTCCATGTCATGGCAAGTTATATCAAAGAAAAAATATGTTTCCCATTGTCATAATCTATAATAACATGTCTCTCATGTTCCCTTTGAACAAAGAGTTCCTTTTAATTCAATAGTCGAACAATGCAAAATATGTGTTTCATTCTATTCCATTCCTCTTCTAGCCAATTAATCAGAAGCAAAAAAATGGTTTTATTCCTAATATTATGAGTATCTATTGCATATAACATCTTTCTTTTTTGAAAAGGTCATTTGTTATCACCATTATAACTAATATTCAAATAAAAAATGACTTTTTCAAAGAATACTTTTTAATCAATATTTGCAATATAAGAGATGATTATACTAATGAAATAACTTTTTTTCAATAATACTTTTCAATTCTACGCTGGTAATAAAAGACATGCCTAATAATTCTTTCAAAAAGGATAATATTTTAATGTTGCATACTTTTCCTTGATATGCATCTTAAAAAAAATTAAATAATAATCAATCAATTCATTGATTAATCTACACAAAAAGGCCAAATATAGATATGCATCTAGGTCTACTATATGTAAAATTAAATCAGAGTTAAAATTATATTGTCTCTGGAAATTTGAATAAATTATTATTATTTAAAAAATTAATTATTAAAAATTTAAATTTTACTTAAATTTTCAATTTCTTTTTATAAAGAAGTTTTATTTTTCATACCTAAAATTCATCAAAGTGAATTTTAAAGAACTGTTCTACCTACAGTTATTAAATATTACATATTAATAAAAAAATTTATTAATGATTAATTACTTCACATTAAAATTAATAGATAAATTACAAATAAGAACATTCGTTCAAGATGACGTACAATTTTATTCTAAAATTTCGTAACTAGTTTTCCACTGATAGGTGTTCGCTGCAAAACACAAAGACCATTTTACCATTTCCTATCGAAATGGTTCTAAACCTAAAATTATACGAATGAACACGTGGACTATAGCATCAGGCTTATAATGCTTTACAATGTTCGTATTAAACGAATATATATAAATTAATCTTTATGTCAAAACTATTTGACTTATAATATGTGTGAACCCCAATCCTAGACTTGCACAAACATAGCAAACAAACACACTATTAGATCCAAATGCAAGTTATAACTAAGATTCCCCATGAAATTCATCTACAATGCTCAAAATAGGAAATAAATGAAGAACAAAACAAGAAAATAAATTAAATCCTATTTAAGCATGCAAAATCTCAATCCCATGGGCGAATTGGTGCCAATTTGATGTGTAAAGTGGCCCTTGCCCAAATCCTTCATGTGGTTTGATGATTTTAGTGAAGATTGATCCACTTGGTGAGGAAGAACAATACGATTACTTGATAAAATCTGCAGTAACCTAGCTATGATAATGGAAAATGCTTATGGAAATGGATGAAATTGCTCTAAATGTGAAGATAGTAACTTTGCTCTAAGTTGTGGATCCCAAATGATAAGAAGAGCTTTCTATTTATAGAAAGATAAGATGGAGGAATAAGAAAAATGAAGCAATGTGGTATCATTCAAAATACAATGGCCAAGTGCCACTTTTCAAGATGTGAATGGAGGAAGCTTGAGCTCATTTTGGTGAATGAGCCAATAAATGATATTAGGTGGATTTTGAAATTCATGAAATGACTTGTTGGAGAGGGATAGGAAATGACTTAAATTCCACTTGGCTCAATGCACAAGGACATGTAAGAAGAGATAAATGCTTTGTTGGAAGGACAAATCCACTTGGAGGGATTTTCAAACTTGGAGGAATATTCCCTTAAAGATGCCATGTTGAGAGAAAATATAGATTTAATAAATCAATTAAATGTATTTTCATCTGGAAGTGGCAAAATATAGAGAAATTAGGTGATTAGAATTAAATTAATCAATATTTGATTAATTTAATAGGATATTAGTTGATTTGACCATTTTGACTTAGATTTGATGATTAATTTAAATCAAAATGAGAGGAAGATGACTTAGACTTAATTAAATAAAGATTTTGGTTTACTTAATTAAAAGGAGATGATGTTAGATTAAATAAAATAAAAATTGATTTAATTAATAGAATGACCTTAGGGATTTAATTAAATAAAATGAAATATTCAATTAAATAAAGATAAGAGGGTTAATTAAAAATAAGAATGATTTATTTAATTAATAGATGACAACTTAATTAGATAAATTTGATTTATTTAATCAAAGGACAAAAGGTGATGACCAACTAAGAAGATGATTCAGGATGAAATGATGTTAGTAATCAAGATCAAGTGTGCTGGTATATTTTCCATTTCTACAATATGTTTAGGTTAGGATATTCAAATTTAACTTTGAATTCTACATAAAGTCCAAACTCCTAAGAATCACCTCTTACTATGAAATAATGTCACATTATTTCATATTTACTTTATTAGCACGCTCTCCCTTCCTTCCACAAATCATACAATTATATTCCAATAATTTTTCCATTTCCCATTGCACCCGAGAAAAAAAACTCTGCCTCACAACACCCATTTCCCAACAAATGGTGGTGTGCCCCATCAGTTGATCATTGCATGCCTGTGCATGTGACTGCTAGTATTATATGTATTATTAGGAAAGGTATATTTGCCACCTTGCATAATGTTATAATGTAATATTTATTTATTATTTTGTGCACCTAGGAGATTTAAGGATGTGTGCACATCACATGGGTCTAGCATTCTTGGGGCCACTTTATGTTTTTTATTTAATGGATATGTGCAGGATCATCATGGGCCAAAAAGTGGCAATTGTAAGCCATATGATGACCCATGTTGCTGATGACTTTTTTTTACCCAAAATTGATGAAACGAAAAAAGGTTTCTAGAGGAGATTATTGACTTTCCATCAATATAAATAATGATTTACTTTGAATTTAATAAATAATTATTATTCATTTTCTATTGGAATTACGAATAAAGTTCTGATTGATAGGTTGATTGAAAAAAATCTATAACTTTCAAATGGTATCACTTTTTTTGAATCTAAAACATGTGTCACATTCTTTTTTTTTCATACTATAGGATTTAAAAAAAAATGAATTTCATGAATTTTTGACCAAGTTAAGGTGGTTAGACAAACGATCTTTATATTTTTTAAAAGTTGTAATAAAAAAATCATAATTAATTATTTACTTGGAAATTTTTTATTAAAAAATATGCAACACATCGGGACATGAGTCCTCTACTTATATCTAAAATCTTATAAAAAAATATTATCATTTTATTATGGTGAGGGTGGTCAGACAGACACCTACTTCTTATTTTTACCCTGAAATTTAAATACTACTACATTGAGATTTCAAATTTTCACCAAATAGATTTTTAAAAATAAATAAAGGTGTAGTAGTTTAGGAACTACATTCAATTTTCTACAGATTCTATTTTTACATTTTTTCGAAATAATATAGATAACTTATTCAAATTTTTACGTGAAGTTGTCTAACTCTGATTTTCTATGTTTTTATTGCCACTTAAGGGCCCGTTTTTTCCATGATGATCCTACACATACCCTAACATTGGATTAAATATTTAATGTGGGGTTGCACATGGGAATAATATTTTATATTGGAGAAACTTACTACTAGTAAAAAATGAGGGGTTAATGGTTTTGTAAGCTCATGGTATTAGTCATATTCAATGATGTTGTTTGTGTAGGAAAAGGACAACTTATAAGATTTGTGATGGCCTTGCGCTCTACATATTCAATATCATACTTTGTTAAAATCATAACCCACTTAGTTGTCCATTATGTGAGAGTCACCTTGGAAATTAGGTATTTGAGTGGATCTATTTTTGTGATTAGCTTGATCTAATGCGCTAGCATGTAATGTTTGAACTTTTGAGCTACAAATATGACGGCTAGAAAAGATTTTTCAATAGGTGTGTAATTTAGCTCATGTCCTACCATGGTCTTGCTAATGTAATAGATTTCTATTTCCCTTTCATTTTCATCATGCTGAGCTAAGAGAGAATTGAGAGCTATTGTTATTGCTGATATGTATAGGATCAATGGTTTTCTTGGAATTGGTGGCATTAGAATTGGTGATGTGAGTAGGTACTCCTTGATTTTGTTGAATGCTTGGTCACATTTTTCATCCCATTTATATGCTACCTCCTTGTGGAGTAGATGAGAATATGGGATTTTTTTTTTTGCTAGTTGTGCTATGAATATGTAGATAGACTCGATCCTTCCTTAGAGACCTCTTAGCTGCTTAGTGTCTTGGGTGCTTCTATTTCAAGGAACGCCTTGAATTTGGCGGGATCTAATTTGATTCCTCTCATTGACACAATATACCCCAGGAGCTTACATGATTGCACTCTAGAGACACACTTCTTTGGGTTGAGTCGAACATTATACTTTTCCAACCTATCAAAAATGAAGCTCAAAGCTGATATGTGATCCCGTATTTTTCTTGATTTATCCAACATATCATCCACATAATCTTCTACCATTTTATGAATCATGTCATGAAATATCAATGTCATGGGTCTTTGGTAGGTTGGTCTTGAATAATTTAGCCCAAATGGCATCATATTCCAGTAGTAGGCTCCCCACGGACATGTGGATGTTGTCTTGTGTTGGTCCTCCTTTGCTATCATGATCTGATTATATCGTGAGAACCTGTCCATTAGTGAGAGAATCTCGTGTCCGGTCATCATATCCACTATCATGTCAATGTTTGGTGGTGGAAAGTCATCCTTGGGACACACTTTTTTCAAGTCTCTGAAATTAGTGTAGATGCAGATGCCCCCATTTGGCTTTGAAATAGGTACAATATTTGATACCCATTCTGGATAATCAATTGGCCTTATGAATCCCACATCTAGGAGCTTTTGTAATTCTACTTTGACTAACAAGGCTATTTGGGGATGCATCTTTCTAAGATTTTGTCTCATGGGTTTTCCCCCTAGATATATAGCCAAGTGATGAACTACCACCTTTGGATAAAGCCTAGGCATGTCCACATAAGTCCATGTAAATTTTACCTTTCTTTCTTTCAGGAATGCGGCTAAGATTTCTTGTTCTTTTGTGAGAAGTGACTCAGCATAGAAGGTTATGTGTGGTGTTGCTTGTGTTCCCGAATTGGTTGGATTACACTATTTTGCCAAGACTGCTGAATTTTCTTGATGAAGTGTAGTGAGGGGAAGATTGAATCCTTCATGCTCTAGTGTCTCAAAGATATTTTTTCCATTAGATGCGTCCTTTATTTTTACTATTTTTGGGTCAGAGAGTTACACAGTGTGGTTTTCACTCAAAGACCTTGAGATTATTCTCATTTTTTCACTTTTATGACTGAAGGATTCAATCATCTCCCCAAAAAAGGCTTGAGTGTCCAACGTGATGTAAAATCTAGCCTTATGATCTCCATATGGTACTGTATTCCTCAATCCCATGAACTCTTAAAGTGCCTCATCATTTTTTAATGTGTCTAGAATTGGTGGTCCTTGTTGGTCATAATTGATGAGTTGGTGGTAGACCAGGTTTATTTTGTGTGTGTGGTGGTCTGACTCAAAAGATAGGGTTCTAATAATGAGTAGGGAGGAGTCCTCAAAAATCATGGGTAATCCAGTTATGGTATCCTCATCATCACTACTACTACACACATTGGATACGTCAAAGCTTAAGTTATCAAAGGGCAGACCTATAGATATTAGTAGTTGTAGGGTGGCTGTCATTAGCTAAGGTGGCATCTTGACTGTGTTAACTGGGGGACTTCTGCCATGTATGGTTTCACTTAGAGGGGTACACCCAAGGCCAAGATTTTTCATTCATTTCTCAACAATGATAGGTTCCAATCGGCCATTGTTGTTCTTTCCCAGAATTCCATTTTTGTTATAGACCATAGCCAACATTAATTGAAGTCCTCTATTGGCATCACCCATAGGAAGGGCTGGTATAGGTCTTTCATCTTGATAGAGGAGACTGGATATGTCTCTCTCGTCCACCACTTCTCATCCTAGATCTCGCCAACTACTGAATCGGGAGGGATCTGCTCCGAAGGTTTGAGCTATTATATTGGTGGGTTGTGGTTTTCCATGGAATATAGGGTATTGAGGTAACTCCTTGACTACAAAGAATCCTCTCTTCATTTTGTAGTCTCCACACCCATTATATTGGATTATAAGCTTGATTTCGGATATGTTAGGGATGGGTGTCTTTGTCCTAGAAGTGGAGGCTATGTTTGATGGATCTATATATGGAGTTGAGGGGCCCTCATCATTCTTTGGGACTTGGGGAACCTTATAATACTTGGCTTCCAGGTTCTTGTAGTAGGAAAAGTGTTCATGATCACCAAAGATTGTGACCTCTTGGTTTTGATATGAAAACATGACACACTAGTGGAAATTCGATGCAAGTGCGTGCATCCCATGGATCCATGGACATCCCAAGAGGATGTTATATGACAGATCAAGGTCAAGCACTTGACAAATGGTTTCCATAATAGCTAGCCCTACTTGAATATGGAGTTGAATAGTACCCTGATTGTGATACCCTTACCTTTTTCAATGGAATCTTTAGAGATTCAAAGATTCTTTATAAGTTTGAGCAAACAATTTTTGACGCATGCACCCCCATCCACCAAGACCATTTTGACCTTATTTTTTTGAACTAGGACTTCAAGGTGGAGTGCACAGTTGTGAGATGGTTGGCTGGGGAAGCCCTGATTGAAAAAAATGAGGAGATTTGGAGTGATGATGTTACTGACCATAGCTTGGAATTTCTTTGTACCAAGATTGGAAAAGATGGTAGATGAAGCCAACGCTTCCTCAAGGATTTCTCTATGGGTAGTTGAAATCTTTAGTAACTCCATGATGGATATTTAAGTAGGGGTTCTTTTTAACTGGTCAAGGATATTGTAACCATTAGGGAGAGATTTTTGATTTAGGGTGGATTTCCTAGGTAGTTGTAATGCCCCTAAAATGGTGACCTTGTCATCGTGTGTGGTGACTCCATAATCAACTTTGGCTCCCTTGATGCTAACAACAATAACCATTTCGTCAAGGCATGCGACAACTCCTTCGTATACATGGCACACTTTGCCATATTTTTTATTCCCTTTGTTGTTTCCTTGGTTGTGATTGGGTATCAGATTCATGTATATTTTCAGATCTTGATTACCAATCGGTTGCTCAAAATTTATGATTTTGTCATCAATGAAATCTTGGATGACATTTTTCAGTTTAATGCAGTTGGCGGTTGTATGCCCCTCGAGCTTATGAAAATTGCAAAGGAAATTTTCATTGTACTAGGGTGGTTTCACTTGGGGCTCTTGGTAATTATCATAAGTGGGGATTTTGATGAGGTTCTCATTGACCAAATTATTCATGATGGATTCGATTGATTCCCTAAGGGGTTTGAATTTCCTCTTAGGGGGATATCTATTTCGTAGAGGTGGTCCTCCTTGATTATTGAGGTTGTTGACTTGATTTTGGGGTGGTTGTTGGGTTATTGCATTGCCTTGCATGTTATTGTGGTTGTTGTTCTACGGTTGATGATGTGTTTGGGTATTCTTCTTTGGAACACTAATGACAACCTTGGCATCAACCACTCCATCGTTGGTGACATTCCTATTTTTCTCTCATGTGCGAGGTTTCTCATTATAGTTGGTGGATGGGTGAATATCTTGATGTTCAGGATATGTAGGTGTACCCCCTTGTGTAATAAGGGCCCTTTCAATGTTGAGCACCTTGGGGATCAATTGGTCATATGTGGTGATGCACTACATCTTTAGATAAAATGCCAAGTTTTTGTCCAGATTGGTAATGATAGTGCAGATTTGTTGCTCCTCTAGCATGGCCCACTTTCTCTGACTAGCCTTGGATCCCCATCATTGTAGGAATGAGGTGAATGATTCCCCCTTTTCCTATTTGAGCACTGATAATTCCTCGAGACTAACATTCATGCTGATGTTGAATGAATAATTTTTTGAGAAATGTGTACAATTTCTTGGAATGTTCTAATGCCCGTACGCAGACGAGAGAACCATTCCATGGCAGGACCAGCCAAGCTCCACGGAAACAACCGCATCAAATATGTATCATTGTATGTGATCTTCAGGGTTTCCCAACCCATGATATTTGTCAAATTTGGGGATTTCGAATCCCTTTGGGAATGGTATCATTGCAAGGCTCCCATCAAAAGGATAGGGATAGATTTCCAAGTGTCCTCATTGTTCTTCATGATTAAAGATCAAGCACTTTCTATGAGACTAGTTTGATTTGTATCATCACATCATCTTATGAATCAGGAGGTGGAGTGAATGTGTTTTGAGGGGGTTGGGGTGTTTGATTGATGGGTGGAGCATTGGTGGGATTGGAGGCATGATCTTGAGAGGTTTTTCTAGAAGGGTGATTATTTCATAGTCAAAAGGGAGTTTAGCCCCTTCTTTTTCCAATTCAAGCATGTAGTGGGAGGGGTATAACCTCATCATGGCATTAACAATTCAATGATTTTTAGGATTTTGCACCATCTCAAGTATTTCATCTTGTGTCATCCCTAAGGAATTATCAGTAATATCCTCTACTTGACCCTCCTCTTGAGGATTTTGTGATGGCATAGGGAGATTTCTTGGGGGATTGCTTGATCCCACATGATTCATTTCATGAGCAGTTTGACTTAGGTCACTTGAAGTTGATGTTTCTTTGTTAGTTTCCATATTCTTCTTGTGTTGCGATCTAATTTGCACCATAAAATAGGGATCAATTTTCAAGAATGTGTAGTCCTCTAGATTGATCTAACTTTAGGAACAAAAAGAGAAGAACTAGGATAATTAAGGATCAAAAGATGTGGATGATTGACCTCTTGAGAAACCTTGAAGGAGATACTAGACTTTAGGACTTGATTTGATTTGATTTAGATAGTGAACTTGGAAACTCTAAGAGGTTGGATGTTGTCTTAGAGTAGACTCATACACAAGATGCTAATTTGACTATAGGTGTAAATAAGGATTCATCAAGAAACCCCTAGTCAAACAAGATGATTTTGGATAATGAGCTCCTAGACCTCAAGATGTTGGATTTTATCAAGAGGTAAAATTGTTCACAAGGATTGATAATTTGATCAAATATGTGGAGAAGGATTCATCTACAAACATCTAATGAAATAAGATGATTTTGATGTTCCAAAAGTCTACCATGAATGATATTTTCAAGAAAAAGTTGTTGATGAGATTACTTTTAATTTGAATGGTTGAGGAATGGGTGATAATGATGATTTTTATCCTAGACGAGACCTAGAAAGAACTACTTTCTACTAGACCTTGGTATTGAAGAATACGCCTGACACTTCCTATGTGAGAAAATAAAACCTTTGAAATAGATTGGGATTTTGTTGACAAGAAAATTCATACAGGTCAGGATTGTTCTTTAAAGCTTTCTTGTAAAAAAATTAAACCAACCTTTCTGTTACCTCATCAAGCCTTGAAAGGCGTTCTTCTTGAGATTTTAGACTAAGATGTTTGAATTTGGGTTTCCATATATTTTTTTTAGGAAATCATTTGGGAGAACACGTGTCTAGGGTTCTATTTTTTCTTATCTTTGTTTAATGACTTCCTTTTACCACAAACAATTCTTGTTTAGGTTTCAAACTAGATGTCTAATCTCCCAACTTCTTCTTATCCCACAAATTCCATTATGTGCGGGATCAAGGAAATTAGGGAAAACATTTCCTAATGTTGACTTTAGTGAAAAAAAATGATGATTAAATCCAAATACTTAGAAACCTCTAAGGATGAAGTCCCTAGGGCAAGAAAGAGCACTTGGATTTATTAAAGTTATTTTTTCTCTCCAAAGGGTTTGAAATTTTGAGGAACATTGTGAATGTTTGTTTTCAAGCATTTTGGATCCAAGCAAACTATTTTGATTTCAAGAATATGCACAATCCTAGGATGAAAAGATAATATTTGTTGGGTTCCCAATTGGATGAATCTAGCTACACTTACTCTTAGCAGATGATTAGATGTTTGACCACACAGGATCCCCCTTACAGTGCACTCGCTTCTCGAGTCAGCCAAGCATTAGTACCCATGAATCTCCCATGGCATACATCTCATATCTACTAAAAGACGTAAGAATGTGGGGTGGCTTCAAAATGATCGTTGTTGTACCAAAAAATAGATTAGGATTTTGGCTTCTACACAAATCAATTCATAATTAGGGTACCTATTCATAAAACCACATGAGTGGAAAGATCAATTCATATAAAGAGTATCACTTTCTTGTCCATAGGAGCTCTTGTAATGATGCAATTTCCTCAACATTCAAATTTGTATACCGGTTGGGAGTAGCTTGGCGTTTAGCACATTATCGGTTTGAATCGTTCCCTTGGGGTGAGTACTTTTTCCCACCAAGGCAGGCTCTTTAAAGGTGGATAATAGCGAAGGAGTTCATTTGTAGTTCAAGCACCTGGCACATTTAGGCGGGAGGACACACAATTCCTTTTATTCACACTCGCATGTTTTGTTCAAATTTTAGGCACCCAAATTGAAATGTGGAGGCAATCACTTTCACAACCTAAGATCATCAAAAAGCCTTTTGATTCTCAAGATCGCCATGAGGTGCGAGAGAAGTTCATATGTCTTTTATATGATATTATTTTGGGTAAGTGATTACAAAACAAAGATGCACATGTTCATTTTAAATCCTCAAAGCAATGATTAGATTCTTTTTAAGGCACCAAAAGGATAGATGAAAGTTGTTTTTTTGAATTGTTACCCTTCAAAAAAATCTATTAAGTTTTCCTAAAGTTATTTTTGACCCTTTGTAGGAAAATGAAAGCTTTTGTAGTGTTCTTTTTAGAGCCCAAAATAAATTTAGTGTCTCCTAAAAGCATGAAGGTAATCAAATCCTTAGAAAGGGATTATAAGTTCTCCCAAAGTGTTTAAAAACACTTAATACAATAAGATGATGATGTCATAGTGAAATGATCCTCTTTGTTTTGTCCTTGCCTCAACCTAAAAACTGATTAAAACCAAGAAATACAGAGAAGAAAAATAGGTTAGGAGTTCAAAATGTCCAAAACAAAAAAAGAACATGTCAAAATTAATTGAATTTGAGCTTTTTACTCCACCCCAGTGGCATAGTTCATGGATGCAGTGGAGTTTGAAAAGGTCAGTGATGCTATATAATGCCACTAATTACTGAGAGTGGTGCTCTTCAGTGAAACAAAGATCGTGATTACGGCTCTATTCTACTAGTGACACTGTTTGGAATTAGGAGAGCCCATGATTGAGTTTGTAATTTAAATTTTTCAAGCGGGAAGAATTGAGCGGCAGAATTTGAAAGTTGGAGTGGTGCAATATAGTACCGCTAGACTGTCAGTGACTGAGTTTTTAAAAAATAGTTACCTCAACTTCTGGCTTGGAACCTGTATTTAAGACTTGGCGGATTTCCATTATTTTTGGCTTTTATCGCTCTACTGCTGGGGGCATCTCTTGGAGGCGCGGTTGCACGGTTTACTGCCTTACCACGAGCCTCCTTCTTTTGGTCTGAGGTTGGGTGGTGTTACCACCATACCGTAGAAGACTTCTCACTATTCATCAGTCACGTAGTAAAGGGCGACGGTCAAACAGATAGGTGGTGTTACCTCCATACTGCGAGGGTCGTTCAGAGAAGGCATGGTGGCATGGTAGATCATGGTAGTCAATGAGAAAGTTTATCGCCATACCATGATGGCCTTTTGGCCATGTCACGATGGTGTGGTAAATCATGGTGGTTGGTGGAGAAGATTACCTTCTTATCGTGGAGGCCGCATGGTCAAGGTGTAGTAGCACGGTGAACTTGACGGTCAGGGTAGGCTAGTTACCTCCATACCACAAAGAGTAGCATAGTAAAGGTGTCAGACTAGTGGTTGAATGCCTACATCCATATAGAAGTGATCTCATCACTCAGTCATCATGGTGTGGTGTGTATATCGCCAAACAACAAAGGCCTTGTCTAGGCTGAGCAGTAGCGTGGTACACCACATTACTGCAAGAGCTAGTCGATAGGCGTATGGTGGCACAGTGGAAGGAGCTCGGTGCTTGCATGGTAGGTCTGACTCGATGATCAAAGTGATGGATGAGTAACATTATGACACATCGTGTGATAAGAATCATTGAGTTTACATCGCTGGTGTAAATTAACAATTGATTGGTCGATTGCTTAAAGTAGTGAAAGCATTAACTGCTAGACCCGATTGAGCGAGTGACAGGATCCAATTATAGGAAGTAGAATTAAATGCAAGGTGGCCTAATGCATGATTGCAGGAGGACTTGGACATGAAGAGATCATAATTTTCTATCAGTGAGAAGGTGTATAATTAAGGCAACTAGTTGGTCATTGATTAGACCAAGCAACAAGTAACAGTCGAATGATTGTAATAGTTACTAAGGGTGACGATGAGGTATTTAATTATATGCTTTAAGAGCATTGTAAAAGTGAGTTTATTCGAACTGAATTCTTTTGTTGCGAGGTAACTATCAGAGAGTGAGGTTTGTGAACTTTGTATGTAATCTGTGTAGTGTAATACAAAGTGAATTCTCTTGGTGTGGTAGGTTTTTCTCCCAAAATTATTTTCCCACATATATCTTGTGCTATCTCTATGTGTATATTTTTAGTTTTTGTTGCTCTTGTTATCTTGTATGTGTGCATCTTAAGTTTATGAAAGTTTAAAAGAATGTTTTTGCACTTCTCCTCTAAAGTTTTAGTGTTAGGAAAGTGTATTCTGCAACTTTACTTTTCCTTTCAAGTGGTATCAGAGCCTGGATAGTTGTGTTATCCTTGTTAATAGGGTTGGTGTTTTGTGCTAATTTTATTTCAGTGGAAGTCTTGCAAAGTTAGAACCATTTTCTGTTTGAGATGGCGAGTACATCAGGAAGAGTAGAAATTAAAAAAATCAATGGTGGCAACTTTGAGTTGTGGAAGCTCAAGATGGAATACTTGTTATTTGATAGAGACCTTTGGGTTGCTATGTCTGGAACTATGCCACTAGGCATGAAACAAGATGATTGGGACCTCGCTGATAGAAACGTTAGAGGTCTGATAAGACTTTGTCTAGCTGATTCTGTACTCCTAAACGTCCATGAGTAGAAGTGTGTAGTTTCATTATGGAAGAAGCTTGGTGATATTTATTAGGGAAAGTCTTTGGTGAATAAGTTATTCCTGAGGAATAATTTGTACTCCTTGAAAGTGGAAGAAGGAGCATATGTTACAGACTATTTGAACTCATTTAATATGAGTGTTTCTTAGTTGGCATCTGTGGGTGTGAAGATAGAGGAGGAGGATCGCTGCATAATTTTATTATGTTTGTTACCTGACACTTGGGATCATCTAGTAATGGCTATTGGAAGTACAACAACTAATTTCAATATGGAAGATATGGTTTCCTCGCTACTATCTGAAGAAATGCGAAGGAAGTCTTCAAAGATGGCTAAAGAGGCCCTTGTTGTTCAGGGTAGATCGAAGGAGAAAGGAAAGAAGAAGGACAAGAAGTCTAAATCCAAATCTGAAGGGAGATCAAAGTCCCTTGGTAAAAATTTCAAGGTGAAATGTTGGAACTGTGGGCAGCCAGGTCATATAAGAAAGGATTGTATGGAGAAGAAGAAAAATAATAATAACTCTTCGGACAATGATTATTCTCAGAGTGATGTAGATGCCTTCATTAAATCCTTGGTGACTCAGGCATTAGATGATGTATGGTTGGTTCACTCAGGTGCATCTTTACACGTGATGTCTCATAGAGAGTGGTTCATTAAGTATGAAAATTTTGATGGTGGAAAGGTGTACCTGGCAAGTGATTCAACACTGAAGATTGTTGGTCGTGCAAGAGTCAAAATACAATTCCTTGATGGAAGAACCAAAGGGATTGGTGATGTACTACACATACCAGGTTTGGCTCATACTTTACTTTTTCTCAGTAATTTGAATGATGCTGGTGTGGAATTTTTTTTCTCGAGTAAAGGATGTAAGATTACTAGAGGCACAATGGTGTTGGCTAAGGGTATATGAACTGGCACTCTATACAAGCTAGATGCATGTGTTGTTCAATGTAACAACATCTTTGAAAAGTCAGGCAAAGTTGTTCATGTAGAGTAGAAGATTGTTGCTCCTATGAGTGTGAATTCCATGGAGTTAAAACTCCTAGTAGAGAAGACCATGTTGTGGCATCATAGACTCGGTTAGATAGGTGAGAAAGGTTTAAAAACCTTGAAAAATAAAAATCTTGTTGAAGGGCTTATTGATTGTAATCTTGAGTTTGATTTTTGTGAGCACTACATTTATGGAAAGCAACACCATGTTTCACTTTATTCGAGTCCACATAAATCTTCTGGTGTACTGGATTATGCTCATTCTGATGTATTTGGTTCAGTGAATGCTGCTTCATTATTGAATTCTAGATACTATGTTTCTTTTATTGATGATTATTTGAGAAGGGTATTTGTATACTTAAAATTAAATTAGAAGTGTTCAGTCATTTTAAAGAGTTTAAAAACTTGGTAGAGAATCGGACTGGAAGGAAAATAAAACGTTTGAGGATAGATAATGGCGGTGAGTTTTGTTGTGCAGATTTTGAAAGGTACTGCAAAGACCATGGGATTAAAAGACATAAAACTACACCTTATACTCCACAACAGAATGGAGTTGCTGAAAGGTTGAACATAATGCTAATGAAAAAGGAAACAAGTATGCTGAGTAGTGCTGGTTTGGACCATAATTTTTGGGCTGAGGTTGTGGCTACAACATGTTACCTGGTAAATCATGTTCACCTTACTCTACTCTTATTGACAAAACACCTTTGGAAGCGTGGTCTGGTAAGAAGCCCTCTTTGAGACATATTCGTGTCTTTGGCTATGAGGCATATGCATATGTGTTAAATGAGAAAAGATCTAAGTTGGAAACAAAGGTTGTTAAATGTATCTTCATCGGCTATGGTGTTGGTGTGAAAGGATACAAGCTTCGAAATTCTGATACTGAGAAGGTTTTGTATAACAAAAGTGTAATATTTTGTGAGCTAAAGCCTTCAATTGTTGATCCACAGCTAGAGATAGATAAAAGAGAAAATAAGAATGTTGTAGTTGACAATCCTCAAACTCCATAAAAAGAGGAACTACATGGTGTACCTAAAATTGAGGAGATTTCTACCAGCTCTGAGAGTTCTGAAGATGAAGAACCACAACCTCAAATAGTAAGAAGGTCTACACGTGAGAAATGACAACCTGATAGGTATGGTTTCTCTATGTTAGATTCAAATTGTGCCTATGCTTTGATTACTAGCACTGATGAGCCTAAGACTGTGAAAGATGAAATTAGCATGTCTGATTCAAATTCTTGGTTGGAAGCCATGATTGAAGAAATGGAATCATTGAAGAAGAATGAAACCTAGGATTTGGTACTTTTGCCTGAAGGGTGAAAGCCTGTTAGCTGTAAATGGGTATTTAGGAAGAAGACTAGTCTAGATGGCAGTTCTAAAAAGTATAAAGCGAGGTTGGTTGCAAAGGGATATTCCCAAGTAGAGGAAATTGATTATAGAGAAAAAATTTCCCCTCTAGCTAAGCTAACATCTATCAGATTTTTGTTGTTACTTGCAGCTGCGTATGACTTAAAGATTGAAAAGATGGATGTGAAAAAAAAATTTGTCCATGGAGAGCTGGAAGAAAAAATTTATATGTCCCAACCTAAGCACTTCATTGAGAAAGGTAAATAAATTCTAGTCTACAAATTAAATAAATCTCTTTATGGTTTGAAGAAATCGCCTAGAATGTGGTACTAAAATTTTGAAACATTTGTGTTGTCTATGGGATTTGTGAGATCAAAATCCAATCATTGTGCATATTACAAATCTGAAAATATTTGTGTTCTTATTATTACCCTATACATGGATGATATGTTGTTCATAAGAAATAGTAAGACTATGATTTCTTCAGAAATCGCCTAAAGAAATCTCTGTATGGTTTGAAGAAATCGCCTAGAATGTGGTGCCAAAATTTTGAAAAATATGTGTTGTCTATGGGATTTGTGAGATCAAAATCTAATCATTGTGCATATTACAAATCTGAAAATGATTGGGTGCTTATTATTACCCTATACATGGATGATATGTTGTTCATAAGAAATAGTAAGACTATGATTTTTGATCTTAAGTCTCACTTGTCTGCAAAGTTTTAAATAAAATATTTGGGTGAAACAAGGTCTATTATGGGGATAGAAATAACCAGGGACAAAACAAGTAGAAATATGTGAGTTAGCCAGAGTAAGTATGTTAACATTGTTCTTGATAGATGCAGTATGAATGATTGCAAGTAGCTAGTTGTTCTCATTTTGCAAGGAACAAAGCTATCTTTTGAAGATTGTCCAGAATATGCTACTGATATGGAGGACATGACCAGGGTGCCTTATTCAATTGCTATTGGTAGTTTAATGTATGCAATGGTCTATAAAGGCCAGACATTGCCCAAGAAATGGGAGTACTTAGCCGATTTATGGAAAATATAGGAAGGACACATTGGGATGTTGTGAAAAGAGTGTTTAGATATTTAAAGGGAACTTCAAAATATGTTGTGTTACCATGGAAATTTGGTTGGGTCACAGAGGACTCTTAGCATTCATGGATATGTAGATTCTTATTGGTCAGGGGACATTGACATCAGAAGATCCACTGGTGGATATACTTTAATGTTGAATGGTGGTGTGATTAGCTAGATGAGCAAGCGATAGGCTATAGTCACTTTGTCCACCAAGGAGGTAGAATACATGGCAACAACATACATGTGCAAAGAAGTTGTTTGGCTCAGTCATTTTTCTTCTGATATTGGTTTTGATGCAGGGCAGATTACTATTTGTTGTGACAGTTAGAGTGCCATTTTCTTGGTGAAAAATCAAACTTTCCATGCCAGGATGAAGCATATCGATGTGCAGTATCACTTTGTCAGAGATATGGTGGAGGATGGAAAGGTCTCTTTAGAGAAGGTGGATACTTTGAAGAATTTTGTAGATGCATTGACAAATCCAATGAGCACAGACAATTTGAGATGGTGTGCAAGCTTGATGGGCCTTGGGGCCTATGATCATCAATAAATTTGAAGTCTAGAGGAAGCCAGTAAGTCTTCATCAAGTAGAATCTTGTTGGAAATAGGTGCCTCAACTTCTAGCTTGGAACCTCTGTTTAAGCCTTGGCAGATTTCCTTCATTTATGGCCTTTACCACTCTACCGTTTGGGGCATCTCTTGGAGGCGGAGTTACATGATTTACTGCCTTACCATGAGCCTCCTTCTTTTGGTCCATGGTTGGGTAGTGTTACCGCCATATTGTGGCAGACTCCTCACTGTTTGGAGGTTGTGCAGTGAAGGGTGACGCTCAAGCAGATAGGCGATGTTACCTCCATACCACAGGGGTCATTTAGAGAAGGTGTGGTGGCACGTTAGACCATGGCAGTCAATGATAACATTTACCACCATACCGTGATGAGATTTTGGCCATGTTGCAGTAGCACGGTAAGTCGTGGTGGTCGATCGAGAAGTTTACCTCCTTACCATGGAGGCCTCATGGTCAAGGCACGATAGCATGGTGGACTTAAAGGTCAGATTAGGAATGTTACCTCCATACCACAAAGGGTTGTGCAAGGCTCAGTGGTAGTGCGGTGAAGGTGGAAAACTGGTGGTTGAATACCTACTGCCATACCGCGGTGTGTTTACCGCTAGACTACAAAGGCCTTGTCTGGGTTGAGCAATAGTGCAGTACACCATATTACTGCATGAGCTGGTCGATAGGATTGTGGTGGCATAGTGGAAGGAGCTTGGTGCTCGGATGGAAGGTCTGAATCGACGGTCAAAGTGATGGACGAGTAACATTACAACATGTGGCACGATAAGACTCGTTAATTTTACATCGCTAGTGTAAATCAACAATTGATTGGTCAATTGCTTAAAGAGGTGAAAGTATTCACTGCTAGACCCGATTCAACGAGTGACAACATTTGATTACAGGAAGAAAAATTAAATGTAGGGTGGCCTGATGCATGATGGCAGGGCGACTTGGATAGGAAGAGATCAGATTTATCTATCAGTGAGAAGGTGTATAATTAAAGAAACTTGATTGGTTGTTGATTAGAACAAGCAACAAGTAACAGTCGAATGATTGTAATAGTTACTAAGGGTGATGGTTAGGTATTTAATTGTATGTTGTAAGAACATTGTAACAGTGAGTGTATTTGAACTAAGTTTGCTACTATGAGCTAACTATCAGAGAGTGAGGTCTATGAACTATGGATGTAATATGTTTACTATAATACAAAGTGACTTCTCTTGGTGTGGTGGGTTTTTCGCCTGAAAGGGTTTTCTCACGTATATCTGGTGTTATCTCTGTGTGTATATTTTTAGTTTCTGTTACTCTTGTTATCCTGTATGTGTGCATCTTAAGTGTATGAAAGTTTAAAAGAAGGTTTTTGTACTTCTCCTCTGAGGTTTTAGTTTTAGGAAAGTGTATTCTATAACTCTTCTTTTCCTTTCAGAGTTTCCTAGAAGCTACAAAGAAACACAAAAAAGCATGAAACTTTTTTAAAAAATGTGATGAAATACTTCAGATTCGCCCTCCTCCTAGCACCAAAATATGAACCCAAATCCTAGACCTATACAAACATAGAAAAAAAACACACTATTACATCCAACTGCAAGTTAGAACTAAGATTCCCCATGAAATTCATCTACAATGCTCAAATTAGGAAACAAATGAAGAACAAAACACAAAAAGAAATTAAATCCTATTTAAGCATGCAAACTATCAATCCCGGGGGGAAGTGGTACCAATTTGATGTGTAAATTGGCCGTTTGTCAACTCTTTTGTGTGGTTTGATGATTTTGATGAAGATTGATCCACTTGGTGAGGAAGAACAATGCGATTACTTAATAAAATCTGCAATAACCTAGTATGATAATGGAAAATGCTTATGGAAATGGATGAAATTTCTCTAAATGTGAAGATAGTAACTTTTCTCTAAATTGTGGATCCCAAATGAGAAGAAGAGATTTCTATTTATAGAAAGACAAGATTGAGAAATAAGAAAAATGAAGCAATGTGGGATCATTCAATATCCAATGGCCAAGTGCCACTTGTCAAGATGTGAATGGAGGAAGATTGAGCACATTTTGGTGAATGAGCCAATAAATGATATTCAATGGATTTTTAAATTCATGAAATGACATGTTGGAGAGGGAAACAAAATGGCTTAAATGCCACTTAGCTCAATGCACAAGGACATGTAAGAGGAGATAAATGCTTTGTTGGAAGGACAAATCCACTTGGAGGGATTTTCAAACTTGGAAGAATATTCCCCTAAAGATGTCATGTTGAGAGAAAATATAGATTTAATAAATCAATTAAATGTATTTTCATGTGCAAGAGGCAAAATCTAGAGAAATTAGGTGATTAGGATTAAATTTATCAAGATTTAATTAATTTAATTGGAGATTAGTTGATTTTACCATTTTGACTTAGATTTGATGATTAATTTAAATCAAAATAAGAGGAAGATGAACTAGACTTAATTAAATAAAGATTCTGATTTATTTAATTAGAATGAGATGATGTTCTAAGATTAATTAAAATAAATATTGATTTAATCAATAAAATGACCTTAGTGATTTAATTAAATAAAATGACTTATTTAATTAAATAAAGACAAGAGGGTTAATTAAATAAGATTGATTTATTTAATTAACAGGAGATGACAACTTAATTAGATAAATTTGATTTATTTAATCAAGGGACGAAAGGTGATGACTAGCTTAGAATATGATTCAAGACAAAACGATGTTAGTAATCAAGATCAAGTGTGTCGGTATATTTTCCATGTCTACAATATGTTTAGGTTAGGATATTCAAATTTAACTTTCAATTCTACATTAAGTCTAAACTCCTAAGAATCGACTCTTACTATGAACTAATGCCACGTTATTTTATATTTACTTTATTAGCATTCTCTCCATTCCTTCCACAAATCATACAATTAAAAATATTCCATTTTTTTCCTTTTCTTGTTGCACTTGGGAAAAAAACCTCCGCCTCACAACACCCATTTGCCAACAAATAGCAGTGCACCCTATCGGTTGATCGTTGCATGCCTGTACATTCGACTACTAGTATTTTACTTAGTATTAGGAAAGGTGTGTTTTCTACCTTGCATAATGTTATAATGTAATATTTATTTATTATGTTGTGCACCTAGGAGATCTGAGGATGTGTGCACATCACATGGGTCTAGCATTCTTGGGGCCACGTTATGTTTTCTATTTAATATTGGATTAAATATTTAATGTGGGGTTTCACATGGGAATAATATTTAATATTGAAAGAACTTACTACCAATATTAAAAATGAGGGGTTAATGGTTTTTTAAGCTCATGGTATTAGTCATATGGTTTTATGTAATACCACTTGTTGGTTTTGTGTGAGTTTGTTTCTATAAAAAAAACACATGGGCAGTTGGAGGGTTGATTAATTAGCAGGTTAGCCCTTGTTAGTATTTGTGATGGTTGAAGCATGGCATGGGATGTGTGGTTACATGCTTGTTCACATGGATTTATTGTAGAGGGATTGATGTTTTAAAGCTATTCATGGAGGACTCTAAAGATGTATTGTAACATTTATTGCTTAATAATAAATGAGCTATGAATGCTTTTGAAGGCTAGGTTTTTCATTTTTGAGGGTTTTCCTAAGGTATATCTTGTGTCATCTTTAATGGTATGTTGTCTATTCTTTTGCATATGGATTATGAATACTTGTTTGAATAGATTTATCTATTTGGGTTATTTGGAAATTATCTTGGGTGGTTGTCAGTATTGACAAGATGACAACACTATTAATCAATAGGCTAGCACTAGTCAATGAGCTTAGCCCCTAGTTCAGTGGGACTAGACCATCAACTATATTTTTTTTATTCTGCCATATTTTTATAAAAAAAAATCGATGTTTACAAAACCACAAATTAAATCAAATTAAATATTAATTGTGGGTTTGGAGGAAAATAGACGAGCAACATTGCCACCACTAGTGGGCCACCTTACCACCACTAGCATTGATTTTATAACCAAATTAAGCAGATTTTTTCTAGGGGGCATAAATTTCACCCAAGGTGTCCATTTTTTGACTTCTTATACTCATTGGAAAGGTGGTTCTAAGAAATACATTAGGGTATGAGTGGATTTTCCATATTTTTCTATTTTGATAGTTATCTTCTTGTTGGAAGTTAGATGTTCCCTTAAAGCTTGGAGAGGTCATAAATTGTGCATATGAAGTCAGATTTTGGACTTCTAATAGTTGAAAAATGGCTTGTTCAAAGAAATACATAGTGGAGTGGGTTTGGTGATTTTTTTGGCATGAGTTGTTTGTTTTTATTGAAATGTGGGCTAAAGGGGTTCCTTAAATGGGACTTTAAAGATCCATAATAGGGAACATTTATTAGGCACATTTCATTAGGAAAGAGATCAAAAGGTGTAATGATTGACTTTCAACCTCAATGGTGAGTTGATCAGACCTGGATCGTAGTCCTGTAAGATAATATGATAGATCTAAAACCTAATCAAATGATTTTCAGTTTTCTAACTAAGTGCATAATAAGACCTAGATGATAAAATACAAGAACCTAAAGATACAAAAATCAAATTGACAATTTGCAAGTAGATTTGACGAGGGTCTAGATACATGTACCTTACATAAAACATTGATTCTAAGAACTATAGGAGGACAGGTTCAACCAAGGGTGAATGGGTCCTCGTTAGGGCTTCCAAAAATACTTTTTGAAGTCCTCTGAAGTAATATCTAAGTTTTTTTTTTCCCTAGGTTACACTAACAAAAAGATGTAAATAAATTCTACACTTGAGTTTCTATGATTTGGCAACAATGAATGCAATAAATGCAACAATTTAAAATTGCTCTTCAATATCTTCAATATCTTCAATCCTTCTTAAACTTGTAATCTACACATACATAAAGAAGATAGTTTTATTTATTCATTTGGGGGTTTTCCTTGGTCAAACCCCAAGTTTGGTAACTAAACCTTGATAGAAAAATAATGAAAATTGACAAATGGAAGGAATGATGAATGAAATAATGCTTTATATAACTCACCAAACCTTTAATGGTTGTCCTAAGAGGATTGAGTTCACACACACATCACTCCAATAATTGATCTTTCTTTTCATGATTGATCAAGGACGCTAAAAAAATGCTAGATTCTTTAGGATCAATAATGCATAATAGCCTTCATAAGATGAAATGAATGCACATGAACTTTGACATGATGATAGGATCTTGATTTTTTGGAACAAATAACTAAAAAATCTACTATTTAATGCTCTTGAAAATGATATTTTCTCATAAATTTGATCTCTTGATGTCACCTCTTGCCAGTTCTTATATTTCAAATGATAAAATAACTATATATTTATAGGTGTTTATCTAATTTCTTGAAAAACAGATTCCAAAAGTTAACAATTGCGAAATTTGAATCATTAAAATACAACCAAAAATATATTTAGAAATAGGTCACGACACTTAAGGAGTACTCATTCACCCATGGGAAAATGGGTCTTGGCCCATAAGTCCAAGACACTCATTCTCCAATATGATTTAGTTATTAATTGCATCAATTAAATACAGATTCCCCTTTCAGAAATAAGATAAATAAGGCTTTGAAATGCATAATTTAGGTAATTAGAAGCTTAATTAAGAGACCCAAAAAAAGTGTGAAATTATAAGAGGTATACAATTTTGTACACTACATTTAGCCCCCACTTTAGTGAGAGTATGAACTTACACTCAGACTCACACTAAAGTAGACAAATATGCATCAAGAGAGGTCCAAGTGTAAAAATTTTGATGGGATAGGATGACAAAGAATCAAGGAGGTGGCCATGTCCCCAAGATGCAAGATCCAAGATCCCATGGAAAACCAAAATAAGTACAAAGGGATACAAAGATGTGTAAAATATAAGCATCAAGAAAAGATACACAAGCATACAATTTTGAATTTAATACAAAAGAGGATGGATTCGACATGATTGCATTGTTGTCCATCAAATATGATCACAAGGGCTAGTGCAGTCTTATATACACTAGGTGAGCCCCAAAGGCTGAAAAATACTAACTAAGTCTAAAAGGTGTGAACTCACCACAAGGTGGTTGATGAAAAATTCACACCAAGTCTATAGGCCTTCCATATGTCAACCATACCAACATTTATACTCCCTGATAACTTGATAAGGTGCCACAATATGAGCAAGATGATATGCCAATGCAACACTAAGTTCAACCTTTGTGAAAAAAATTGAAGCAACAATGCCAATGCTAATGTCAATGTCAAAATAATTCCAATGTATTCCCCCACTTTAAATGAATTACTAAACACCATGCTATAAGTAATTAATTTAAATTAGATATGATATATGTCAATTTTTAAAAGGGCCATGTGAGAGCTTATTTGGAAATCCCTATGCCAAACATATATTTCCAAATAAAGCTACATCATAAAAAAGAAGGATGCCCCCACATGCAATCTAAAGATAACACATAAGGGATCCATGGATTTGAGTTCAATTCATTTCTTTGCTACAGTGATATAACAGAGCTTTGAACCATCATCATTCCCCAAATATCTTGTGGAACAACAAACACAAAGGAGGAATGAAAAATAGAGAGATAGAAGATAAATAATCCTTTTGGATCAACATGGAGGAGACCTAAATATCTCAACACTTTGCATCATCCATAAAAGGGAAACACAAGATAAAGACAATGTTTACAACATATAGAAGAATTTAGATATAAATAGAAGAATGCAATGACAGATTTAAATTCCTTTGTATCATTGCACCAATGGAGTAGTGAGGTTCATCTAGATAAAATTCACAAACATAAAGACATGCCAAGCAACACAATATAAGGGATCACATTACACATATGCAATCACAAATAATATGGAAAGAATAAAACTAGTATGACACATGTGAGCCAACCTAAAGAAAGTTGTCTACATCCCAATCTTGTTCATCATATATAGAAGGTAGATAACTAGACAAAGGGGAAACAACAAGTGTTGTACTATGACAATAACTAGGTTTGATATTTGGTAATGCACTCGTTTGATGAGGATCATCACAGATACACCAATCTAAGCTCATGGAAGAGGAAAATAAAAACCTCAACTCATTATGCACATCCTCATCAATCTTAACAATCTCATCATCATCCAAATTAATCACAATAGGAGGCTTTATAATAATCATGTTTGAATCTTGTTTTACCTCTTGTTTCAGTTCAATATCTTGTTGTGGTGGAAGTTGGATGTTATCTTGAGTTGTTTCTGTTAGAGTAATAATTTATTACGCTTAATTAATTACATCATACTGGTTAATTAATTAAGTCACTTATTCCTCTAGTTGCTTAAGCTAAACTTAGGCACATTAATAATTGATTAATTATTAAGTGTGCACACTAGGGTTTCATTTAGGGTTTCCCTTTTAGGGTTTCTTGATCTCCTTCATAAGGATTGATCTCTTTGTAATAACTGAGATTCTGATAATGCATTTTACACTTTGAGGTTTGCAGATCTTTTTTGTTTTGAATGTCTTTTGCATGTAACAGGTTATTGCATGCAAGCGATCTTGGATTCTAACATGGTATCAGAGCTCCAGACCTGCCGCTGCCTGTTCATGATCTGAAGATATGGCTTCTCAGTGAGTTTCAAGTGCAAGGGTTTCCATAGGCATCTTTTTTGCAAGATCTGGGGGTAGCCAATTTTTTGGCACACTATGGGCTCAAACGGACGTCGCCATCGCGTTCGCAGCGCCTCAAAACCCTAGGAACGCCTATCGTTTGGTTGATTTTGGTGAAGTTGATCTGGGAGGCAAAAATTTTTTGCCAGGGAAGCCGTACGGCCTCCCCAGCACGCATTCCGAGACACGAAAATCAAAAAAAAATTAAAAAAAAAGCCGATCTCGGGTTCTGTGCGGCGCCTCCAGTGCAAACGCTCCCACCACCCGGCGGCCACCGGCCCGCCACCAGGCGGCCACCGCTTCACCGCCGCCGCCATCCTCCGCCGCCGGTCCGCCGCTGCCGGGTGGCGCTCTCCCATACGCCACCTCCAGCTCTGCCAGCCCTTGAGGGCTTCTCATCCTCGGCCGCCGGTCCCATGGAGAACCACCTGCTCCGCCCCAGCCCCCTGCTCTGCGCCCACGGTCACATGGGTGACCAGGGGCCAAAATTTTTCTGCAGGGAGGCCGATTTTTTGCGACGACGGTCTGCAGGCCGTCAAATTTATGCCCGTGAACCGCTGACGTCAGCATCAGCGTCCGTACGGTGGTGTTTGTCCCCTCCTAACCCTAGTTTTCTCTAAAGAAGCAGTTTTTTTCTTTTTTGTATAACTTGGGCATACGGTATCGAAATTGGGCAAACGAGATATCGCCGGAAAGCTGGTTCCGAGCACTTTCATTTGGTGTAGTTTATTTTTTAGTATTTTCCTGTTTTACTGCATTTATTTCTGGTTGAAGTCAGATGTACTTTTTATGCTTCCGAGCTCATAACTTTTTGCCACGATCTCCGATTTTCGCTATCTTTGCGGCGTTGGAAAGGTATTGAGGAGCTCTATGTTGCTGTCCATGCACTTTTTTCTGTATCTATCACAAGTTTTTCATTATTCCAGATTTGACCCAATGGGTGTTTTGGAGATTACTTGGATATTTTGACAGTTGGGAGAGTGCTTCTTGCATCTTTGCACTTCATTTTCAGTGATACTTCATTTAATAATCGACTGTTGCTTCATAGATTCTAGAGTTGTTCCCGTTTGGAGCTTTCGAGTGTTCCGTGGCATCGGGTCTGCTGTTGTATCATTATGATTCTGATATGGTTTCGTGTAGACAGAAGTATCTTTCCTTGCTTGCCAGATTGCGGTTCCAGTGTTACTCTACAGTGTTCTTCCAGTGCTTCTTTGCAGCATGTCATATCATTGTAGGGGGGTTTTGTCCCACTGGGTTTTCCTCCTCTACCTCTTTCTTGCATTTGTAAATGGGTACCTGATCAGGCCTAGTTGCCGGGACCCATCTTTGCTTGCATGCATCTTATTCTAGTGTTTTAGCTTCTTCCTAAGTTCATCTTAAGGGGGGGTGTTAGAGTAATAATTTATTATGCTTAATTAATTACATCATACTGGTTAATTAATTAAGTCACTTATTCCTCTAGTTGCTTAAGCTAAACTTAGGCACATTAATAATTGATTAATTATTAAGTGTGCACACTAGGGTTTCATTTAGGGTTTCCCTTTTAGGGTTTCTTGATCTCCTTCATAAGGATTGATCTCTTTGTAATAACTGAGATTATGATAATGCATTTTACACTTTGAGGTTTGCAGATCTTTTTTGTTCTGAATGTCTTTTGCATGTAATAGGTTATTGCATGCAAGCGATCTTGGATTCTAACAGTTTCTATGGGTGTAGGCTTATTTTTTACTTCTAATCAATGAGTGATATCATGACACTATGCCTATGCTCTTTAGCATTTCACTTTATTTTGTTACAATTTTCAAGTTGTGATGGTGTACAAGCAGGCCTATCAACCATAGTTTCCTTTTCATGTTTTAAGGGAAGAATGGAAGGAACCACCAGGGGTTAGAAACCACCATCTCTTTGGGTTTATAAACTTGTTTAATCTTTGGAGGGAAAAAAGGGGTCATCTTATTATCTCTTTGTATTTTTTAGGAAATAGCTAGAGGAATTATGTTGGACTTGTCTTGGTTACTTGTAAGGGATTTTGGTTCAAGAATTGGTTCATCAATGGTAGGTTGGGGAGGACAAATGATCATGGACTCAAGAATATTTCTAAGACAGAATTCCGCTATGCGTGTTGCCTTGAATTTTTGATAGGATTTGAAAAAGAAGTCTTCTCTATGATTTATAGGCTCCATAAGTCCAGGACAAAATAAGGGTATGTGCAGGATCATCATGGAAAAAATAGGCCCTTAAGTGGCAATAAAATTTAGAAAAATCAAAGTTAGGAAAATTGACAAATTTTTTTGAATAAGTTATCTATATTATTTCAAAAATATGTAAGAATAGAATCTGTAGAAAATTGAATTTAGTTTCTAAACTATTAGGTTTATTTAAAAAATTAAAAAAATTATTTGGTGAAAATTTGAAATTTCAATGCAATAGTACTTAAATTTCAGGGAAAAAATAAGAAGTAGGTGTCTATCTAACCATCCTAACCACAATAAAATGATAATACTTTTTTTTAATATTTTATATATAAGTAGAGGACTCATGTCCCGATGTGATGCATAATTTTTTGTAATTTTTTTCAATTAAATAATTAATTATGATTTTTTTATTACAAATTTTAAAAAATATAAAAACTCATATGTGTGACCACCTTAACTTGGTCAAAACTTCATGAAATTCAATTCTTTTTTGTAATCCTATAGTATGTGAAGCATAGAATGTGATGCATGTTTTAGATTCAAAAAATGTGATACCATTTGAAATCTATAGATGTTTTTCAATCAGCTTATCAATCAGGACTTTAGTCGTAATTCAAATAGAAAATAAATAATAATTATTTATTAAATTCAAAGTAAATCATAATTTATATCAAATTGATGGAAATATGAGAATATCCTTTAAAAACCCTTTTTCGTTTCATCAATTTTGGGTTAAAAAAAAAGTCGTTAGCCACATGGGTCATCATATCACTTACATATTGCCAATTTTTGGCCCATCATGATCTTGCACATACCTAGAAATCTAATGGGAAATTTCCACAGGAAGACAAGGGACACAACCCACTATGATGAACTTTAAATATCTTATTCCCAATAGGAAACCTTATGCATATGTGAATAACTGATGGGACATCATTCAAAGAGCATAACCATGAGTAGCCTACCTTCACATTAAATTATTCTAACGATGAAATGATGGATAATGACACATCTAATTGTTTAGGTCCAAATTTTAATGGAACAGTAATTGAACCTATCATAGGGCAAGAAAAACCATTATCTATTTTAATCCATGCTTTCAGGTTTTTATAAGTATCTTTATAAAGCTCTTGCACAAATAAGAATTTCTCAATGATCACATTCTCTACACATGTGGGATCAATAATTATTCCTTGTGCAAGTATGCTATTGATACAATGAGCAATAGAGAAGACCATCAATAAAAAATTTAAGTGCATCATCATTAGTAAAAGCAATGCTAGGTTTCAAAGTGGCTTGGCTTTTAAGAGGTTGAACGTCAATGAATACAATCATGGCTCAATGATCTTACTCATAATGACTGTTATCATCATCAATTATATCTTGTGTTGTGTCAACATTTTTCACATCATTCTTGTTATCACTAGCTTTTTGTATCAAGAGGTCTAACAGGAGGTAAGGTAATTAGGTTCTTACTCAAGAGTTGCAACATAATTGAATGAAGGATATCAGGTAATGGGGTAAATGGCCCACTCTTATCTTGAAATTGGTATACATTTGTTGATTTTATGGCAGCCATTTGAGGTTTAGCTTGATGGGTTGTTTATGGTTGACTTATCTATATAAATCCTTTTTTTTGTTTCTTGAATGGTTGAAAATTGTTATAATGCACAATTTCAGATTATTGAGGATGAGTTGCAGGGGTTTTTTCTACACATTGGTTAAGTGAGTTTTTATAATCATGCAGAGTTGTGAATAAGTGTGTAAAAGAGGGAAATCTCATAAACCCAAGCTTGTCTTCAATATTTCTTTGTAAGTTATCAATGAACATCCTTTGAATATTGGTATTGGGAAGCTTTATGTTGATTTATGAGTAAATCAGATGATAACGAGCTATAAAATCAATGACCTTTTCATATTTTTGTTGTTTACATTGCATCAAATCAGGTAGGGCCATCTTAGGATCAATCTGCACTTGGAAATGGTTTAGAAAGGAATCAAAAATCTCATTGAATGAGTTGATTGAGTTATTCAGTAAGGAATAAAGGGAGATAGGCGAGTGATATATATGGGTATGTGCAGGATCATGATGGGCCAAAAAGTGGCGATATGTAAGTGATATGATGGCCCATGTGGCTGACGACTATTTTTTTACCCAAAATTGATTAAACGAAAAGGGTTTTTAAAGGAGATTCTCAGCTTTCCACCAATATAAATTATGCTTTACTTTGAATTTAATAAATAAATATTATTCATTTTCTATTTGAATTATGACTAAAATCCTGATTGATAGGCCAATTGAAAAATATCTATAGCTTTCAAACAGTATCACATTTTTGAATTTGAAACATGCGCCACATTTTATGCTTCACATACTATAGAATTAAAAAATAAAAATTGAATTTCATGAAGTTTTGACTAGGTTAAGGTGGTCAGACATCCAAGTTTTATATATTTTTTAAGTTGTAATAAAAAAATTCATAATTAATTATTTACTTGGAAAAAAATTACAAAAAAATATGCATCACATCGAGACATGAGTCCTCTACTTATATCTAAAATCTTATAAATGGGTATGTGTAGGATCATCATGGAAAAAATAGGCCCTTAAGTGGCAATAAAAAGACAAAAAATCAGAGTTAGACAACTTCATGTAAAAACTTGAACAAGCTATCTATATTATTTTAAAAAAATGTAAAAAATTGAATCTATAAAAATTGAATGTAGTTTCTAAACTACTAGACCTTTATTTAAAAAAAAAAAATCTATTTGGTGAAAATTTGAAATTTCAATGTAGTAGTATTTAAATTTTAGGGTAAAAATAAGAAGTAGGTGTCTGTCTGACCACCCTAACCATAATAAAATGATAATATTTTTTTATAATATTTTACATATAACTAGAGGACTCATGTCCCGATGTGATGCATATTTTTTTATAATTTTTTTCTAATTAAATAACTAATTATGAATTTTTTATTACAAATTATAAAAAATATAAAAGCTCTTATGTCTAACCACCTTAAATTGGTCAAAAATTCATGAAATTCAATTTTATTTTTTTATCCTATAGTATGCAAATTATAGAATGTGATGCATGTTTCGGATTCAAAAAATGTGATACTATTTGAAAGTTATAGATTTTTTTCAATCAACCTATCAATGAGGAATTTATTCGTAATTCTAATAGAAAATGAATAATAATTATTTATTAAATTCAAAGTAAAGAATAATTTATACTCGTGGAAATCTGAGAATATCCTCTAAAAACCCTTTTCATTCCATCAATTTTGGGTAAAAAAAAAGTCGTCAGCCACATGGGCCATCATATGACTTACATATCACCACTTTTTGGCCCACCATGATCCTGCACATACCCAAACAAATATTATCATTTTATTGTGGTTAGGGTGGTCAGATAGACACCTACTTCTTATTTTTTCCTGAAATTTAAGTACTACTACATTGAAATTTTAAATTTTCACCAAATAGATTTAAAAAAAAAAAACCTAGTAGTTTAGAACTACATTCAATTTGCTATAGATTCTATTCTTACATTTTTTTGAAATAATATAGATAAATTATTCAAATTTTTAGTTCAAGTTGCCTAACTCTAATTTTCTAAATATTCATTTCCACTTAAGGTCTTGGTTTTTCCATGATGATCCTACACATACCCATATACATACAAAGAGAGATGCATAGATAAAGGGAGATATGAGAGATATGGAGATGAATAAATAGAGATAAATGGAGAGGGAGAGATATAGATGAGATATAGAGAGAGGGAGAGAGGTTGAGATAAATAGATAGAGATAGAGAGATGGAAAGATATAAAGAGAAATATGGAGAGAGATAGAGAGATGGAAAGATATAAAGAGAAATATGGAGAGAGATAGAGAGAGAGAGATTAAGAGACAAAGAGAGATTGAGGAGCAATAGGTAGATATAGATAAAGAGAGATGCAAATATGGAGAGATATAGAGAGGTGGAGAGTTAGAGAGGTAAACGGAGATATATGGATAGATAAAGAGAGGGATAATGAGAGATAGGGAGATGAGAATGAGGGAGAGACATGGGAAGATGTGGAGAGAGGGAGAGATAGAGAAAGAGAGATGGAAAGAGGGAGGGAGAGAGGGAGAGAGGGAGGGAAATGGAGAGATAGAGGGGGATAATGAGAGAAAGCTAGAAAGAGACAAGGATACGGAGGATAGAGATATAGAGAGGGATACAAAATACATAGATAGCTAGAGATGGAGAGGGAGTTATTTAAAAAGAGAGAAATAGGGAAAGAATGAGTTATAGATAGAGAGATAAAGATATCTAAAGAGGGAGAGAGGTATATATAGTGAGATAGAGAGAGGTAAATAGGGTGATAAAGAGGGGTGTAGATAGAGATAGATATAGAGGGAGATAGAGAGAGGTAGAGATAAAGGAAGGGTGGGATAGAGGGAAAGAGGGAGATAAATATGGGGAGAGATAGAGATAGAGATAGATATAAAGATAGAGGGAGAGATGGAGGGAGAGAGAAAGGGTGAGATATAAAGTTAAAGATATAAGGAGATAAATATAAAGAGTGAAAGATAAAGAGATAGAGATAGGGAGAGGGAGTGATAGAGACATAGATATATACAAATATTTATAGAGATAGAGATAGAGAGATATTGAAAGGGAAGGAGAGAGAGGGGGACTAAATCTTGATAGATACCATATCATAAGTTATCATATCTTTTATAAATTTATCTTATTTGTAGGTGATGCTTAAAACACTTGAATTACCTAACATAAAAACATTATTTATTTAAAAAAAATTCCTACCAAAGAAATTGAGTAAGTACATGAAAATTGGGGATAAGAAGGGGTCAAAAGGGGCAATTTTTACTCAAAATATAAGGTAAAGTTGAATTTAGACTAGTAATTTAAGATGTGTATACTCAAAATTTGAAAATATATTAACGATAATTATGGAAATCTAAATATAGATTATAAACTATAAAATATTTCTAAAAATTCTTAAGGTTAAGGGACTAAAATGCTAATTGCACACAAAAGTGTTTCTATTGTTATCATAAAAATAGAAAATAGTGGACCTTATGTGCACCATCCTATTTTTTTACTACATTGGTTATTTTTAAAAATTATGGATTTAAATATATCTAAGAGTGAATACTTGCATCAATGGAAATAGGGTGCCTCACCTTTTAGGATATGAGGGCCTATTTCACACTTGTTACACTCAAGGAAACCTTAGATATCTCAATCCAAAGGTAGAAAAGGGGAAAGAGATCTTGTAATAAGGTATCCTAGGATGTGATTAGAGACTAAAAAGGGGTTCACCACCAAGCTAGGGCTTGGAAAGATAAGAAATTAATGTAAAATACAAAGCACCATGCAAAACCTAATTAAATGACCTATGAAATGAAACTAAAATACAAAATAAAAGACTAAGAAAGTACAGAGGTGCACCTAGAAGAAGGATGAGGTCAGAACAATATTTAAAACCCTAAAAACTTGTTGTTTAATTGCCATTGGGACTCATATGCCAGTCTAGGTGATTTAGTCCCAAACTAGAGTTTCTGTGCCAAAATTGGAATCTCACAATGGTTGATCTAAATTCACTAAAATTTGGAAAATGTGATATACTAAGAATCATATTCCACAAGTGGCGTATAAGTCCCACTCTTTCTTTTTGGAGGGTCAAGACCTAATTCTGCTCTCCTATCTCTACTCTTCCTTCCACACTTCATTTTTGGATCTAAAACTCTAAATTCAGACCTGTAGGTTTTTTGTGAAGATGGTAACCTTGTGACAACTTCTTCAACCTTGTAACATAATATTCAAAGATCCTTCAAGCTCCAAGACACCCAGATCTATAATCACACATGTAGAAGAGAAAAGCTTTTTGATTGTTAGGAAATGGGGGTTTTCCTTGGTCAAACCCTATTTAGGTAATTAAACCTTGTGATGAAACAATGAAATACGAATATAAAACATGAAATATGAAACATGAACAATGATACCTTGAATAATGTCTTGGGATATAAATCAACAATCTAACATGAAGTCGCCATGTAGAATGTAGATCTTGATCTTGAATTAGAATAATGCTTTAATATTGGATCTTGAATTTTCTACATCACAATGCTAGCTCAACACCATCCTTGATGCTTGGTTACTTTCAACATGATGATGGATCTTGAATTGTTGCAATATTAAATAATGAAGAAATCTACCCTTGAATTCCTTAAAAATTCTCTTGTAAACTCCTTGAATACTCTTGTGAAGTCTTGAAATGCTTAACTCTTGATTTTTTATGTTCATATTATGAAGGATTAGTGAAATAATTATTTGAGACCTTGTTTATATAGGAAATCCATCCAATATACTGTTTATTAGATCCCAGAAGCAGACATACGTGAAGTTTGAATTTAAAACCCTCATTTCTCGCTCAAAACCATAAAAAATGGGCCAAATGGGACTCATACGCCACTTTTGGTGTATAGGTCCCATTTGGATGGGACTCATATGCCCAAGGTGGTGTATGCATCCCACTGGGCCTTTTTAGGTGGAGGAAATGTCAAGGAGTTAAGAAATTAAGTACATTTTATGTTTATGTTTGGATTTCAGTTGAAATAAGCCTCAAGATGCATAATATAGGGTCTTAGGGGCCTATTCAAGATTATATTAAGGCCATAAATGAAAGAGGGCCCAAAACTCAATGTGAAGGTGTAAATAAATACACTTTACAACATTAAATTAAGGAAAAATTAGGTCTATTTAACTTAAAAGGGCCCTAAACCTAATGTGAATGTGTAAAACACATTACAACACTAGATCAAGGTGACATTAGGTCCATTTTAATGTTAATCATTTCCAAATAAAGTGAAAAAATATATAGGGATATATTTTCCATCATTATAAGACTATAAGTTGTATATATTTTATTTAATATATATTTTTTGTGATTTTTAAAGTGAATGCATCCTAAAATTGCATCACTAAGTTTATGTGTCACATAAATTGCACAAAAGTAATTGAAATATAAATTATTATTTTGAATATGTATAGAATACAACATAGAACAATCTTATATAAGTTTTCTTATATTTGGATAATCAGGTCAAAAGTATTAAAAAAATCAATATATATGCACTAGATGAATATGAAGACACTCTTCAAAAAAAAAAAAAAAATCATCTTAACTTATCTCAAGTATTAAAAATATATCATGGTTAGAAATATAAGAAGTAGCTCTTCATTTTTGGTGGTGTTTTCATAAAAAATTATTGCAAAACATATAAACACGATGAGGTTGAAGTTTTAATTAAAATATTTTATATTAAATACATGAACTTAGGATACAGAAGAGATTTCCAGCCCTTAGGATTTGAAATCCAAGGCTAAATTGGTGGGATTATGTAAAATTTGAATTCAAGGTATTAAAAATGTATACACATTAAAACACATTCATATTATATTTTGCATAATGTGTTCATATGTTTTGCTAAAACTCTCAAGGTTGGCAAATAATGTCCCCCATTTCCATGCACTTAGCAAGTTTTAGGATTAGAATAGGTTTGGAGGCCAAGCCTAATGGTTGGACCTTTATGATTAATCAAGAGGACATGTTTTTCATAGTTAGTAATAATTTTAAACTTCAACATAATCAAATTTACTAATTTTATGATTTTTTTTTATAAAACCACCTCCAAAATGATGTTCATGTCTTGAATTTCTAGTCGTACATACATTTTTTATTCTTTAAATGAATTAAGGTATTTTATTGTTCTTTGAATACTTTCTTTATTATCCTCAAATACATATATTGATTCTATTTTATAAATTTTGATGTGATTATTCAAATTTAAAAGATATAGGATTGTTCTACACTTCATTCTACACATTAAAAAATATATTTTCAATTATTTTCATGCGCTTTATTTGACAAAACATTCTCAATGATATAATTTTAAGATGCATAAACTTAAAATAATAAAAAATAAATTTTTTTTAGAAAGTATAGAAAAACACACAACTTGTAACACTCACTCTTGGCTATATTTCTACCAATTAGTTTTAAAAAATACCTAATACAAAAAAAGGTGGGAACACACTAGGTAATATGTTAATATTAGTGATGAAAAGAAACCCTTTTGTCTGCAATTAGCATTTAATCCTCTTAAAATTAGTTAAATTTTTAATTTTTGATAGTTTTGAAACTAGATTCATAATACTATAATTCTTGTCATTATCATATCTTCCAAATTTGAGTGTACAAATGTCATATTATTCTTCCAATTTCATGATTATTTGATTTTAGGAAAAAAGTGTCAACTTGTGACCCCCTTTTGTCCCCCTTTGTCCCTCATTTCCATGCACTTAATAAGCAATAGACACTCATCCATACATGCACCTAAACAAATGTATTTGAATAGTCAATAGAATGACATGTTTTATTTCATAAAATATTTTCTTCTTTTACATGTAGGGACTTGTGCTTCCCCTATTCACACTCTTATCTCCTTTATTGGAATATAATCTTCACCCTCTTCTTTTCTCTTCAGCACCTTAGTCTCCCCTCACACACATGACCTTGTTATTCAAACACAACCTCTTCTTCTCACATTTTTGTTACACATATATTCCTCAATCTTGTTGCCCATATGTAGCTTCTCCTCCTCACATATGACCTATCTCTTTTTCCTTAACCTTTCAACCTTGATATCTATACCTAGCTTCACAAATGATAGCAAGTTTGGTTGAATGAATCCTCTAACCTATTCGATGTCTACACATCCTCTTCTCTACCATTAATGTGACTCCCTTTAAAATTTGTAGCAATTGCATTATCTTTACCACCTACCACTCATCTTTGACATTAAATTTTAATCTCTCATCATGTGTGGCCATCCATTTTTCCAGCATTTTACACTCCTCAAATTACCGTTTCATTATTTTCATGGCCTCCTTGTCCACCTAAACTATTCTTATGGCCATTTAAGCTTCCTCTTCATCACAAATCAAAATGCTTCCTTTTGTCAACCTTTTACTACTAGACCTCCTTCTTGTAGCCTCTTGGGATCATTATTAGTACCATTGTACACCTCTTTGACCTACAATCAACTCCACAACATTTGTCTAAATATCTCTTCAACCAATAAACACCTTTGCAATAGCCACAAACTCCTCTTATAGCTAGAATCTCATCCACATTAGCAAAAAACACTCTTTTGAACTCCCCCTATTCAACCACCTTTCTTCTACTTTTCCAACAACTACTAATACACTCTCTAGTATGGGTAACCTCCATATTTAGTCTTGTAGTCTTCCATCTCATCTTATGAGCATTCACATAGTGTGCGTTTGTTGCATATTCCATTGCAAGAGTATCACTCCGTTTTATGACTCCCAATCACATTGGAAACCTCATTATTGTTGTAAGTGTGCCTACTCACATAGCACCTCCTTCCTTTTTCTATAAGTGCCCAATCACTCTATAGACAAACCTCTAGTTGCTATGAGCAAGTCTTTCATCCATTCTGGTTCCTTGTTTTTGCAACTGAGTCAATACTCACTCTCCCTTTGTTACAAATCCTGAATCCTATGTTTGTAGGTGGCCAGCCTCTTTGTTGCAAGTGTATTCTACACTATGACAAATCTTTCACCAATAGCTACAAGTGCATGATCACCCTTCATTGGCTGGCTCCACACCTCCAACACATGGAAATTCGAAATCTCAGGGATATTATGACATCACTACATTGATCAATTTATGTGTAAAAACAATTAAGTCTGTAAATACAAGAAACAAGCATTTCTTAAAATAAACTCAAGACTTCAAATACTAAATTCACCATATCAGAAAAATATATAATTAATAAGGAAAAGTAAAAAATAAAAAATCAATAATAAACATTGAATAGTGTAAGGAGGAGTAGATATTTCCATCCTTTGCAAACAGCCCTAAATCTCCAACTGATAAGTGTGTAGTTTCTATAGCAAGCATTAATAATTCTTGTGGTGATCCACTCAATATCTCACAATGCGTCTTCAGGGTCTCTTTTTTACTTTCAGCTTTATTCTTTTTCTTTAGTTCTTGAACTAATTTCAGGAATGCAATCTTTTAACATTGACATATAATCTACTACTGAATGATAGTTTAAACTCCCAAGACATGAATGCAGTGTGTCTAATTCGCTTCCCTGCCACCATTATCGATATGAATTATTTTTTAACAATTTGTTAGTCAAACGTTCGAATCACACCGTGAGTCCTCATAAATCTTTTGGATAGTGAAAAGTCCCAAGCAAATCCCATTTTCTTGTTCACACCATAGACCAGTAGAATTGTCCTACTAAGATGTGAAACACGCCAATTAAAATATCAATATTAAGTCTTAATCTAGAACAAGAAATGACAGTTTTATTTTTTTATTTTTTATATAAAACATAGAGAAATGATATTTTTAATATTTCGAGAAAGATTGTAACAATGTATTAAATCCAGCCAATTATAGCATGCGTGTTTGCCAACCTTACAAATCTTGTCAATTGCAGCTCATCATTTCAATGCTTTTCTTTTGAAGTATTTCATATTTAACTAGCCACACTGGTTACGTTTATTACAATTTTTCTTTTTTCCTTTTTTCTTTCAAACGTTTAAATTAATTATTTGATTCTTGTCTAATTTTTACTTCTAATAATTAGAGTTGTTTAGAAATCAAATTATTTACTGATAATAAAATACAAAGACTGATTTGAATGTACAAATTATTAAGAACTAAATTATTTGGTGATGATATAATATTATTTTTTAATTTTTTTAATTTCATTATGTAGAAATTAACTTAAATAAAAGAGGTAATAATTAACATTTATAGAAACTAATGTTTAGTTTTATTATTGATGATGAAGAATAATGGAAAAATGTTATCAATTAATTGAACTTATTTTCACATGTTTAAGGGTTTTTTTTCTGTGATAATGATTTATTAATTATCAATCAATATATTGAACTTCTACATCTACAAACACTATTTTGGTGAACTTGCAAATTCAATTTGGTGAGTGTGGACCTAATCTAAAAAAAAATGGTGTAATGTTAATATTTTTTCTTGATCTTGATATCCAAATTGATATAGGGGCTACTGGATTTTATTAACATCTTTGAGGAATCTACTAGATCTCAAGCTCATGTTCATCTTGGTTAAACCTTTTGATGAATTGGATTAATAATTCTAAGTGAAATGATCAAGGAGAACAAACAATTATATAGTAGGCATAGCATGAAGTGATATATGATTACATGTTAAATTCCTTTTTATTCCACCTTTAGAAATAGAAATATAAATGTCCTCAACAAGGCTTAAGATAATTCCAAATGAAAGAATAAAAGTCCTTAAATGCAACAATCAGGCAAATAAATCAGCATAACATGTGTTAAGCTAGCTCACAATGGCTTGCGAAAAAGTGGTTGAAGCAATTATTTAAATTTTAAATTTTTAAAAGTGTAGGGTTTATGTGCATGAATAACTAAGTGTCTAAGCTCAATTTTGCACTAGTACATATGATCCAAGCTAATGAAAAATATGATTAGGTATAAGGGATTTGAATCTAGGGATTAATGATGAATGTTTGGGGATATGTGATTTCATAAAATAAATTACATGCATAATTATGCCAATTATAAGATAATTATTGTATTTATAACAATTTAATCAATTTAGGCCCAAAACACAAGGAAAAATGATATGGGCATACAAATTTCACTGATACATTTACACCTATTTTGATACACATATGAATTACAAGGTAGATGCATGCCAAAGTAAACAAGAACAACATGCAAAAATAGATATTTTTTGGATAGTAAAAGGATATCCAATGTGTATAAAGTAACATATAGTTCTTGGATAACTATTCAAGCCTTTAAACTATCTTACATCCCCATCACCATTCAATCTTAGAAATTGGTATTGATCACTAGATATCCCATTTTTCACCCTAGATAAAATGTATAGGTGATAAATTGGCCTAATTCATTTCCAGAATCATAGATCTAAACCTAAAAAATTTAAATTTTAAAATTTAAATTTACACTTTTGTTGACCTTTTTAGTAGCCATTGTGGGCTAACCTATTACACATTTGTGTGGATTTATGTGCTACATTTTTTAAGTTAAGGGATTTATTTATTCATTTACAAATAATCTAGGATATGAGGAATATTTAGAAGAAAATTCACATGAGATCATCCTGATTGCATCATAATCCTAAGCATGTTGCATTCTTCTATGTTATCTTCAATCTCGATCCATTGTTATTAGAGGCTTGACTAAGGGAGCACCCTCACTTAGTAAGTTCCCAAAGGATGTTTGTAAACACCATGTACCATTTCAAAGATAGGTAGAATTAGATATGAATAATTTTTTACCATCATCCACACATTACTAGTTCATTTTCATAAGTTTAGGTTTCGTTTCACATATCATATTAATTTGAAAAATGAGGGGATCACTTCCACACATATAAATCTGAACTAAAATAAAAATAATCAAAATTTTAATTTTGTAATACTTATTTAAAACCAAAATCTTATTTTTTAACACATTGACAAATAAATTCTTAATATTATCAACATTATATTCTTCCATCTAAAATACAAATAACTGATAAATACAAAAATGTGAAACCCTAGAGCTCCACTTAAGAAATTCACACGGCCTTAATTTTCCTTAATGGTAGTGGTGGGGGAGTGTCTTATCATTAAATTCAAGATTGACTTGCAACCTGAGTGGTGAGCCAACCAATCCTAAGATCTAAATTTAAGGACTTGGAAATTGATTTTGTATGAAATGCAATGATATGCCTAATAAAAGATGCAAATAACCTATTTTGACGCAAAAATAGTAGGTTTGGAAAGTAGCAGATAAATTTAGAGTATGAAATAGATTGAGCAAATTTTTGTGCACCTAGCATATAAATCTAGAGTTGAGTTTTATGGACCAAGTTACCTAGGACGACTATATACTAGTGACTTGATTTGGAATATGATTTCACAATACTCTAACATTAGATCAGAGCATTCTTTCTTTCATGTATCACTATCAAATTTTGTCCTGTGCTAAGAAAATTGAGTTTTTGTATGTTGTCAAGTTGTAGGGTTTGAATGCAAAAATGAATAATTGAACTCCAATCTTCCTCTAAAATTCTTTAGATTTGGAACCTACACATTCAAAGAGAGAGAAAGGGTTGTGCAATATAGGGGGCTTGCCTCAGTCAAACCCCATGTTGATTTTTCCACCTTCACAATGGAAATGTAAATGAAAGAGAACTTATATTTTTTAGGGATAGAGGCTAAATGACAAGTGACTAATGAATCAATAATGGATTTTAACTCATCACTCATATCTAATTCCTTGAAGGACTAAAGATATACAAATCTCCTCAAGGTTTTCTTTCAAATTGGCTTGATATTCTTGGAAGACCAACAAGAGTTAGTCCTCACAAACAAAATGATAACATAAACAAGAACAAAATCACATGAAACTTGACATGATGCTTCAATGTTGAAATGTTACAATAAATCTACTCTTAACTGCTCTTGACATGATAATAGTTGCTCTTGATAATAATTCTTGCTTCTTTTTTTCTTTCCCCCTTTTCAAATGGTGAAATGAATAGGTATTTATACATAATAATTTTGATTTCTCAAAAATTAAATGTAGATAGTCGACATTTGATATTTGAAATTAAAATAACAAAATTCCAACTCTAACATATTAAATTTTAGAGGCAAAATAGGTGGACCAAGTCGATTAGGGTGACTTGGTATTAGCCCTATTTTGTGGGGTGTCAGGTGTTGGGAGAAAAAATTAAATGTTTACTTTGGTTTTGTAAATGGATTTTCTTGATAAATGTCCAAGTGAGCCATGGAATGCATAATTTATGATATTAGGAGTACAATTAGGTCCATGGACTTAGGATGGAGAAAAGAACAATGTGAAATTGTCAAGAGTGATAATTTATGATGCTACATTAGCCCCCACTTTAGTGAGGGTATTAACTTAGGCTCAAAATCCAAATAAAGTAGAAAATATGGGCTGATGCAAGAAGTTGGGTTCACAAAAAGCTCAAAAAGTTGAAGTGTTTTTTTTGTTTTTTCTGAATTTGTCACACTTGGACTAAAAATTTGAGGCACTTACACAATGAATCTTACAAAAAATTAGTAATATGAAGTTTATAATTTTGATCTAATTTCAAAATACGTAATCTATTCAAATACCCAGATGATAGAAATTAAATTTTGATAGGGATGTATAAAAAACACTTTTTAAAAGTCCCTTTTTTTTACCATACCATGCACGTGTACAGACACCACTTTTTGACCCAAATAAAATTATTTTTCTAATTCATTTTGGGGAAAGAAATCTGACAACATGAAGATTGATGAGGAAATTTTTCTATAATTGTTTTTTGAATATATGTTTTTTTATTGAATTTTTATTAGCCTTAATTATTGTTTTTAAAAATCAATGTGTACAGACAACATAATTGGACCTAAAATTTAGAAACATTTTTTGAATTTTTTTTTCATTGTGTAGAGAATTTTCTGAAAATTGATGCCATATAATTTTTTTACAGAAAATTTTAACCAAAAAAAAGTTATTAAAAAACAAAAAAAGCCTAATATTTCAAGTTTAAGGACTAATTTTCTTAGAAATTAATAAAAAAAATAAAAAATAATCCAATCTTAATAAAAATTATATATTTGGAAACTAGACACCCTGTTATCTAATTGGTTTTAATTTTATAGATTGATTCAAAAAAAAAAGTCCATCAACGATATTGCCAAAGCTGGACATTCTTCTTCAGTCCGCCTTAGTTTTTTAGTTGCAGGTCAAAGGCTAAGGGTCGGATTTCCAAGCCTTTCCCGAGCCTAAAACCAAGGCTACATGTGGGTTGGAGATTCAAATTTTTAATAACACGTATGCATTTTTAAAAATGCATACGCATTACAAAATGCATACGCGTTCTTTATTTGTTTCATTATTAAAAAAAATAAATCCTTTTTAGAAACACATACCCATTTTGAAATGTGTACGCATTTTGAAATGCAAAACGTATACATGTTTTAAAAGATGTATGCATTTTTCATTTCAAAATGGGTACGCATTTTAAAACGGGTATGTGTTTCTAAAAGTTATTTATTTTTTAAAATAAATGATTTGTTCGTGTTATAAAATGCGTACATGTTTTTTAGCGCATATGTGTTTTTATAGGCTTGGGTACCAAATGCATAACACATACACATTTTTTTAATAACGCGTATGCATTTTCTACGAGATTTTTTTTGGCCGAAACTTCCACTCTTCGTGGACCCAACTTCTTTCTTTTACCCATACGTCAAGAGGGGTCTGATTGTCTAAATGTTGAAGAGATAGGATGAAAATTAATGCAGGGGGATACAAAAGCCCCCAAGATTCAAGATCTTATGAGAAACCAACATAAATATGAGGTAACACACATGCATGCATTGCAACAACGTGACACAAAACGTACATGAAAAGAACACAACACAATACACTACCCAATGCACAACACATGATACTAACATAATAAAATGCATAAAAGACATAAAAAGTAACACAAGGTTAGTACTAAAAGGATTCGAGTGACCTCAGTATTAAATTTGTCTCAATTACCAAATGTCATATCTTGAATGAATGCTAGACAAGAAAATAATTTCATGAGGACTATCAAGTTATGTTATGCCAAGTCACTCACAAGCCACATGGACCTATTAGCTAGCAAGCTATGTTATGCTAGGTGTCCATTCAATATGATGGGTTTCACAAGGGTAGTAAGCTGTGATATGCTAAGACACTCATGAAACATATGGCTCCTCTAGAAAGCAAGTTGTGTTATATGCTAAGTTGCCATGTTGAAAAGGGTTCTCAAGTTCATGAATCAACAAGATGTATTATGCCAAATCCATGGACTATCTTGCAATATTTTAATGTGCAAGGGATGAACAAAATTAGCTAAGAATGTGTATAAATGTCCAAGGTGATAGAAAAAACTCACCTAAGGAGGCACATAAAGTTTTAACATCCAAGGGGATGAAAAAAACTCACCTAAGAGGGTACATAAACATCCAAGGAGACAAACAAAACTTGGCTAAGGAGGCACATAGAATTTTAACATATAAGGGAACAAACATAAATCGCTTAAGGAAGCACCTAAAGTTTTAACATCCAAGGGAACAAATGTCAAAGCCATACCTCAAGGGTTGTTATAAACAACACTAATACAAAATTTGAATGAAAGGGGCACTACTCAATAAATGAAACTTCATGCTTTAGGGAATATCATACATGATAACACCACCAACAAATGACAAGTCATGAAACAAAAGATCACACTTTAGGGAATACTAGTCATAATATTATGACCAAAGGGGATATCATAAGCCATGAAAATTCACACTCTTATGAGATATCAAGCCTAATACCACCACCAAGGAGACACTTAATAAGGATTGGGAAAGCCGCACTTTTAATTACCAAGGTCACACTTTCTAGGAGATGTATGACATCATCACTAAGAAGAGGCCATTTCTTATGAAAACAATGTGCGGGGAACTATATGCCCTCCCCTAAAATGTTAGTCTACTTGCTACACTAGTATTTTAAGGAGATATCGAGGTATCCATAGAAGGAATGCACCTATCCAAAAGTCCACCTAACCCTTGGCCCCCAAGTGCAAGGACAAAGATGAGCCAAAATGAATGATGACACATTGCTCCTTGCAAAATGAAATATGATTACATAAAGCTTAGTTTATATCTCCATGCATGGTAATGAGCATCATTTGAGGCTACCACTACCACATGGTAAAGAGAAAAGTGCATATACCTTAGTATACTATTCGATCAATTTTATCAATGGAAGGATCAAATTCTTCCAATTTCTTTTTCAAAACATGACATTCATCAGTAATATGTCCAAATTTTCTATGATTTAGACAATAAGATGTGTTTTTCTTCTTCTTTTTAGTATCTCTCCATTCATGAACACATGGTCATATAATAAATCCTAATTCTAAAAGAGTAGCTAGAGTACACTCACTCTTAGATAAAGGATGTGGAGCAGGTAACAAACCTTTTCTAATAGGACCGTGAATCTTGTATGGTTTGGATGGTGGAGAGAATGTTTGATCTAAAGGTGGAGGACCCTAGTAACCTATGCCTTTTGTGTCTTTATATGGTATTTATTCCAAAAGGAAATAGGTTTCATGTTCATTCTTTAAATCATATCCTTATTTTGTCAAGATCCTAAAGCCTTGGCCATAGCATTGTTCCAAGCTAATAGGTGTATCAGTAACTTTTTTTCATAGGATGAAGGATCACTAAGCAGTATGGCCTCATCATGATTTTTATCAATAGGTTTTTCCATATGCCTAGGTTGAGGTATGAATTTTGAATCACTTTCCCTATGTGATGTGTAAAAAAATTCAAATGTGATGTGTAAAAAAAATCAAGTGGTGGTATGGTAGGTGGAGCTGATTATTGGTATGGGTGATTAGGCCATTCTATTGAAGGATTTATTTATAAACCACATTATTCTCAAGGTTAGGTTTAAGGTATTGTTTATGAATTCATTTATGATTATTTCCTCTTACCTCAAGATATCATTTTTAAGGAGATAAACATTGGGAGATGAAGGAATATGAACCTCATCACCAAAATTTGAGTCATTTCCAAGCACATAACATGAAACATCCACCAAAGATTTCAAGGAAGTAAATATTTTACCAAAGCATTTAGCCATTATGATAATATTATGCTTGGAGTGAGATTTGGATTATTATATCACACTAAACTATAAATCTAAAAATAAATCCGAACAGAGAACATAGAGACAAAGATTTGACAAAAGCATAAACCAAATTTAACCAAACTAAGTCACCCAGGGCGACTATGTCTTGCACTATTTTCTGAAAATTTTAAAATCTGAGTATCTGTGGTTTTCTTTTGAGGTTTTGGTTCTGTGTGTGTGCACATGTAATAGTGAATATTTTTTCCAAAATTTGACCAATTTAAGATTATGCAAAACAAAATGCAAGCATGTAACAATTTTTAAAATTTTCAAACAATAAATGACTATTTCAAATGCAATTTCTAGATCTAAAATGTAGCAATTGACTGATCCTGGTATGCAAAATCTAAAAAATGATGATTTTTATATCCATTTGACACAAAATTATGTAAATTTTCACCTTTTGAACTATATGCAAAGTATATAAATAGACTCAATGACACTTTCAAGTTTAATTTTAGAGCTTTAATGTAGATTTCAAATGGAACTTGAATGTAGATTTGACCTATAATGACTGAAATTAACCCTATTACAACCTATGATGCAATATGATATGCATTGTTTTAGATTTTTATACTTCATATGATGTAAAAGTGAATGCGTAGATGAACAATACAAAACAATGCAATATTGACCCTAGATCTAGGATGAATTTCTTCAGATTGCAGAAGGCCTAGAATTTTGATGTGTCGGGTTCACCAAAATGAAAAATAGGAAAAGTGAAACCCTAGAGCCTCACTTTCGAATTTTACAAGGGCTTACTTTTCCTTAATGATGGTGGTGAGGGAGTATCTTATCATTCAATTCAAGATTGACTAGGATATAAGATTGACTTGCAACTTGAGAGGTGAGCCAACCAATCCTAGGATTTGAATTGAAGGACTTGGAAATGGATTTTATATGAAATGCAATGATGTGGTTAAAAAATGATGCAAATAACCTATTATGATATAAAAACAACATATATGAAAAGGTGCATATAAATTTATAGTTCAGATATAGACTGAGCAAAGTTTTGTGCACCTAGCATATAAATTTGGAGCTAAGTTTGAGGGACCAAGTCACCTAGGGTGACTATGTCCTAGTGACTAAATCTAGAATATGATTTCATAGTCCTTTAATGTCTAATCTAAGCCTTCTTTCTTCCTTGTCTCACTGTCGGATGTTCGTCAAGTGTTGAGATAATTGAGGTTTTGTTTATTGTCAAGTTGTAGGGTTTGGATGTAATAATGAATAAATGATCTTCAATCTTCCTTTATAATTCTTCAGACCTATAACCTATGCATTCAAAGAGAGAGGATGGGTTGTTCCATATAGGGGTTTGCCTCAGTAAATCCCTGTGTTGGTATTTCCACCTCCACAATGGCAATGCTAATGAAAGAGAGCTTATCCTTTTTAGTGATAGAGGCTAAATGACAAGTGACTGATGAATCAACAATGGATTGCAACTCATCACTCAGATCTGATTCTTTGAAGGATTGAAGTCATATAAATTTCCTCAATGGTTGCTTGCAAATTGGCTTGATATGCTTGGAAGACTTATAAGAGTAGTACTCACATACAAAATGATAACATAAACACAAACAAACTCGCATGAAACTTGACATGATGCTTCAATATTGAAATGCTGCAATAAATATGCCCTTGATTGCTCTAGATTTGATAACAATTTCTCTTTATAATAATTCTTTCTTTTTTTTTCCTCCCCCTTTTCAATTGGTGAATTGACTAGGTATTTATACACAATAATTTTAATTTTCTGAAAATTAAATCCTAGTAGCTGAGATTTGACATTTGAAATTCAAATAATAAAATTCCAACTCTGACACATTAAATTTTGGAGGTAAAATGGGGGGACCAAGTCGCCTAAGGCGACTTAGTCCTGGCCCTATTTTGTGGGTTGTAAGGTTTCGAGAACAAAATATTAAATGTTTGTTTCGATTTTACAAATGAGTTTCCTTGATAAATGTTTGAATGGGTCATGGATTGCATAATTTAAGACATTAGATGTACAATTAGATTCATGCACTTTGAAGGGAGCAAAACATAATGTAAAATTGAAAAGTAAAAATTTACGACACTACACTAAGTATTATATTTTATTTACTCAAATTTCATAAATTCAAATCTAAACTTATTATTACCGTTCATTAATCAGCCTTTAAAACATTAAAACATAAACAATCCTATCATGTGTTTCCTTAATCACAACTCATTCTTACACAAAAGGCTTACCAAGAGGGGATGTTTTTCTTTTTCACCTTTCTTAATTCGTGATAATGCTCCTCGATTAGACAACTGTGAAAAATATTGGTGTAATGGACTCGCTCCATTGAGAAGACCAAAGCAATCAGATCCAGGCGAAGGAAACTATCAAACTAAGGCCACCAAATATTGTTGATTTCATAAGCATGGATTGACATTTGATAATCAGATTTTGCATAAAATCTCTCCAATTTAAGTTTAGTGTCCATCATCATTCTTCCCTTTGCGTCAAATATAACAAACCTATTACCATGCATCAATAACAAAACCCAGCCACAACTATTCACAATTACTTCTGGATGCTTGAACTTCAACCATCGGATATGGTGCTGTCTTGCCGTATTATGTCTATACAGTATCCGAGGAAATGCCTGCAATTCTGACCAGCTATACTCTTCATCTTCATTCAATTTCCACATAGAAATATCTATCAGATACACCAAAACCACGTTCCTATCATGTCCAGTTAATTTCCAAAAACACTCTGCTCGAGCGCATCTAGAATCCTCTGCATCCTGTCTCTGTGGTTGCCTAATAGTATCCCAATGCTTCGCTGCTACATCAAAGAATGCAACGTCAAACCTAAGCATCATAGTCCTGCCCTGAACCAAGCGGTTAGCATTGATCCAATAAAACCTCCCTCTAGAATATACCCCCTCTCCTCTGGGGCAAATCGATATGGGTATACTCATCTCCAATTGGGTCCATGAATCACTTTCTGAATCATACATCTTTATCTCCATATTGTTTCTCTCTCGATTCATACAATTGTTCAGTCCTATGACTAAGATGAAGGTCCGTGTAGACACTTCAAAAGTGAATCCAACGAAATCAAATCTATAAAGAGAAATAAAGGGAAGAGATTTGAATGTCCTGGTCACGGGGTTGCAAATGACTAAGGCATTGTTTCCCCTCATGGGACCAGAACAACAGAGAAAAGACCTGCAAGAAGTCACTACACTTTTTAATTCATATGGGCAAAAATTTAGTGAAAGCCTGTACATACGAGGAGAAGGTACTACTTGCAATAGACTCAAGTCTTCTTGGACCAGGTTCCGTATATAAGAGAAGCGTACGCCGCTGATAAGAAAAGCAGGGAATGAAGACTGAACAATAGTCGGTGATAACATTTGATAAGCGTAGGCTGGAGAAAGAAGATGCTTCCATCCTTTACAAACAGCCCTGAATCTCCCACTGAAGAGGGTGGGCAGCTGAGCTATTACACGCATTAATAATTCTTGTGGCAGCTTGCTCCATATTTCAGAATGCATCTCCACAGTCTCTTCCTTTCTTGATTCTTTATTCTTCAACTCTTGGTCTAATTCCATGAGTCCCGTTTTTAAGGCGGACATATATTCTACTGTGTGATAAGGAAAATACTCTCCAGACATGATGCCTTCCAACAAGCTCAGACCACAGTGAGATCTATTTCTCTACTATGCTATCATTATAGATAAGAATTGCTTATAACAGTTTGTTACTCACATGGCGAATTCAGGTCGTGAATCCCCATAAAATTTTGGAGAGCGATATGGTCCTTGTGAATCCCATATTCTTGTTCACAACATGCAACTGTTGAAGTGTGTTATTTTGAAACCTGTGAAGCCCGCAGAAAGCGATCACTCAAACCCGTCGAATACATCAAAATATTGTATATTTCTGAAACAAGAAATGATATTTTCAATATTTCTCAAAATATTGTAACGATTTCTTAACGTATCGAATCCAGCCGGTTATAGGATGCGCATCCACCGGGTATAGAAATGTTGTGGATTGTTGTTTTTCATTTTGGACCATTTCTTTTGTATTGTTCATGTTTATGTCCCAAGTTGCTTGAAACCTTATTTTTCTTTTGTACTCTTCTTTCTAACCCTAATATAACTAGCCTCTCAAATTATCTTGATTCTCCCTTAAATACGAGGGCTAACAACATTCAATTTTGAGGAACTTAAAAATATGTATTTAGCAACATTTTTATCTTATTTTATAATTAATTTGTAATGTGTCATATTATTAGCTTAGTTATTATTTTTTATAGTACAATATTTTTTATTCTTATTGTATACATATTATTCATAATATTGACACTCTCATGATTCTATAAGTGGTGTATTCTTTCATCAACCTATTCACCCTTCATCCTCTTTTGATTCTTTGTCATCTCATCTTGCAACTATCACTTAGCCTCCATCAATCATATTGTCCTTCCTAGTAACACCCTTTCCTCTTTCATTCCTACCTCTAATTTCACCACCACCTTTCCCTCCACTAATATTCCACCACCTCTCATGGGCTTCCAAAATTATTCCTATCCATGTGGCTACAAAAATTATTCCCTACACCTATGTTCCTTATACTATTACTCCTTTTCATTCTCATTACCACCTTACCTTATAGTCCAGCTTCTCCTTCCAATAGCATGACATTACCACTTATTGCACCTTTTATTTTCCATGTGACACATGCCACTATTATTTCCACCTCTACCTTGGATACACTATTAAAGGAAATTGATCAATTTAACAAGAATGTGGATGATATACCTATTAGCTATGGATATATTATGTGTGATCCTCCATATCACATACCTCTTACATTTGAAGTCCTAGCACATTCATTTCCCACTAGATTTGTATCACTTAGATTTGAATTATACTTTGGAAAAGGAGACCTTAATGTTCATTTACAATATACTAACCTTACATGCTTAGATTTTATATATACAAATAAGTGTTAGCCAAATTAGTTCCCTAAACCTTAAGCGACCGTTTTTTTAATATTTCTACTCTTTAGGTCTTGCTTCTACCATATTTTTCTGAACCAATCATATCATTCTTATGGTCCACTTCTCTCTAAAATAATAGTGACTAATTTAATTAAGTTTGACAAAGGACATATTGAACCAATCAATTCCAATTATGTCATTCACTTCCAATCTTTACACGGTAAAATAAAGCATCAAATCAATGATTTAATGAGTTGTAATCCATATTTCTTTAAAGTCTCCATTCTCTCATAAAAAAGAAAATTTACCTAAATAGTTCTGCATCTTTTATAAATTTAACCACAAATTTGAATTGATAACCATAAATTAGTAAAATCTAATGGCTTGAAGTATGGGTCACCTTGTATCACTTTCACATTTTCCTATCCTTTTAAATTGTAAAATAATAACATGGGTTTCAAAAGGAAGTTACAAAAAAAAATCTCACGTGCCAACAAGGTGGATGTTACTTCTAGTGCTATATTTTTGAAACCCCATGGGTTTATAAAATTTACAAGGGTGAAAGCACAATGTTGAGTCCACTTAAGGTGGAACTTTCAAACTTAGAAAAAAACATGAAATTGGGAAAAACGAAATGGGATCCCATTACTTAGCAAACGGGGTCTTGTTTCGCCTTGATGCCCCAAGCCAAATATAGGATCTTGTTTTTAAGAAATGAGATCACATTTAAAATAAGATCTTGTTTCATAAAAAAAATAAAAATTTATGCCTCTATTAAATGTGATCTCATTCTATAGAATGGGATCCCAATTTTCAAATTAAGATCTCATTTCATTAAAGTATAATTTTTATTTTTTTTATGAAATGGGATCCTGTTTTAGAACAAGATCCTATTTCATTTAAGTACAATTTTTATTTTTATTTTTATGAAATAGGATCCCGTATTAAAACGAGATCCCATTTTTTAAAATTTGAATTTTTGGTTAGGTTTTTTCTTTGTTTTTCGGTTTGGGAAAAGGATTGGGGACCCGAACTTAAGCTTTGGACCTAGTTTGACCTACAAATTGAAGGTCATGTCAGTGTAACAAGAAAATAGTGACTTTGGACATATGTTTGAAGACCTTTTATGTAGAATTTTTTGATGAAATTAAAACCCATTATAGATGAGACAACGTAGATTTCAATTTTTTTTTTTTTTACAATTGGATTATTTTTTGCATTTTATAATTACTTTTTGATGAAACTGGTCCATAAACTTGAAATATCAAGGTTTTTTAGTATTTTAATAATTTTTTATTAAAATAATTTTTTGAAAAATGAATTGTATGAAAGTGTACTTCATACAATTATTTTCAATTTGAAAATAAATATTAAAAAATGATAATTTTAGGTCATCTTATGCATGATGTACACTACAATTTTTCAAAACAACAAATATGGCCAATAAAAAATTAACAAAAATAATCAATAAAAAATAACAAAAAATAATTGAAAGCATGCTTCAGTGAGTTACAAATATTTTTCCAAAAGGATTTAGAAAAACAGGATTATTTAGGTCAAAATATGGACGATGTAGGCATGCATGGTATGGTAAAAAAAGTCACTTTGAACAATGGTTTTTTAGAAACACCTATTGAAAATAAATTTGTATCATTTGGATATTAAAATAAATCAAATAATTGGAAACTAGACACCGAGTACTACATTTTATGATAAGTGACTTTTTGAAGATTTCACCTCTAAGTGCTTCAAATTTTAAAGTCAAATGTGAGAAATTTTGAAAATCAAGGAAAACACCAACTTTTTGGCCAAAAAGTGGACTCAACTTCTTGCGCACACTCACAAATCTTAGCAAACCAATGGGTAGCTTGATTCAAAACTTCCTAAAAAATTGACCACCCTTCCTCTTTTTCATGGTTTGGATCTTTCTAGAGACTTTTCTATAGGATATAATATAGCTATTTTTTGTAATTTTTAAGGAATTAGTGGACATAACATTCCAATTATTTTGATATTAAAGCATGAAATATAATATGTGTAAAATCCTCCCCTCAATCACTAAAAACTTTTTTTACATTTCATATCAACTACCAACTTAAGTGACCAAGACTATTTCATCTACGTCAGAAGTAGTTATTTCAAAAGTTCATTCACCGAGGTGACTAAAAATCAATGTCAAGATAATTATATGCTAATACTCAAAAGGGTTAATCTCCTACAATTAGAGTCATCCCTAGAGAAAAACCTAAACCTCAAGGGTTCATGATGACACTACCTACATATCCCATCATGTGAAATAATTGGCTTCATAATTCACCCACCAATGCTAGAGAGAGTTCATTCTCTCCTCTTGCATGAGATCTTTGATCTCACCTTTCAAACATAAATATTCATTAAGAATAAGATATCATCTTGGTCCAATTATAATTAAATAATAATAATTTTCCATCAAGTGTTGGTTCCAGATTACCAATCCCTAATGTACAAACATAAACAATTACATAGGGGTCATATCATACCATAATACCAAAGATCATACACATTGACTATCATGAGTATACCTCACATATACATAAGCTAACTAGCTCATACACATCACAAGTACAACAATGACTCACTCATATGCACATCACAAGTACAACAATGACTTGTTCATATGAACATCACAAGTATAATAATGTCAGAGCTCATATATATACATAACAATTACAAAATGACTAGCTCAAACTTATACCATATATATCTAGTGTGATAATCCACACAATACATCACATATTGACATAAGATCAATTGGTAAAGCTGAAATGGATGCAACCTAATACATGCATCTTTACACTAATTCACTTATAAACACATAAGACCCTAAGTATATTTTACTTGGAAAATGAATGTTGATACATCACACACTACACTATGGATCACATCCCTTTCCCAATCCACTAGTAAAGGTATTAATAATAATGTACAAAAATTTGAGACAATTTACACAATGAATGAGTGAAACATCTACAATGGTTGACTAACACCTATTCATAGAGTATCCTTGATAGAAAAGGATTACAGTGCATTATGTACTAAACCATGGGTCCCATCCTTTTCCTCGATCTTTTGCATCATCAAACAACTAGGAAGATGATTTAAATCCATCCCATATTATATTTGGGGTCCATCCCACATCCCAAAAATTTCCACAAGTAGTGAACCTATTAATATTGGTGGATTCCAACTTCAATTGCCTATAGGTTATTGAGAACAATTTTATACACCCAAGAAGAAGTAGCCTCAAATAAATACCACCTGTTGAACTTAATACTATTTTTAGCTAAATTTTTTACAACTTGGGTAATACTTGGAATTGATCACCCCTATGCCATATGTGACTACTAGTGATCCCTCTTGATACAATGACCAACTCCAGTTATCATTATTGACACAATAGGGTAATTACTCATGTACAAAAATTACCATATCAAATCTTGGATAACCCCTAGTAATCTACCTCTATGAACCAAGTGAATGCTAGCTAATCTAAAGATACAATAATAGCTCTAGGCATCTGCCATTGGCATGATCCAATGAGAACTTTCTAACTATTATTGTATCATAATTGGACTAGACCTTAGCAATTCATGTCCATGAACCAGTTGAATGTCGTATAATCCATAGTAGTAGCCCAAACATAAATCATTGGTGTGATTCAATGAATTTCTATCACTTCTCATATACCCTATACATTCACACTTGTGTGGGTCATACATAACAAGATTCACAATATTGGTCAAGTGACCTAGAAAAGTAATTTTAAATCAATATATCCAAGAGCATATACATAGAGATATCTAGGTATGGATTTGAGCTTCATAAACAAATAATATTTACACAAAACCAAAATTAGATAGCCTTTACCCAACATGTACATATACTTTGTACTCATCTACTACCCATTACAACCTCAAATAGAAGCTTATGAAGGAGGGAAAGTTAAACAAGACAAGGAAAAACCCATACCTTAGATTTATCCTCCTTGAAAGCCTCCCCTTAAGGACTTAAGGTCACAAGGGCATTCTTCTCCCAAGGAGTTCCTATGTACCCAATTCTAAATGGGAGAGAATTCACACATAGATTTCCTTACAAGGTCTCTCAAGGGATGCATATGAACAAGTTTCCCCATAATCAGGTTTTTGCTAATTTTTTTCTTCTATTATTAATGCTTAACAATAGTTAGGAAGTCATATATAAGTATTTATGTTTACAACCCATACTATAACACTTTTGTATAAGGATATAAAGTTCTTGAATTAAAACCCACCCATTATTATTCATAAACCAGCTTGAATGCCTTCAAGTTTGTCTTATCAACATAGGGTCTAGGCTTATTACTCAACATGAAATTAACTTGACTCAAAAAAACCCATAGCAAAACACTTTCATTTGAAATTTACATAATCGATTTAATATTGAGTTTCTTATACTCAAGGGGTGAATAGATATATTTGAAGGACATCTAATATTATTTATAAGATTGTTTTATGTATAACCAATGCCCAAATCCTACTTAAGAAGGTTGGAAACACTATATCCATTGGATCAACATCCAAATTGTAACATGATAGATTTTTCTGCAAACTAGAATAACAATGTTAAGTCATAATCTAAAATATAACAACAAAGAATGAGGAAATAAACTAAACTAATAAAACAAAAATGATCTCACCGAATATGCATTCATCCCTTCGAATTACATTGATTTTTCTTCTCCATTTTTCCTTTTCAGTATTGTTGCCCTCAGATTTATGTGTTTCAATGCAAGTATAGCTTTGTCGAGTGTCTAAGCAAAATATCGAATATGAATCTCTCTTCTCAAAAATGAATGATTTGGGAGGAGGAATAATGATAATGATAGGCCATTTTATAGATTTTGTGTTTTCGAATGATCGGCTCAGATTGAAAGAGAGATCGACGGATGAGATTGATGAATGTCATGCAATGTGAGTTCTATCAGATAGAATGTGAGTTAGAATGCAAGTTAGAACATGAGTTCAGGAAAGACTGAAGATAGAGACTAAGTTAGAACACAATTTAGAACATGAGTTCAAGATTTTAATCTCCAAAAATAGAAGAAGTAGACTTTGTATGCAAAAGCCAAAGTTATAACTCGAAGACTAAAGCATTCAAATGCAAACATGAGTTAATTAATTAAATAAATATATTTAATTAAGAGACATATCATGCATATGAGTTGGAACTAGTTAACTGACTAGCTGTGATAGAGAGTCCTCTCGTAGAGATAAATTGGTGTTGAATTCAGAGATAACTAGAGAACTAAAAATAGATCTCAAGTCAGAAGGTAAGTGAATGACTTAGATAGCTGAATGATAGAGAAATGTGACATAAATAATTAAATATGAATTAAATCTTAATTTAATTCAACATTCGAAAATAAAAGATTTAATTAAATAAATAAAGATAATTTATTTAATTGACTTTTGAAAAGGAGAATATAAATAATTAAATAATAAATATATAATTATAGATAAAGGGGGTTAAATGAATAATTAAATAAAGATATTTAATTATAGTTGGAAAATTATGATAAAGGGGTAATTAAATAATAAATTATTTAATTGATAGATAAAGGGGTTAAATTAATTAGTTCACAACAAAATTAAATAAATATGATTTATTTAAATAATCAAGTTGAATAGAGATTAATAATGAATTAATTAAAAAGGGGTATTTAATTAATAGAGGAAAATGTATTATAAAGATTAATTAAATAATTAACATTATTTAATCATGACCATGGATAATAGAAAATTATGTCGAAAGTGGTGTTTGCAGGCCTAGACCAATTTTCGGTGTCTACAATTTGCCCCTCTTTGATACAATGTTGGTACGACGTTGTTTCAAATAAAATATGCCCTGATCGTGCCCCAGTATGAAACAGGTTAGGGTATGCCCCAGTGAAAGGGAGAATGATGAGGAGGTAGTCGTATGCCCCCTTGAGAGGATAGGCGGGTTTGAAGAACATGAGTGTGCTCTCAAAATGGATAGATAATGGTGGTAAAGATGCATAAAAGAATAAATGTTAGCATGGATAATTCAAAAAGTTAGTATTGAAAAAGAATGGTTATTGATTGAGAAAAACGATATAATGATGGTTGATCGATTGAGAAAAAGATATAATCTTCAATATTGTGCCAAATATGCTATACTTGCTTGTTATCATCATTGGGCAGGACATGACATAGATGGATAGTACACACTATGATATGAGATAGACCATAGTGTACAAAGTTATCCACCTGTGAAAAACGGGCAGTCATAGACAAGGAGTTTCTTAACTCAGACTAAGGACAAGATGCCCTAGTCGTGTTGTCTTAACAAACCACATACAACAAACAAATAAAAGATGGGTCATGAGATGTCATTGCTCCTCTAAATCCTTGATAGGAAATCCTTGAGGAAACTAGTAACATGACTCAAAAACCAATGTTCTTTTAAAAGGACAATTGATAGAAAACAACCAAAGAAGAAGACTCCTGAGACATCCTTGCTTCTCGAAATCCTTCAAGGGACATCCTTGAGAAAGCTAGTAACCAGACTAAATTCACAAATCGATAAAAAGATAAGACAAAATAAGATATAAAGTCATAAAGCCAAATAAATGTATTCGCCAAAACTTGATCTTGTGGGATTGTTTGATGTTGATGTTTGACATAGTGTAATGTGAGACAATGACACATACTGCATAAGATGTTGAGTCTAGTTTTGACTTGGTGACTTCTGTATAAGGCATGACAAAGCCTGGTTTCAGAAAGACGCGTGCCATATAAAACGTTGGAGTCTGATGACGTTGAAGTGACAAGCCACATGAGACTATGACAATTTGATGAAGTCTATTGACAAGAAAGACATATCTTATTTAAGACATAGGTTGATCACTTTGACAATCTGTTTGATATTGACTTGATGACAATTTGAGATGTTTTGCCTTGTTAATGCATGACTTGTTTTGATTCCTTGACTGATAAAAGTGTGTGTATGTGTATTGACAGTGTATGACATGAGATGATGCCTATGATATGAAACTTGTGTGATAGTGATTGTGAATGAACCCTATTGGACTAACCTAGTGTGGTCTCGAGAGCTCATCAATTGATTAGCCTTGCCTATGTTGTACACGTAGAGACCTCATAGTTCGACATAACCAATGAATTTGTATGTACAAAGAGTCATGATTTAATGCGTGTGATACATGACAAACCTATATTGATAGACCTAGTGCCTCGGGGGCACATCGATTCATGGCCTTGCCTATGTTCCAATTGCAGAGGCAACGTAGTTTGACTATGTCTATGATTGACTTAAAATGATTGACTTGACATGATTGACTTTACATGACTGGATTTACATGATAGACTTGACTCTATTTTTGAGATTTTCTGACATTTTTCTAATTTTTTTGGATTTTTGATGTTTTCTAATGTTTTTCGGATTTTTCAGGACATTTTTGATGGTGCGACGTTATGTACAAGGTGTTAGGGCACATAACAAGGATTTTCCCCCAGTCGGGAATATGATTTGGAAGATGGAGTGGGTAATATGACGGAATGGACTTTGATGTCAATCGTTCCAAATAATGGATAGGACAACCATTTATTATGAGTGATGGTGAAAAAGTCCGATTAGAATGATGGTAGATGGAAGAGCAAGCTTGACTACACATGGCGCCTGTTTGCTAGGTTTTCACCATGGTACTTATCCATAGCGCCACCGAAGCAGTTTTCACCAGTGGATGAATTTATTTCTCTTTACTTTTTTTTTCTCGATTTTTTTGGTGTTACAAAGATGCCTATTTGCCAGGTTTTCATCAAGGTAACCCTTTTTTTATTTTTTCATTTTTTGTATTTTTCTAGATTACGACACGGATTGTCAAAGACTTAAGCATAGAACCTCTTTAGATGTAGACTGTTGATAGGGGACAAAAGAGGTTCTCCTTCAAGAGTAGAGATTTGGTATGCTCCTAATCCAAAGGCTTCTGTGACAATATACGGCCCCAACCAGTTAGGTTCAAACTATCCTGGCTTTTCTCATTTAGCTTGGTTCTTAGGATTCTCCATTAATAATAGGTCACCAATGTCAAAGTGTCTATTGAAAACCTTCTTGTTGTAGCTACGACAAAGATGATTTTGATATGCTTGCAAATGATCTAATGCTTTCTATCTTCGTTCATCCAACAATTCTAGCTCTTGTAACCTAGAGACATGATATTCTTCATCGTCGATATGACCCTTCAAGGATACCCGTAGAGAAGGTATTTCAACCTCAATAGGTAAGATAGCTTCGAACCCAAATAGGAGGGAATATGGAGTGGCGTCGGTGGGATTACGGATGCTTGTGCGATAAGCCCATAAGGCAGGATGAAGCTGTAGGTGCCAGTCACGACCAGCGTCATTGACAGTCTTCTTAAGGATTCTAACAATAGTATTATTAGATGCCTCAGCTTGGCCATTACCTTGTGGTTAATATGGGATGGAGAAATGGTGTTTGATGTGGAATTCTTCACATAAATGGTGTACTTCTTGGTTCTTGAATGGGCGGCCATTGTCTGTGATTATGGATTGAGGTACACCATACCGACAAATGATATAGTTTAGGATAAACTTAGATATTTGTGTGCCAGTTATGTATGTCATGGGAATAGCTTCAATCCATTTGGTGAAGTATTCGGCGGCAGTGATTATGAATTTGTGGCCATTAGATGATGAAGGGTGTATCTTACCTATGAATTCAAGTCCCCATTAGGCGAAGGGCCATGGTAAAGTAATTGGACGAAGCTCCTGTGCTGGCACTCTTATCAAGTCTCCATGTATTTGACATTGTCTACATTTATTTACAAAGACGTATGAGTCTTTCTCCATTGTAGGCCAGTAGTAACCTAGTTTCATAATCATATGGGCTAGAGTAGGACCACTCGAATGAGATCTTCATATACCCTCGTGTACTGCTCACAAAGTTGTTTGTGCTTCTTCAGCATCGAGCCATCTCATTAGGGTGTTATCTAAAGTACGTCTATACAAGGTTTCTCTGATGATGGTATACTTATCTGAATTTCGGACAAAGGTTCGATGTTGGTTATTAGACAAGTCTTGGGGTAAGGTTTGGTCAGTGAGATAGTTGAATATTTCTTTATACCAAGGAGATGTAGGACCAACAATGATACACACTATCATAGTATCGGGGACAGAATAAGCGGGGACCAAAAGCTATTCAACTAGAAACTCAAACTTAGGCACATTACTCGGAATATCCAACAAGGAACCCATGGTTGCCATAGCATCTGTAACTCTATTATGGATACGTGGTATTTTTTGAAAAGTTATTTGATTGAAATACTACTTGAAACTATCAGCCATCCATTTGTAAGGTGCAAGCTTTTCATCCTTAGTCTCATAATCATCATTCACTTGTCGGATTACCAATTGAGAGTCACCAAAGACATGTAGATTGTTAATGTTCCACTGAGCTGCCATTTTTAAGCTTGCCACTAAGGCTTCATATTCTGCTATATTGTTGGTACAAGGGAATGCAATCTTGAATGATTTAGGAATGGTATCACCTTGAGGTGTGACAAATAAGATACCAGCTCCTAAACCATGATTGGTATGTGCCCCATCAAAGTACAGTTTCCATTCGGTTTTAATGTCAATGTTGAAGAGAAATTCATTTGGAAAATCAACCACTAAGGGATGGTCTGCCTTTATAGGTGTATCTGCTAGTTGATCTGCAATGACTTGTCCTTTTATAGCCTTCCTTTCGACATACTGAATGTCATACTCGCTAAGTATCATAACCCATTTAGCCAATCAGCCTATTAAAGTTGCCTTACTTAGGAGGTATTTAAGTGGATCAATCTTTGCAATTAAAATTATTTGTTGATTGAGCACATAGTGCTGAAGTTTTTGGGTAGCAAAGACTACCGCAAGACAGGCACGTTCTATGTTGTTGTAATTCAATTAATAGCCCACTAAGGTATGACTGATATAATAGACCTCTCTCTCATGACCTTGATCATTGTGTTGTGCGAGAAGAGCCCCTAATGTCAACTGAGTTGTTGAGATGTAAAGTATCAATGGTTTTCCCTCTATAGGTGGCATTAAGACTGGTGGAGTAAGCAAATAGTCCTTGATTTGTTGGAAGGCCTCTTGACTTTTAGGTGTCCACACAAATGGCACTCCTTTCTTGAGTAGATGCTAAAATGGGTGAATTTTATCTGCCAGTTGTACTATGAAATGCCTAATGCACTATAATCTCCCCTGTAGGGTTCTAAGTTGACCAATGTTGACTGGAGGAGGCATTTCTATTATAGCTCTTACCTTCTCTGGATCTACATCAATGCCTCTTAGAGAGATGATATACCCTAACAACTTCCCTGATTTCACTCCAAAGACACACTTCTTTGGATTTAGCCTAACATTGTAATTTTCTAGCCTCTGGAATATCTTGTCTAAAACCTTCAAATGATCTTCCCTTGTTTCTAACTTGGCTATAATGTCATCTACATAATCTTCCATGAATGTATGTACAAAGTCATGAAAAATTGTAGTAATTTCCCGTTGGTAGGTGGCTCCTGCATTCTTAAGGCCAAATGGCATAACATTCCAACAATATGTGCCCCATGGACACGTGAAAGTTGTCTTATGTTGATCTTCAAGTGCTATCTTAATCTGGTTGTATCCAGAGAAACCATCCATAAGGGATAGCATCTCATATCCTGCTATAAGATCTACTATCATATTGATATTCGGCAAAGAGAAGTCATCCTTAGGACATGCCTTATTGATGTCTCTAAAGTCAGTGCAAATATGAATTCCCCTAGTTGGTTTAGTCACTGGTACAAAATTTGATAGCCAATCCGCATAGTCTATTGTCCTTATGAATCCTACATCCAGGAGTTTCTTAAAGTTTTGCTTTCACCGGTAGAGCAATTTACGGATGCATTTTCCTTAGTTTCTATTTGACTAGCTTAATACCTGGCTGCAATGGTAAATGGTGCAATATTAGGTCTGGATCCAGCCTAGGCATGTCAACATACAACCCTACAAAGTTTATCTGTCTCTTTTTGAAGAAGTCTTTGAACTCATGTTGTTCTATCTTTGTTAAAGAAGCTGCAAAATATACTATCTGAGGATTCTCTTATGTGCCTATGTTGACTGCAACAACCTCTTCTACTAGCATCGGTGATTTTTCTTGTTCAACGGGGAGAATATTTAAACCTCTATCCTTGGGTGCCTCAGAGAGGTTTTGGCCGTTGGATATGTCCTTTATTTTGAATTTTTCATCGTCCAAAGGCACCTTTCGGTTTTCACCTAGGGACTCATCATTTTTATTTTCATTCTCATTTTTTTTACTAGAGGTGTAAATAGACTCCCAAAAATATGCTTTATCATCCAAGTCTATGGTAAAACCTGCCTTATGATCCCCTCTTGGTATGCCTACTCTAAGTCTCATGAACTGAGCAATTGCTTCGTTGTTCTCGAATGTATCTATGATAGGTGTACCTTGTTGATCACAGTCGATAAGTTTGGGATATACAAGGGGCATGTCATCATCAAAGTTCCTAAAGGTAGCTGTGGACAAGGTGACTATAGAATGGTTGAGATGGTCACAAAATTTTTGGACCAACTCCTTCTTGTTCTTCCTCGATAGGACAGTGGCTAGCTAGACTTCTCCATCTCTGGAAGAAAGTGATGAATGTCTCACCATCTTCTTGTGTCATGTGGCACAAGGTTGCTATGGTTATTTCATTGTCTATGTTAAAGGCAAAATGTTCGACAAAATTTTCAGCCAATTCCACCCAGGATCATATACCGTATGGCAATTTGGAAAACCATTCCAATGCTATCCCTATGAGGGTTCATGGAAATAGACACATCAAGTAAGTGGGGTCATACGATATGTCCATGCATGTCGTTGAGAATTCTCTAATATGTTCTAAAGGATTCTTCCTCCCATTATACTTAGACAAGTTCGGTATAATGTATCCATGGGGGAAAGGTGTCATATAGAGTGCTTTGTCGAATTGACATGGACATAGGTCTTGTGTTGATATAGTTCATTTGCCTATCATAGACATGTCATCCATCTTTTGTTGTAGAGTCTGCATTTGGTTTTGAAGGATGTCAACTTGTATCAAGGACATGGTGTTTGTGTTATTTGGATCAATGTAGATGTTCTGATATGCCATGTTTTGTGATGAATTATGATTGGCGAGGGAATATATCCTATCAAAATATTTTTATTTGAGATAGGGATATTCCCTATTTGAATGGTCTGAGTTGGTATCGGAATGCTTCTTGTCTTAATTGTTTGATTTGGTATAGGGATGTTTCCTGTTTGAATGATTTGGTTTGGTATAGGTATATTCCCACCAACTTTGGATCTCTTACCAGTAGTGTTGGTGCCAAAGGGGTTGGATGAATTTGTTCTTGCAGTGAATTGTAAACCTTGTGTTATGTTGAAAGGGGTTGTGTTTACAATTGATGATGTTTGTGTTGATATACCTGTTGGTATCACTATGGTAATTTGGGGATTAGACACAGTTTATGTCACAGTTTGTGTTGGTTGAGTTGACTGTGTTGTCAAGTATGGACATCAAATCTTGGGGGTAGTGTGGCACCTTCTACTAGCAATTTTGATAAATAGCATTGTGGATCATTTGCCAAACACTCATCCATGAAAGATGCAAACTCAGGGTCTTGAACTATTGCACCTATGTCTTCTATGTAAATCTGCCCACGTGTGTCTCTAGTGACATGGTTTTCAAGTAAAGGCTTGTGTGGGAATTTGCCTCCTGACGGTTGGTTTCCAAACGGATTGATAAATTCAATGGGGTCTGTCATTGCTTTGTGTTTCTTTTGGGATCTTGTTTCGACCATGAAAAATTTGCTCAAAATGGGTAATGCAGACTATGCCTAAAAACTGATATGATCTACGTCTATGTTTTTTGATTTTTTTGACACTAAATGATGTTGCTAAAATGGTTCTAAAAAGACGTATAACGACATATGATATGAAGGACAATATGCAAAATATCAAGTATATTATGACGATAAATGAGCCTAAAAACAAGTATAACCTACCACCTAATGGATTAAATGCATGCAAAGATTTGTTTTTGACCAAGGAACCTGATTGGATAACAAGGAAAGTTGAGCTAAAAGGATCAACTAAATGGGACCAAAATGACAAGGTTCAATGATTGTGACAAATCAAAACGTGAAGGATGACTATGAATATGATGTTTACTGTGACTAAGACGTATATGATGCCTAATGATGCAAGGTCTTTGAGAAAAATTTACCAGTTTCTAATCCAAGGTTGATCTTAAAAACCTAAAGCAAATATTGACAATGATGTTTCAGACTCAGCTCGCAGTTTTTGATGTTTTTATGTTGATAGGAAAATGTGGTTCACCAAACAATTGTGGTTCAGACTCTGATAGATGTGGGTTTTTGACAGTGTATGTGGTGTTTCTGATAGTTGCGGTTCAAACATTGACAGATGCGGGTTTTTGATAGTGCATGGGATGTTTCTGACAGATGCGCTTTTTCTTTTGACAAATGCAGTTTACAAACACACATGCAACTCAAAAACTGACAAATGTGGTTTTCTAATAAACATGCAGCTTGAAAACTAACAGATGTAGTTTTCATGCACACATGCGACTCGGAATATGACAGTTGTGACTTGTGATATGCAGACTATGAAAATTGAAGGTTTTGACAAACAGATGTGACTTTTCCCCTAACCGATGCGACTCGCAAATACACATGTGATGATTAAACTGACAAATGTGACTTGATTTTCTAACAGTTGAAATTTTCCTGAAAGTTATTGATTGACTTTTGGTTGTGTGATCAAGATTTTGACGAATACAACAAAGAACAAACACAGCAATCAAAGTATCTTCCATTTTTGTGATGTAAGGATTGTTAAGACTTGAAAACATGTACAACCTAGGCTTTTAGGACAATACTTGTTGAATTCTTATTTGGATTTCTCTAGCTACACATATTTATGGCGAATGACTAGTGGCTTGACCCCACTGGCTCCCCTTCACAACACTCACTTATACGAGACATCCAAGCTACTGTATCCATGAAACTCCCATGGCATACATTTCATTTCCACACATAAACCATAAGAATATAGGATGGCTTCACAAGGCCGACCCTGCTATGCCAACAAGTAGGTAGGATTTTGGTAACACTACAACAAGGTTTTTTATAAGGGCATTTTGTTCGTGGGACACTATCCAATGTCGACAAGAGTTCATTTTTGTGCATCTCATCGGAATAGTGCACATGATTCTTAGGCTTTCCTCAAGAATCCTCTTTTATATACCGGCTGGAAGTCGCTTGGCTTTAGTGTGCTACCGGTCTAAGTTGTCTTGGGGTGAGTACTTTTTCCCACCAAGATAGGCCCAAGTTCTAGAGTCAGCAACCATTTCTCTTACGCCCAGGATCGCATGACTGCGTAAGGGGAGAGGATACTTCGGTGTACTGAATTGTAAAGGTTACAGATACGTGCAAAGCACCAGAAAAAGAAGACAATGGTTCTTTTTAATCCAAATGACAATTATCTATCTACCAAACATAAAATTATTTTTAAGCTCCACGATAATTGTCTATCTACCAAAGAAAAACTTGCTAAATAAATAAACACATAGGCATTAGTTCTTGCATGCAAATTTATCAATAGTTCATGGTTTTGTAGTTTTTTTTGTCTTCTACGCTTCATCCTACAAACAATATTTTATTCCTCCTTAACACAACTGAAATAAACCATTAGCAAAAATCAAAATAGCTTCAAAAGTGAAAATGAAAATATGAATGTACGAAAATCAATGAAAAAACGAGAAACTTTACTAGCCAGATGCAGCCTTTGGAGCCATAGATGTGGTTCATGAAATTGTTGACAAGTGGATGTGGTTTTTAACCTCTCGGATGTGGTTCTTGATTGCGGATGCAGCTCTGTGTTTAGCGGATGCGGCTCATGACTGCGAATGCGGCTCTATATTTAGCGGATGTGGCTCATGATGTAGATGCATTGCGCCATACGAAAATCTGAAAAAAACCATAAAACAAAAAACAAAAAAATGGAAAAACGAAGAAAAGATGCGCGGATTTTGAAGCGTGTTCACGTCGGGTTCACCAAATGTAACATGATAGATTTTTTTGCAAAGCTACAATAACAATGTTAAATCCTAATCTAAAATAATAATCTAAAATCTAACAACAAAGAATGAGGAAATAAACTAAACTAATAAAACCACAATGATCTCACCAAATATGCGTTCATCCCTCCGAATTATCTTGATTTTTCTTCTCTATTTTTCGTTTTCAGTATTCTTGCCCTCAGATTTATGTGTTTGAATGCAAGTATAGCTTTGTCGAGTATCTAGGCAAAATATCGAATATGAATCTCTCTTCTAAAAAATGAATGATTTCAGGAGGAGGAATAATGATAATGACAGGCCATTTTATAGATTTTGTGTTTTCGAACGATCGACTCATATTAAAAGAGAGATCGACAGATGAGATTGATGAATTCCATGCGATGTGAGTTTTGTCAGATAGAATGTGAGTTAGAACATGAGTTCAGGAAAGACTGAAGAGAGAGACTAAGTTAGAACATGAGTTAGAACACGAGTTCAAGATCTTAATCTCCAAAAATAGAAGAAGTAGACTTTGTATGCAAAAGCCAAAGTTAGAACTCGAAGACTAATGCATTTGAATGCAAACATGATTTAATTAATTAAATAAATATATTTAATTAATAGACATATCATGCATATGAGTTGGAACTAGTTAACTGACTAGTTGTGATAGAGAGTCCTCTTGTAGAGATAAACTGGTGTTGAATTCAGAGATAACTGGAGAACTAAAAATAGATCTCAAGTCAGAAGGTGAGTGAATGACTTAGATAACTAAATGATAGAGGAATGTAACATAAATAATTAAATATGAATTAAATGTTAAATTAATTCAACATTCAAAAATAAAAGATTTAATTAAATAAATAAAGATAATTTATTTAATTGACTTTTGAAAAGGAGAATATAAATAATTAAATAATAAATATATAATTATAGATAAAGGGGGTTAAATGAATAATTAAATAAATATATTTAATTATAGTTGGAAAAGTATGATAAAGGGGTAATTAAATAATAAATTATTTAATTGATAGATAAAGGGGTTAAATTAATTAGTTCGCAACATAATTAAATAAATATGATTTATTTAATTAATCAATTGAATAAAGATTAATAATTAATTAATTAATTAATTAAAAAGGGGTATTTAATTAATAGAGGAAAATGTATTAGAAAGGTTAATTAAATAATTAGCATTATTTAATCATGACCATGGATAATAGAAAATTATGTCGAAAGTGGTTTTCGCAGGCCTAGACCAATTTTTGGTGTCTACACAAATATATATAAGTCCAATGATAATAATATATTATTAATTTGTTAATATCTTTTATTATCTGTGAAATCCATTACTTTTAAAATAGTCTTAGTTCATGAAATATGAAAAGTTCAGTATGGCAACTTATAACTAAGTACAAAATTATTGGTAAGAAATAAGATGCCAAATTATGTTATATTATATGATTGCAATTGATTTCTCTTAAAATCTACAAAACCATAGAAATAAATGATAGTTTTATTCTTTTTAATCATGCAATGATTTGATACAAGTATAGTTTTAGTTTCATTATTGAAGTCCTCATCATGTAAATTATTAAGTGATTGTATACCAAATATTGTATTAGGTTTATTTTATTCTTGGATCATAATATAAGGTGTTTTTATCACTAGATATTTAAACTAGACTTTCTTTCCATCTTGTTTCACTTAGAGTCTCAATATAGAGGTATAATGAACTCAAGGTAAGATCATATTTTGTCTCCCACTATTATCTACTCTAAATTACACACATTTAGACATTCAATAATCAACATTTGGCTATAGAAACTTCCTTGTTTATGAATTTTTCATAATCTCAACTTTCTCATATCAAGTATTATAGTGTTTAAGATCTTGATCACCCTACTAGATATTAGTTACCTCTAGATCTTGATTTCCCAAATAGTCATATAATTACATGCATCTTGACATCTTCTTAACATAACTCTACATCTAATATTTTCAATATTACAAGTATCTAAACCCATAGGTTTACAATATTAAAAGATACAATGATACCAAGCCTATACAATATGACTAATTATAATGTCCCTAATTTTTATAATGTAAGCATATAATTAAATAATTAAGTTTTTAAGTTGTAAAATAAAATAAAATTAAAAAAAAAAAACTTAAATTAATTATTTAATAGTGTTAAAGTGACTTAAGTCGAAAAATGTTGAATATTTAATAAATTCACCTTTTAAGGGGAAATAAAGAGTTCAATTATAAAGTAAAGTTGGGGAGTCATAAGGAAATATTGTAAAGTGAAATATTTAAAAGGAAATATTATAAAGTGAAATATTTAAATTTAAAAGGTATGGAACTTTTATTATTTTGGGGTGCCACACTAAGGAGTTAAAAATAAAGTTTTAAGTTTAAATATTTTTAAAAAGTGACTTCTCGAAAGGGGGCCATGGGAGACATAAGTGAGAATTAAATTATAAAAGGTTATAACTTAAATTACAATGCCTAGGGAGACATAATGGGAGGAAATAATTTGAATTTAAATCATTTAAAACCATAAAAGGAAGCATTAGGGTTTGAAATGGCTTTATAAGAGATTTCGAGCTCATTCTTTCATTATGCTAGATGAAGACATTGAAATTGGTTCTAGTTTTGGAGGAGATTTATCTACTTAGGGTTTGTGAGGATGAAAACACTTGCAATCAACACTATCTACACTATAAAGTGATACAACCTAGAGAGTTCTTGGTGATTTCACTTCAAAAATCATAGGTGAGCTCCATTGCAGATTGAGACTTACAGTTGGGCATCAAAGTTATATTTTAGATTGAAGAGTTCGTATTGTAGGGTAGATTGAAGATTTTGTATTGTAGGGTAGATTGGAATACACCAACAATAAATTTAACAAGTTTTAATGTCTTTATTTCTAGTTGTACCATCTTTCTAGATTGGCCATACATCTTGGAGAGAGGGTTGAACATTTGTAAGGGCAGCTAGTGTTTTTGGAGGTTGTAATGCTTAATTTTGGATTGTCCTAGGTTGGAGAGCTTCGTGCATGGAACATTCCTACCATTGGAAGTGATTCTTGTAGTCGACATCCATTTTAGAGGGTTCTTCAAGTACATTTCTCATACGAGTTCCAAAATTGAAATTCCCATATTTTCTAGGTATTATTGATTTACATATTAGGGGATATTTTATGAGCTGGGTTATCATTATTGTGATAAAAAACTAGGTATTCAAGCTTGCATAAAAATATATAATTTCTAGTTGTAAACCCTCTATGTAATGTTTAGTTTTGAGTGAAATTTTAATTGCAATATCTTCTATTTTTGTTGCAATATATTGGTGTATGAATCACGGTTAAAACATCTCAAAATGCTCATCAAAAACACAAAAAAACAAGTGCAAATTGGGCTCCTTATTACTCTAATGGATTTTTTCCTTTGATATTCTTTCTAAACTAATGAAATCATAACCCTCAATAATATTTGAATTATTGCTAAGCCTACCAAGAAATCTTCACAATATATCACAATATAATTTTAAGTTATAGCTTAAGGTCCAAGACACTTTCCTAACCATAGGATAATAAAACATTAATTAGACGAGCTTCTTGGACCTCTAATAACTATAATATTGTATGTAAGTTTCAAGTTTTCCAAGATGGGAACTATCAAACAATTTATTAACCTACATTATATCTTTTAATTATATTGATATAATTCCATTCTTGCAACATCTACCATTACTACCTAGCTATATCAAATTTACTAATAGAAGTGATACCTTAATAATAATACAAAACATGAGTTTCTTTACTCCTAATATATTGAGCATACTCAAAAGATCTTGAATTTATCATGCTAATGCACATGGATTTAATCTACCCACATATAATTCTTTCATAACCATGTTATTATAAAATATTTATACTAAGACATTACAAGCCATTGAATATTGTAGACACTGAAAATTGTCCTAGATCTTCGATGACACTTTTCACTAATTTTTTGTCTAAAAACTGATTAAATAATTTTTAATTATTTAATTATTTTTCTTCTAAATCATTAATTAAATATTTTTTATTATTTAATTAATGTTCATCACTATTTCTTCCTAACTATTCCTCTTAGATTAAATAATTCTTTAATTATTTATTCTCTTACTTGATTTTTCCTCTCAAATTAAATACTTCTTTAATTATTTAATTTATCTTCAATTTCAATCATCCCAATCATCATTCCAATTTATTGCTTTGTTTCATTGACAAACCCTTTCAACATTAACATGTCCTAGGGGAATTAATTATTAATTAAATCCTCCGCATATCCTAGTGTGATAAATAAATAAAATTTATTTATTTATTCCCTATTATCTTCTTTGTAATTAAATAAATTCATTTTATTTAATTACCTAATATGGGCTCATAAATTAATTAATTATATTTATTAATTTATTGCATTTATCCTTCTAACTTGATAATTTTGAATGGTGAGGATAATTCATCTTATTTAATTATCCTCACCTAGATTTCATTCCCACTTATCTCTCCCACTTTCTCCCACTTAACTCTTTCTCCTTTTCCACTCATGACTCTAATTTTCCAAATCCACTCCCCACTTTCGAAATCACAACTTTTAGTTGAAAATAAATAGTTTCCTTATTTATTCTCAATTAACTCTTCTCTTTCTCAATTTAACTCATGCTTCACTCTTTCATTCCTCCACTTTCGAAAAATTATATGTTGATGAAGATAAATACTTTGTTTATTTATTTTTAGTTAACTCATTTTTCCCTCCACTTTTAAATGCAAATTTCCTTTGTAACTTATCCTTGAATACAATCTTGTCCATTGATTATCACTCAATCTTGTCCATTCAATTATCTTTTCAAAATCTATAAATTGAGGACTTATTTCTCAATTTACAAAGACCACATCTTGGATTTCCTTGCGATCATTTTACCAAATTGCTTTCAATATTTATTGCATTTGATCACATTTGAGAGCTACACATCAAATATATTGAATAAACAAGAAAGACAATAAAATGGAGTGAGAGAAGCACATAATGAGGGTTTTCATTTTCATTTCTTTCTTTATGCATTTCGTTCTCACTATTTCGTTGATGTATTGGGGTTTTATTTCATGATATTTTTTTGTGGTCTTAGCTTTTTGATATCATGCATGCTTAAACCATTTTCCCTAGATACAAATATCATAGGTATTATTGCATAAAACTATGAGAGATGGTAAATTTAAAATAGATTATCTTTCCATATTGTGTTTATATAGACACCTACATAAAGTAATTTGAACATATATTACTACCTAGAATTATTGAGTGAATCCCATGGTAAAATGTATTGCAATCTTCACACCCAACTATAGAAATATTTGCACTTAATTTTATTAGGAAAATATAAGAAAAATAATAGGGAATGTTTTTATTCAACATTTCTTAAATAAAATGGAGGAAATTTTAGCAAGGGAATGAACCAAGGGCAACATATAACCTTCTAGGTGAGTAATCACATCTAGGATTATTTCCAAGCTGTCATGCGAGGCTCCTATTCCCTCTTGCAATCTTCCTTTTTTTTTTCTTGGTAATATCTTGTTGACCCTCTTTCTATACATCTCTCCTTCTTCATGCTTGATAAAAGTCTATTTCCTATTTCAAATCTCAAATTTTCGCATCCATAAGGAGAATGTGGGCAAAAATTATGTAATATATCCTTACACCTACTAATTACATTTTCTTCAATTTTTTTAAATCCTCTTTCAATAATTTTTTTTGCTTCATATATTGCAATTTGTGCATTCCATGAAACCATATTTTTCCTCTTTGTTCTATCTTCATTGCACACCACTATCTTCCTTTCCTTTGTACTTTTATTTTTCTTGAACCTTCACCTTCATTCTCAATATTTCCTATATTGTGCCCCTTCCTACATGTTTTTCATCCAAAATATCATGTGAATCCATCTCCACATGATTTTTCTCCATTGATTCTTACATTCTATAGGTTATTACCAAAAATTATATGTGTACGTAGTCAACAGAGGTTATAGAGGTTATGTGAGCTTTATAGGTCCAATGTTTGAACCTATTTTCTCTGATACCAATGTAAAATCTACCCCTTGATCGCTACATTTTGCATTAACTAGAAACTTAATTGACCAATAATTCTTAATCTAAATTGGAAGTGCTAATTTCAAAAGTTATTCATTCACCAAGGTGATGGAAAATGAATGAAACCAAGTAAATACTAATACTCAATAGGGTTAAGCTCCTATTATTAGGGCCATCCCTAGACCCAAACTTATACCACAAAGGTTCAAGATGAGCCTGCCTATGTATCCCCTCATGGGAAATCAAATGCTTCATACATCACCTGTTGATATTAGAGGGAGTTCATTCTCTCTTCTTGTATGAGATCTCTGATCTTACCTTTAAAACATGACTATTCATCAAGCATAAGATAACACATTTATCCAATTATAATTAAATGATAATAATTCTCCATCAAGTGTTAGTTCTAGATAGAAAACATTACCAATCCTTAATGAATAAACATACAAAAATACATAGGGGTCATATCATACCATAATCCCAAAGGAAATACACAATGATTGTCATGAGAATACCTCACATATACATGAGAATACCTCACATATTGACAAGTTGAATAGTTCATGCACATCACAAGTATAAAAGTGACTAGATCATACACACATCATAGTAATCAATGAATAGATCATACATACATCACAAGTACAATAATGATTGGCTCATACACATATTACCAGTGTAATAGTTCCTAACTCATATGCACATCACAAGAATAATAGTGACTAGCTCAAGAATACATCATATATATCAAGTGCGACAATCCATACAATAAATCAAATGTTCACCTAAGATCAATTGGTAAAATTGAAATGAATGCAACCTACTGCATGTATCATCCCACTACTAGATTCACAAACACATAATCTTGTAAGTATATTTCGCTTGGAAAAGGAATGTCAGTGCATCCCATACTACATCATGGGTCCCATTCTTTTCTCAAACTATTGAAAAGGGTATTAATAGAATATATATAAATATAAGACCATCTACATAATGAATAAATGAAACATTTGCGATGGCTTACTAAAACTTTTCCATAGTGCATACAAAATAGAAAAGTAATGTTAGTGCATTGCACACTACACTATGGGTCCAACCCTTTCCCCCAATCTTTTTCATCATCAACAATCTAGGAAGAGGACTCAGTGTATCCCATACTACACTAGGGTTCCATCCTTTATCCCAAAGTTTTCAATAAGTAGTGAACCTATCCAACCTGGAGGAATCCAACTTCAATTGCCTCTAGGCCACTAACAAAATTTTTCCCACCCAAGAAGAATTTTCTTCCAATATATACCACCTTATGACCTTAGGAATTTAAATTATCAACTAACTTCTGCATATCTTGGGTAACATTTGGTATCGATCACCCTCATACTATATATGATTACTATTGAAATCTCCTAATACAATAATCAGCTCCAATTATGATAACCTACATGGTAGGGTAACTACTTTAACAACCATTACCATATAAAATCTCGAATAGCCCTTAGTAATCCACCTCTATGAACCACATGAATGATGGCTAATCCAAAAGGTACAATATTAGCTCAGGGCATCTTCTATTATAATGGTCCAATGATAACCTAATAATTATTATTCTATCATAACTAAGGTGTCCCCTAGTAATCTACTTCTGTGAACTAGGTGAATATTGACTAATCCCGAGTTGTAGCCTAGACATCGATAATTCACATGATCAAATGAATTCTTGTCACCAATCAAATACTATGGAGTTTCACACTATTACAATTCATACATAATAAGATTCACAATATTGGTCGAGTGACTTAGAAAAGTAAATATCAATCAAAAAATCCAAGAGCCTATACATAGAGACCTCTAGGTGTGGAGTTGAGCTTCAAAAACACATAAGATCTACATACAACAAACACAAGATGGCCTTTATCTAACATGCAAATATAAAAATATCAATTATAAAGTATTCAAATCCCTTCATTCAATTAACTATTGAAACTCACATCACATGTGCACTAAATATAAGTTTTTAGATTTCCTTATCTCGTTCATCCCCATTTGGTGCTTGTTTCAGCCTCAAATTGAAGCTTACAAAGGAGAGAAGATAAAAAAAAAACATGAATAGCCCCATACCTTGGATTTATGACCCCTAAGCCATCTTGTTAAGGACTTGAGATCATAAGGGTATCCTTCACCTAAGTACTGCCTACTTACCTACTTCCAAATTATGGGATGGAAGTCACACACAATTTTTCTTACAAGTTTTATCAAGTGATTCCTACACACAAGTATCCCCATGATCAAATTTTCATTAACATTTTTCTTCCATTATTAATGCTTACTATTAGTTAGGAAATCATAAAAATTTATATAATTTAATAACCCATATTAGAACACATCACTTTAAGGGTATCAAGGTTTTAAGTTAAACTCCACCCATTATTACTCAAGAAAACAACTTGAATATCTTTCAGTTCATCTTATCAACATAGGGGATAGGCTTATTACTCAACATGAAATTATCTTGGTTTAGACAAACACATAGGAAAACACTTTCTTTTGAAATTTACATAATAGATTGAATATTAATATTCTCACACATAATGTCAACTGATATCTTTGAAGGATATTGAATAGCATTTATTAGCTTTTCTTAAGTATAACCAATGTTGGAATCATACTTAATAAAGTTGTAAACTCTATATCCATTGAAGCAACATCCAAATATATAAGTCCAATAATAATATATTCTTAATCTCTTAATATTCTTTATTTTGATATGTTGAAAGACACCAACATTATCAGGCACAACTATATTATTCCTAATGTTTTTCTATCAATAATCTCTCATTCTTGATCTATCATATTCCTTAGATTTTTTATTTTCCACCTTGTGGTAAGAAGAGATCCTCCTCATATACATAGAGCTCTATTTGCATTTTCCATAGTTGGTAGTTTTAACCATTGAACATCTTAACACTAAATTCACATTCTTTCATAATTGATCGCAATTGAACTAGTAACCCTCCTTTCAAGTCTATCAAACAAATAAATATACAAATATAATACCAATATTTAGGAATAGGATCACCAAGAAATATAAAATAAAAAGAATACAAAAATACTTGAGATAAACTAACAAAAAAATAGAGACATAGATATACATGGTTCACCCCAATATGGGCTACATTCATAGAGAAATAGTTGGTCCTTTCTTTATTCATTTAAAAAAATAAAGGGATATAGCCTATAGCACATAAATTGTAACTTCCTCTTGAATCTCTCATAGTCTCCACGTGCACAATACAATACAATACTAAATCGTAATACAATTCCCTCACAAAGGGGCTTACCTTCTAGAGAAATAAAATACAACATAACTATTACAATTAGATCTATGACCTAATGATGAGAAATCTATATTTACAATAAACAATTATATACAATATGGTTTTTAGGGTCACTACCCATGAACCCTCATCGAGGTGTGTGGCCCCCAAACCATGTGGGGGGTAACCACTCGGACTCCCTATCCTTTCCCCCCAACATGCTCAAATATAAACATACTATAAATATTGAAGAATAAAATTGGTCTCCATAACCAACACTATCATTAATACCTTATTATCCATTTATCACCTACTATGTTATCATTTAATTAAATAAGTATTATTATGTAATTAAATTTCTAATGTACTAGGTGATAAATGGATAATAAGGTATTGATGATAGGTGGTGAAATACTAATGGAAAATATGACATTATAAATTAAATCCATTTATTATCAATAAAGAAATAATAAATATTCAATATTTATCCATTTATTTTTCACATATTTTCAATTAATAATTAAAAATATCATTCTTCACCTAATATACACCTATAAGTCATTTATTTAACAATTACATCACCAAAATCTAATTCACCTATTTAGCTACCTAGTTAGTTTAAATCACTCACTTATGCTCCTAGTCTCACTCATTAGTCAATCCACTTCATTCACCCATGCACTCAGTTAACTATTACATGCAAATAGTTAGCTACCTTGTGCAATTAGTTAACTACTTCATGCAAGTAGTTAACTCATCAATTAATGTTTTTTAACTCATCAATCAACTTAACTTAAGTAATGATAATTATTTTAATAAAATAAAATAAAATAATGTGCAACACTACCATGTTTTTGATCTCTTTTCATCAACTCCCCTAATCTTGGATTATACTTGTGTTCCAATATTGAATCTCAAATGTCCATAAAATTCTCTTAAAATTCTATGAAATAAATTTTTCATTTATAATTTTATCACCACTCATTCATGTATCTATATTTTGATAGTTAATCATCTAGGGAATAAAAAAATTATGATAAAAAATGAGCAGCCACATTGATGATGAATATGTTTCTGCAGGGGCGGGGGTCCTAGCTCGATTGGCTAAAACATCCTGTTGCAGGCAAGAGGTCACGAGGTCTAGTCTTCCCCCAAACCCGTGGTACCAAAGGGTGTGTCGCGCCAGCGCCACCGGTCATGTGAAAAAAGTTTACCAGGCGCACTGCAGTTTATAGGGGGACGGATACCCGACCGATTCCTGCAGTCTAAATAAAAAAAATAAAAAAAAAATATATGTTTTTGCATGATGCTTGATTTGAGGTTTGCATGAGGAGAGTTGAGTGTTTCATTTTTTTAATTTAATGCTATTTTATTTTCTCTATTTTTCATGTATTCATTTTAGTGAGCACTATGTAACCATCTCTTACCTCTCCCCTTATCTAACCTTTCTCTTCTATTTATATAATGAACTAGAGGATATAGATGCCACTATCTTCTTCTATTCTACCAAATTATCATTATCGACTATTAAGAAAAGAAAAAGAATAGTTAAAGTAGGAATAACAACATAGTCATAAAATTAAAATGTTCAAGTTGGACACATGTATTCTTTGCATTTGGTGAATTAGTGCAACAATTTCTACTTTCATCCCTATATGTTTTGAAACCTTACACATTGTAGCAACAAAATAGGTATCTAAAAGCTAAATAGGTACCAAATGCAATGTTTATATTTACGTACAATAAAAACAAGGATATTGCATCTTTAGCATGCACAGGTTCCATTTCTATGGCTAAAAATCTAGTAACTTATGGATTTTCACATTCTCATTATTAGTTTGGTAGTGAACAAAGTTAGCACGCTACAAATATCTATATTGTGAAGCCCTACTTATTTTCAAAAAAATAAATCCAAACCTATTTTTCAATCAAAATGAAATTTGCAAAAAAAGAAGTTATAATAAACACGTTTAACATAAGATTAAATCATAATTTATGTTATAAATATATTTATATTTATAATAAAACTAAAATTAAAACTATCTTGTGGCACACCTTTTTCTGTTAAGAGATCTATATATCTAAATATATTTTTTCGACATGTTAAAATCAATTCCACTACCCATTTAAAAATATTGAACGATCAATATAATTCAAGGTAGAGATACTTAAATGAGTCTATGACATATGAATGGTCCAAGATAATTCTATTAGATTGTGAAGAGTATGATGTACTTATAATAGAACCCATTCATTCATGAAATTATGTGAATAGGATCCTATAAATCACATGTTAATTAAGAATAACTCTCCATAATTCTAATAAATCTTAAAATGGAATGATTTTGTAGGATAGCATGGGGATGGAGTTACACTAATGAAAACGAGCTAAATATGGATAGTATATAAGCTCATGGAAGAGGAGGAAGAGGACTATCCAAATTGTCGAAGAGCTCTTATCAATGAAAATGAATCTAACATACTTTTAGTCAACTCCCCTTTTTAACAAATTTAAAAATACCTCCCCATTTGATTAGTTGAGACAATGGTTCCATTTTCATAGCTAAAATAGCTTATAAAATATAGTCAATATAATCTTTAAGGGAGGGAATCAAAATGACCCTGAATAAAGCGTGGGATTGCATTCTCGAACAAAAAGCAAAACATTGGGTAAGAATTGAGATAATAATTAATTAAAGCTAAAACATTTCATTAAAAGATGAAAAAGTTTCAAATTTCATACATCTTATCTATTTAGTTTTGAAATCGATTCATTGCCTTTTATTACATTGGTTTTGGATTGAGTTGATTTTTTTTTTTAATTTGAATTTGAATTTCTTATTTTATATATTTTATGTCAATTATAATTATTAGTTTAATTATGTTGGTTATAATTTTATTTAAAAAAAATAAAAGTTGACATTAAATTATATTTTTTAAATATATTAATTATTTGATTTGTAAATGATTGTCAATTTTAAATTAAAGAATTTTTTATCTATATTCAAACAATCATGACATACAATTCTTTAATACTATTATAAAATATTTCTAGATACAAAAATAAAATAAAACTAATATATATTTAAGAAATACTCATAAAAATCAATTTGGAGTTACTTTATTTTCTTATAAATTATTTTAAGATTAAATATTAATATATTAATATAGAAGATTAAAATAGATTGTGAACACATTCACTCTATTACACTTCACTCGTCACGTATCATTATAGACAATAATTGTTAAATAAATAAAAATGACTCTTTTAAATTAAAATAAAATAACTCTTAAATAAATAACTAAAAAGAAAATCTCATTGATTTTTAAATAGATGTATTTAAAATATCTTTATTAAGAATAACAATTTTTTTTTGGTTTGTGTCTTTTATTATGTGGAAAAACAATATATTTTTAGAAAATTAAGAAGGAAAATAAAATTATCACAAGATTAAAAAATAAGACTGCTTTGATTTGTGTCTACTTTTTGTAAAAGAACAACAATTTAAAAAAAAATTAAGAACGAAAATTAAATTATTACATGAAGTAAAATGTTTTTTTTTTAAATTATGGAGGAAAATTAAATTATTACAGGAACTAAAAAGTTAGGCTCCTTTGATTTGTGTGAAAGAAAAAGGGGGAGGAAAATAAAATTATCACGAGCTAAAAGGTTAGGCTCCTTCGACTACTTTTTATCGACATGAAAAGTTAGGGTCCTTCCAACTACTTTTTATCGACATGAAATAAACATCAGCATTATACATAAACAAACATTCAAACAAGGTTACTTCTGTAAAAACCATTTCCACCATAGTCACTGTAAGAGGAAAATTATAATATAATTTTATGTGCAGTAACAGTACATATGGAAAGATTGGGAATCAGATCCTACAAATTGAAAAATTGAATATCGTGTTTTCCATTTCAGACTTTGGACACGAAAATTGGACTGTCATTTTTGCATGACGAAAAGCGTAATGTACAATAGTGATTTCCAAGTATGAACAGAAAGAGAGAACAATCAGATTATGGCCACCAAACATTGTTGATTTCAAATGCATAGACTGGCATTGGACACGCATATCGTTCTAATACTCTCAGCAGTTCACCTTCAATGTAACTCACCATTCTTCCTTCTGCATCAAAAATAACCAATTTATCCCCATGCAGGTGTACCAAAACCCATCCGCAACTATTAATCATTACTTGTACGGTTGTGTAGGTGAGTCCTACGGTTTGTGGGCATCCGTTCACCCTAGTTATTTCTGCATGGCTCACTGCTTTTCATATAGGGTCCTTGGAAATGCCTGCAATTCTTACCAGCTGTGCCCTTCACCCCCATCTTCATCAAGCTTCCATAGAGACAGATCTGTTTGGTCCACCAAAACAACCTTCCCATCATACCCAGTTAACTTCCAGTAGCCGATGTACTCAAAGTCAGGTGCATCTATTGTTCTCTGTAGTTGCCTGATAACATCCCAACTCTTCTCTGCAACATTATATGCTACAACATCAAATCTGAACATGATAGGCCTCCTCTCACCAAGTGGGATGCCATTAATCCAATAAAACCTTCCTCTAGAATATACACCTTCTCTAGTGGGGCAAATTGATAGGGGTACATCCATCTCCGATTTGGTCCATGTAGAACTTTGTGAATCAAAGATCTCCATAACCATGTAGTTTTTGTGTCCTCCGGTGATGTTGTTTACTCCTATAACCAATATGCACCTCCTTGCCCAAGTGTCAAATGCCATGGCAATGAAATCCATAGTTGATCGGAGCTGGATAGGAGGGGCCAGCATTTTCACCGTCCTGGTAATAGGATTGCAGATGGAGAACAATAACGGTTCTTTCCACACATGACGACAGAAACAGAGGAGGCTCTTGCAGGTCGTCACTACACTGCCGCAGTCAGGGGCCAAAAAATCCAAGGCGAGTTTGCGCAGAGGGTAAGTGGGCAGTGATTGAATCAAATACAAATCATAGATAACAGAGTGATAACAGAGGGTTTCACGCATACCTCCTATAAGAAAAGCAGGGGACAAACATAGAGGGACAGTTATCTGAATCTGTAGGAAGGGCTGTGCTGCTTAAAGAATGTTGTTCCATGATTGATCTGATTAGGATCTAGGACGATTACAGAGGAATGCTTAACATAATTACATAAGTTAATTCAAAGCTTTAATTAAACAAATTAACATAATTGAAATGCTTAAATGACCAAAGAATAATAAGGTAATGAACTGAAAGAAAGAAAGTAGAGAGATAGAAGACAAAACACAATTGATAACGGAGTTTGTCCAGGCGGACTACGTCTCCGGGTCCCTCTCCAATAAGGTGACCGATCCGATTATCTCCAAAAAAAATCAATTACAAGTGTTTGAAAATCATTCCCTCCAAGCACAATAGCAGCATTATTCTCTAATGTGCAGGAATAATCACAAAGTCTCCAAGAACAAACTCTCCTTCTCATCACCTAGTTGCCTACCAAAAGCCTAATACTCCTTTTTATACATGAAATTAGCCAAAAAGGCTATAACCACTAATTACAAAGATAATCCCTTTCAACTAATTGAATCTTCATAATAAACCCTTTACTATTTTATGGATTTGATTTTACTCCATAAATAGCGGTTGTTTTAACCATATACCCTGATTTAACTAAGGATAGGTGGATTGAGTATTGGTTAAATTAATATTACCCCGAAAATATCTCAAGCGCTATAAATAGCGCAACGGTTATGTAATATTTTGGGAGGACAATGGTCAAGGTTCAACCCCCGTCGGCCTCCATTCTCTCTTTGGGCAGTTTGTTATTAGCTAAAAGAAACTTCTTTCTAAATAATAGTAAATTGCATGTGTGGTGTAGCGGCAAAGGTGGACGGTTTAGCTATGGAGATCACGGGTTCGAATCTATACTTGGAAACTTTTTGGTAACTGTTGTAACATTATTTTTGGTGGAAAGCATATCCACCCGGATCAATCCTCCCCATTGGAGAGCTTTTGGACCTCCGAAAGCTTGATTACTTAGTAAGTAGGTGAGGGTATAGTTCCCTCACCTTTCCAATCTCCATCCATCTTGCTTTACCGGGGTGCATCCCTTTACGTCCCACTTTGAGGTATTCAACACCACCTCTTTTAGAAGATCTGACATTTCTGTCGAGGATGACATCCTCTTGTAACACATTCATGTATTCAGGTGCTAGATCATCAACAGAAGGAATCTGAATAGTAGCCTCTTCATCTAATATCATTGGAGGCTCATACAATTTCAGATTCTCTACATTTACAACTGAGTAGATTTGCATATATGGAGGAAGATTAAGGTGGAAGGCATTGGTACCGATCTTCTCTAAGATCTCAAAAGGACCATACCGGATAGGCTTGAGCTTCCTTCCTTCACCTTGCATTCTTTCCTTACTGATATGTAACCAAACTCTATCACCAACTTGGAAATGGTGATCAACGTGATGCTTGTCATGGCGAGCCTTGTATTTTGCTTGGCTCTGCTCCAACTGTGCTTCTACTACCTGATGGATTGCTTGGACCTTTTGGATGAAATTTAAAGCCCTTTCTGCATCATAGTGTCCTTCTTCAACATCATCCTTCCCAAAAGCAAAATCCATTGGTGTCTTAGGCAAGTAACCGAAGCAAGTCTCAAAAGGAGACCTCTTTGTAGAAGAGTGTGTTGCATGGTTGTAAGCATGTTGAACATAGTGTATAGCCTCATCCCACAACTTGGGATGTTTACTACAGTAGCCTCTGAGTAGGTGCACAACTGTGTTGTTCACTACCTCTGTTTGTCCATCAGTTTGTGGATGGAAGGTTGTACTCTTCTTCAATTTAGTGTCCATGAATTCCCACAATGCAGACCAAAATTCCCCTAAGAATCGAGAATCTCGATCCGATACAATAGAAGTAGGAAGCCCAAAATGGACCCATACAAATTGAAAGTACAAATCTGCTGTTTGTTCAGTTGTGACCTATTTTTTACAAGGTATTAAACTACACATTTTGCTAAACTGATCAACTACTACATACAAATAATCATGACCCTTCCTGGACATAGGTAAAGCCCCCATGAAGTCCATAGACACACTTTCCCATGGACGAGATGGTACAGGTAACAGTGGTTTACTGGTTGCACACATTACACATCCTTTTATATACTTAGTGATTTCCTATTACTTGGTTTACTGGTTGCACACATTACACATCCTTTTATATACTTAGTGATAATTCCTTGCATACGAGGCCAGTAACAATATTTCTACAATTGAGCCAATGTTTTACTTACCTCGAAATGTCCTGCAATCAAAGAGGTATGTGCTTCCTGAATTACCTGTGCCTATTCATCTTTAGGAATGTATAGTTTTCCCAAGTGGTACAACAAATTATCTTGCACATAGTAATCTTTCTCTTCTACATGTTTACCTTGGATTAAAGCTGCATAGATATCCTTAAAGCTCTCATCATTAGCATATTGTTCTTGAAAAATTTCATGAACCATTGAACTATTCTTAAGGATTATTAAAGCATTAACAGGAGGCCTAGAGAGCATATTTGCTACTTTGTTATGGGTACCTTTCTTATACTTAATTACCAAATGAAACTGTTGCAAAAAACCCATCCACCTAAAATGCCTACTTTGTAGTAGTTTAGACTGTGAGTGCAAATACTGAAGTGGTTGATGATCAGTGTGGATTACAGTTTCTTTCCCCATTAAGTAGTGTTTCCATTTCTTAACACTCTGAACTAAAGCATAAAGTTCCTTATCATAGGTGGGATAGTTACTTACTGCTCCTAAAAAAGTTTCAGAGTGGTAGCAAACTGGTTTATCTCCTTGCATTAGTACCGCTCCCATGGCAAACCCACTCGCATCTGTCTCGATCTCAAATGGTTTGTGTAAATCTGGTAAAGCCAGAATTGGTGTGGTGCTCAACTTTCCCTTCAAAGTGTCAAAAGCCTTTTGTTGTGGACCTCCCCACTGAGAAGTTGCTCTAGTACTGGTTAATGCATGCAATGGTGATGCTATATAAGAGAAATTTGCAATAAACTTTCTCTAGTACTGAACTGCACCTAGGAAACTTCTAACCTCTGTGACTGTACTTGGCTTAGGCCAATTTACAATAGCTTCAACCTTTGCAGGGTCTACTTTCAATTGACCATTCCCTACGACATAGCCTAAGTACACTAAGGACGTCTTAACAAATTCACATTTAGACATCTTTACATACAATTTTTCTTTTCTCAGTACATCAAAGACTTTCTTTACATGACTTACATGATCTTCCCAAGTTTGACTGAATACAAGAATATCATCTAGACAGACTATGACAAAATCATCAATAAAAGGATGAAAGACATCATTCATGACTCTCATAAAGGTAGCTGGTGCATTACAAAGCCCAAAAGGCATAACCAACCACTCAAACAGTCCCTATTTTGTCTTAAATGCAATCTTCCAAATATCATCTTCTGCAATTCTTATCTGATGATAACCGCTTCACAAATCCAACTTAGTGAAAAAAACTGCATGTTTTAACTGATCAAGTAAATCATCAATTCTGGGAAGAGGATACCTGTTCTTTACCGTTATCTTGTTCAAGGCATGGTAGTCGATGCACATCCTCCAAGTTCCATCTTTCTTTGGAACCAAGACAATTGGAGAACCACAAGGAGATGTACTAGGACGAATAACTCCTTTTTCCACCAACTCTTGAACCTGGTTTTTAATTTCCTCATTCTGCATAACAGATAAACGGTACATGCCGATATTAGGAAGTGGCACATCCTGCTGTAACTGGATTTCATGCTGTATCTCTCTCTTGGGTGGTAACCCCTTCAGTTCCTGAAACATGTCATCATAAGCGAAAATAATTTTGACCATTTCAGCTTTATGTTTTGGGTCACACCCCTGAATGCCTCAGATTTATCATCTTCTTTGGCTTTTACAAGCATTAATACAAAGTTCTTACTTGAGTTGACCAACCTCTTCATTTGACTAGCATTAACTAGTGTAAGATTAGTCTTCACCTTATGTGCCCGTACAATGTATTCTACCCCATCTTTAAAAAGATGATACTTATTCTCCCCCCTATAAAAGATTGTTTTTCTGTCATAAAGATAAGGATTCCCTAACACAAGCCCACAAATATCCAAAGGGACCACATCTACTTCTACCTCATCTACAAAGTTTGCAGTGATAGCAAATTTCAATTTACACTATTTAGTTACTTGCAATTGTGCATCATTGCAAACCCATCCAAGTGGATATGGCTTTGGATGAGGTGTTGTAGCCAAATTTAATTTCTTTACCACTTCCTCAGATATTAAGTTGACTTGGGAACCCGTATCAAACAATGTATCAACCTTAGTGTGTTTTGTTACAACACGAATGTGAAACAATTCATTTCTTTGCTTATCAACCTTAGGAGAAGATTCTTTACTTGTACTTGCACTGACATTAGAAAAACTTGCATCAAATGAGAGAGATATACCTTTCTCTTTACCTTGGATTCCGGCAGCAACAATCTTTGTCTCATCTCCAGAGTCAGAACCAAGATCCTGTTGAATCACTGCAGTAGTCTTCTACTTGCCTTTATTATCTCCATATCTTTTCGGCCTCAACTCAGGATGAAGCTTCCAGCATCTTGAATCATCATGCCCCTCTTTCTTGCAATGGGAGCATGTGGGTTTCTCACCCTCTTTCTTAGCTGTAGCTGTCTTCTTCCCTTTGCCTTTATCTCTGTCTTTTTCTTTCCCTTTGGACTTACCCTCAAACTTAGATGGCTTCTTGGAAAAGTTATCACTAAAAGTGTTCTTACCCCTTGACTCTAAATGAGTAGCTTGAATAGCCACCTCGTCTAGATTGTTGGGACTCAGCATCAAAATAGTGTGCCTAAGGTAAGAATGCAAACCACCTATGTACTTAAGTAATGTGTCTTGAGTATACAAGGGAACATTTAAAGCAATAGCCTATTTTCTAAACTCATGAGTATAACCCTGGATAGACTGCCCCTTACCTTGCCTAAAGGTTTGCCAATTCATGGTTAACTGTTGCATGTAACCTAAAGGATAGAATTGTTTCCTAAGGGCAGCAACAAACTCCATCCAAGACATGTTAACATGACCATGGCGATCAATTTCTACCCGAGTCTTACTCTCCCACCAGATGAGAGTTGTACCTCCCAACCGGAGAGTGGCTAATTGGATCCTAGAAGCATCTTCTACTAGGCCTTGAATCCTATAGTACACTTCTACTTGCTGGACCCAATCATCTAACTTCTCAGCATTTAACTCCCCACAGTATTTAGGTCACTCAAATTTTACATCAAGCTTAATAACAGGCTTAGACTTGCTCTTAAATGGATTTACATTAGAAGAAGGAGAAGGAGAAGGAGGAGAAGGGGAAGAAGAAGAAGAGGGAGAAGATGGAGGAGAAGGTGTTTCCAGAGTTTTCTCCTCTATGTCTTTCTGATCTTCCTGCTTCTTGTGCTTTGAAGAACCTCCCTTTTCATGCTTCTTCTTTTCTACATAAAGTTCTTCCACCATCACCTTCATATCGAGAAATAGCTTCTGGAAATCCTTTGGATCGAGCTCTGAACTTTGTCCACCTTCTTTTCCTTCCATTTGTGATGGTCGATTAGCTCTTCGTCTTCCGATCTCAGGATTATATTCTTCAAGTTCTCCTTTGCCTCATTGAAACCTGAATCTCATTAGCATTCAATTTCTGCAATACTAGCCACACACAAAGCTCTGATACCAACTTGATCTGATTAGGATCTAGGACGATTATAGAGGAATGCTTAACATAATTACATAAGTTAATTCAAAGCTTTAATTAAACAAATTAACATAATTGAAATGCTTAAATGACCAAAGAATAATAAGGTAATGAACTGAAAGAAAGAAAGTAGAGAGATAGAAGACAAAACACAATTGATAACGGAGTTCGTCTAGGCGGACTACGTCTCCGGGTCCCTCTCCAATAAGGTGACCGATCCGATTATCTCCAAAAAAAATCAATTACAAGTGTTTGAAAATCATTCCCTCCAAGCACAATAGCAGCATTATTCTCTAATGTGCAGGAATAATCACAAAGTCTCCAAGAACGTACTCTCCTTCTCATCACCTAGTTGCCTACCAAAAGCCTAATACTCCTTTTTATACATGAAATTAGCCAAAAAGGCTATAACCACTAATTACAAAGATAATCCCTTTCAACTAATTGACTCTTCATAATAAACCCTTTACTATTTTATGGATTTGATTTTACTCCATAAATAGCGGTTGTTTTAACCATATACCCTGATTTAACTAAGGATAGGCGGATTGAGTATTGGTTAAATTAATATTACCCCGAAAATATCTCAAGTGCTATAAATAGCGCAACGGTTATGTAATATTTTGGGAGGACAATGGTCAAGGTTCAACCCCCGTCGGCCTCCATTCTCTCTTTGGGCAGTTTGTTATTAGCTAAAAGAAACTTCTTTCTAAATAATAGTAAATTGCATGTGTGGTGTAGCGGCAAAGGTGGACGGTTTAGCTATGGAGATCACGGGTTGAATCTATACTTGGAAACTTTTTGGTAACTGTTGCAACTGGGAGGAAAAGGTTCAAACCCCGTCGGCCTCCATTCTCTCTTTGGGCAGTTTGTTATTAGCTAAAAAAAACTTCTTTTTAAGTAATAGTAAATTGCATGTGTGGTGTAGCGGCAAAGGTGGACGGTTTAGCTATGGAGATCACGGGTTCGAATCTATACTTGGAAACTTTTTGGTAACTGTTGTAACATTATTTTTGGTGGAAAGCATATCCACCCGGATCAATGATTTACAAACAATCTTGAGTTTTCTCAGGATTAGAGTAGGCAAATGAGATAGAACCCGTATTAATGATTCTTCTGGTGCAGGTTTTCGCTTCAGTTCTGCTTCTAACTCCCAGTTTAAAGCAGACGTATAATCTGAACGTGACGGACCTAGAATAGCCCTCATATGTATAGCCATGAATGGAAGATAGGTAAGAAATGTGCTGATATACTTACGCCTTGTATTTCAAGATCTTAAATATGCGTACTCTGCCTATTCTACCTTTCCTTCAGGATTTTAACAAATATTATAGAGGCGATATTAGTTATGTTAGAATCATCTGACCACCAGAGATTTTGGACATATTCTATTGTAGTCAGTGAAGAGGTAATATACGTTGCAATCGAGTCGAAGCTCGTCCTTGGTGATCATCTTGAAACTTTTTTAGTTTTCTGTTTGAGAGGGTGTGACTGCATTTTAGTCTTCTATCATGTTTTTATTGGTACGAGTGTTTCGCTCCCAGTGCCCCTAGGTAGGGAAAACTAGCCTTGGAAATTATTGATGGGCTGCGGTTTGTATTTTCTAAGACATTGGCTATGTTTTATAGAATAAATTTAAGAGAGATTGTTCTTTTGATTTGATTTGTGAAAAGCTGTACATTTTGTTTATTTATTGAATAAAAGTATAGCAATTTATTTAAAAGCAGCAGTTAAAAGTAAAAGTAGAGATTTCTCAATGCAAAAAAATAAGGTTCTTGTTGGATTTCTAATGTTGATTAAGTTCTATCTCTCTTTCTTTCTATATAATTTTGTCTTTGATTATAACTTGGTATTTGACTCTTGACAAAGTTTGGCATCTTATGTAAGGGTAGGTGGGTTTAAGTCTAGTAGCAGTTTGACAACTATTTGTGAAGTTGGGTATCTTCCTCAAATTACTTTTGGTGCACAAGTGAACGAGGACATGGGTTTACTAAAATTGGTGTGCTTTAAGAACTTTTCTAAGGTCTAAGCTCAACATGTTAGTACAAGAGTAGCAATAGATGTTTTAATCCTCACAAATCATCGAGAGATACTTACCCTCATCAATTTAAGACTTTCTTTAGGGTTTAGGAAGATTGCCACATCCCCTTCATGAAATTTGCTTCGCATTCATGATTAAGTGACTACTTTCCTTTTACCAAGCTCTATAATAATTATGGATTATCTCTCATCTCCCATCTCCTAAAATGTTAGAGCATGAGTTAGGTGATACAAATGACCCAGTTGCTTTGAGCTTGTTCTATCCTCATGTTAGTGGCAACCATCAATGAATACTAAAGCGTGGTAAGGAGAGGAATAGTTTGGAATAGTATGGGAAGTAGAATATTGGGATTTTTTATTTAAGAGTTGAGGTGGTTATGGGCTCTAGTATGAACTTGGACAAATCATCATAAAAAAAATTCATTCATTAGAGGATAACAAGAAATCATTAAATAGTTTGATATGAGTAAAATTCCACAGTAATCTAAATTAGCTATGGTGAAAACTAATGTTATAATGGTTTTTCAATTCATTACTAATAATTAAAAAATAATTAATATAAAATACTAGTGAATCATATGAGGGTAAGTGTAAGAAGTTGGGTCCACATTTAGGGGAAGTGTTATTTTTCAACTTTAAAAAAGGCACCCATTTTAAAGTGGGTACTTGTTCCAAAAAAATTAAAACTCATAATACATTTTTTTTTTTTTTGTAATTAAGCTCAGAAAAGACATGGTAACCCAACTCTTAGCCTTGGATCTGCAAGTACAAGGTCATGACAATGTCAAGAGAAAAAACTATCTTTGACAATATGGTTGTTGAGTTTCTTTTAGAGTTGTTTTATGAAATTAAATCCCAATATAGATGACAATGTCTACTTTTCAAATATGTAACTTTTGTATAATTGATTTTTATTTTATTTTAAATTAATTTATGAGGAAAATGGTCCATAAACTTGAAGTGTTAGGTTCTAATATTTTTTTAATAACTTTTAATTTATTAATTTTCTTGTTAAAAAATTTATATGGCATCAGTCTATAAATAATTCTTTACACAATACAAAATAAAATAAAAATGATAAGTTTAGGTCAAGTTATGGCATCCGTACACGAGGGTTTTAAAAACCAACAATTAGGGCTAATTAAAAATTAATAAATATATAAAAAAATTATCATCAATATTCATTATAATAAATGGGGTAGAGGGCCTAGCTCAATTAGTTAAAGCATCCTGTTGTAGGCATGGTCATGAGGTCTAGTCTCCCCTCTGTCCCTATGGTACTGAAGGCTATGTCGTGCCAGCATCACCGATCACATGAAAAATGTTTACTAGGTGCACTATAGTTTATAGGGGGGCTACTCGATTCCTATAGTATATAGATATATGTATATTCATTATAATACACATATTTCCCAAAAAATGAATTAGAAAAATGCTCTTATTTTTAAGTCAACTTATAGTTTTTGTACACATACATGGTATGGTCCTAAAAAAGTGACTTAAGTTGTTTCTATACATGCCTATTTAAAATATTTTGTATCATCTAGGTATTAGAATAAATTATTTATTTGAAAACTAGACTCAAAATAATAGATTTCATATTAGTGAACTTTTTAAAGTTTCAATGTGTAAATGCTTCAAATTTTTAGTCCAATTGTGATTTTTTTTTTAAATCAAGAAAAAACACTTCCACTTTTAAAACATTTTATGGACCAAACTTCTTGCACTCATGATGAGTTACAATAGAAACAAAATGGCTTGAGTTAATGCACAATTAATGAAACACCTAATTCATGAATATAACAACTTTTTTTCTTTTTCATTTTGTTAGGTTTAAACAAAAAGATGTTAATTTAGCTCTACCTTTGATAAGGTGGAACCCAAAAAAAATATTTTGGACGTTAAATTGAATGGTAAGTCATTTCTATAATTTAAGTTATTTTAATCATCACATAAGTGTTTAAGGAGTACACACATTGTCTCATAACTATTAGGTAATTTCTTCTAATGGTCAACAATAATAATTTTTTGGTGGCTATGTATTATAATGGAGTGAATTTGCACCCCTAGGAAAATTCACCATTTCATCACCCCTACCTTAGTAAACGTAAACCCCATGATGCAATTTCCCCACTACCACTTCACTCATTCCACCGGGTCACTTATTTTCATGTTGGTGGAGGAATCTCTATTGGGGACGTGCACACTATGCGGCCATCCTTGTGCTCTACTTATGTCCTGATAGGATTCTTGCCTCTAGAATTCATAAAGGTGTTACACTTCTCCATTGGTCATAAAGTGTAATGTCTCTTGCCTCCTCGATCGACAAAAATGGGTCTTTTGCCTCCCTTTTCCTAGTTCAAATCCATCAACTCACATTATTTCAATTCTCTTCACTCTCTCTTTCTCAATTCTCACTCATTCTCACTTTCTAAGCTTCCACTCTACTCCTTGGTTGCAAGCTACCAGTTTCAATTCCTACACTACATTTTAGTTGCAACAACGTCACCATTGGAGACTCTCAAGCTTCTTCCTTCCACTACTTTCCTTCAATGCTCGTAGTTGTGAAGATAATATTGTTCATTTTTGTTCACTCTTTACATCACCTTGTTTATTGAGTAGTGTACTAGTTGTGTGTGCGCTCTATACTTTTCTTCTTCTTTCCTTTATTGCCTTTTACAGTTTGTGGCTATCGGGTTGTTCATGGAGGTGGGAACACCAAAATGGGGGACTAAGTAGGGAAATCCTCTAAAATAGCCCTAACATTTTTCCTGTTTTCATGTTTGCAAGTGTTTTTGAGTGGAGCTATTCAAAGATTCAACTCGTGGGTAAAAGGAACATTTTCTCACCCTCCTTTTTATTTTCACAATAGTTTATTCCTTAGGTTTATTTTTTCATATTCATTTTTTTTCCTTTTTATTCTCTGTTAAAATATGAACATCGCATAGTCAGGTAGTTAGTATATTTCCCTATGGTTTTTGCTTTCTTTATAGATCACTATCCCTACGGATGCCAATGCCTACCTCAGATGCTAGCGTGTTGCGCTGGAGTATGAGATCTACGTTATCATCCTTAGACAATGAGCTATCTAGGAAGCAGAAAAAACCTTGGAAATTGTTTCTTCTAACCCTGCGAATATTCGATTTTAGTAGAAGGAAAGTGACAAGCTATCCACCATTCCCTTTTAGCCTTAGCACCTTATCCTTTTTCAAACTATTTAGCAAACCCAAGGTAGTTTAGAGTAGCATGTTCCTTAGGAATCTTTTGTGACCTAGAGTCTTGAGGGTGATAGGCCCCCCTTCACTGCATTTTGGTGAATCCGACGTGATCTATTTTGATTTCATCCCTTGGTATTAAAGAACCTTCTCTCATGTCATAGGTGTGTTGTCAATGTGTCTATTGCAGGGTGTATAACCTTGCAACTCAATCTAAAATCCCTAGTTACGAACTTAAAAAGACTTAGATATTTAGAAATGTAATTTAGATAGGTCACTATCCAATATCTCAATCCTTTGTGTCCATTGATTTATCTCCATCTATATATGTTAATATGGTCTCATTCTCATGTATTCCCTCTACCCAACCTACGAGTGGATCACTTGACATAATTTTTACCTCACAAAATTTACCTATGAACTAAGATCCTTTTCCCTTGTACATTCCTACTCGTATAAGTGGGAACATTGTGATTAGTGTCCTAATTGACCCTGCGAGTTGAGTGAATGTTATAATAGAAGAAATGCTCTTGATAATAATTTTGCATAGGGAGAAATATGAAGTATCAAAGGCCACTATATGCACACATGATGGAATCTTAGTTCCTCTTCTTGGTTCTATTACTCTTCTAGTCTTGGTAGGAATCGAGGACATAGATACCTCTTTTGTGATAATTCCAAAATTAGACCTATTCAAGGTTAAACTGGGCATTCTATGGCTACTTTCCATGAATGGTGTCACTTTGGTGAATCATAAATATCTCAATTTTTCTCATGAGGGATTTGTGCATGTCATGCACAACACAAGTTGTAAACCAATGGTGTCATGTGGGGGCTTCTCATTAGATTACTTTTGGCCCACTCTTGTTGGTTTTCTCCCTCAAACCATAGACTTGTTATATTGTGCCTATGTAAAGTATAAGAATGGGGGCACAACACCAAAAGTGATATATCTAGTTTCACCCTATGTCATTTCCGTAAAAGATTCAATGATTTCACAATAACAAGCTTCCTCCTCCTCCTAGCAAAAGGGGAAGAGGAATCTTTATCTCTAACATGGGCCTTCCTCTTTCACATCCTTTGCTCCATCTAGTTCTTCTTCTCACATTGCTATGGTGTTTTCGGATCCTACTCCCATGCCTCATATGGGGAGTTCGATGGTGCCCACTCGATGAAAAGCTAAGTGTGAGGTGTCTGAACTTCTCATTATTCCCATGGTTTGTAAACCCATTGTTTATGGAAAGAGGAAGGGTCCTCATGGAGTTTCTCCTATGTGTTGGCCTCTACGGCCTCTTATCATTCCTTTTCTTGCCCCTCCATCAATGAATGGGAAGAGGCCCATTGTTGAGGAACTCATGTCCACTTCTCTAGGTGTTGTTATTTTCGCTCCTATGCTTCCTACTCTTGCCTCTACCTAAGAGGCTATCCTTTCACCAATGATGCTTGTGGAGGACACTCCTATGATAGAATAGGAGACTCATGCTCATTCTCAAGCTATGACTTCTAGTGCTTGGAGCCGACGTACCTATCTTGCACATGAGCGCAAGCATAGGAGAAAGACTTTGGCTCTTGAAAAAGCTCCCTTGTAAAATATATATAGAGCTCTAGTAGCTCCTATCTTGGCACCTCCTACTATGCCTCCTCTTTATGCTCCTTCTACTTCAGTTCCACTCACCTTAGTTTTTCTTTCAGCCCCTTTAACACGTGTTGATGACCCTCACCCTAAAACGATGTAGGATTTCATCACTCCTTCTATGTACCCTCCACTTGTAATGTCCCTTCTAGAAATCCCCATGTTTTCTCAACACACAAACATGCCGAGAATAATGGTGGTTTTTGTCATAACTTTGTTTTATCTCTCCTTGGCCTCTAATTTTTCTATGGGGATCCAGCATCCTCTACTAAAGTGCAAGCTTGAGGATGATCTCACTTTGAGTGGTGGTGAAAAAAAGGGTTCACCTTTTTTGGGAGGTAGTTCTACTTTGTCTTGCATCGTCGTTGTGGCAGAGGTGACCTTAGTGTTTCCTGAGTTTGTCACTACCCCTCTCGATAGGGATGGTACTTGATCTTAGGTTCTTATTCTTCTCCTGCTTGGTTAACACATGACACTCTGATTAAGTGCATTTTTAACTCAGTGGATAGTGTTGCATCTCTATTAGCAATCTTTAGGAGATTGATGACCTTCACCTCACAAGATCTCATTTAATAAGACCTTAAGGGGCCTTCTTCCATGGCCCTTGTTGTAGGAGAGTTGGAGGGAACACCCCTCACTATCCTTCCCTTGGAAGCTCGTCCTTCCTCCCTAAATAATGATCTAGATTGGGAGCAGGATGACTTATTGGTTGATGAGGAGTAAGGGAGTACCTCTTCTTCATTTGTAGATTATATTTGTCTGTGTGTTGTGCTCCCCTCGTTCTTGCATTTATGTGTTTTTGAACCTTCCTAGAGGACCCTTGCTACCCTTGTAGGTGCTAGGATACAAGCCTAATTTTTTTTTCATGAACTTCCTCTATATGTTTCATCATTCTTCTATATTTTGTAACTTTGATTTTCAACAATTACGGATGATGCAAAGTTTTGGGGACATTTAGGCTTTCCTTCCATGTTGGACCATTTTTTTTATTTTGATTTTGTCTTCACATTTTCTTCTTCATGATATGGGAACTCTAGGGATTGATGACCTATCATTCATATATCACATGTTATATATATATACAAATTGATCTGACCCCAAACTCCTAGATCCCCTTGTCTCTTGATTTATTCATCTTTGCTTGTCTCTTGTTTCTTTTTCTTTTTCTTTTCTTTCCTCTCTTTCTACTTGCTTTGTGATGTTATGGTGCTTATTTTTTTCCTTTGCGTGTGTGACAACATTTGCACATTTACATCTCACAATGTATTATGGGCCACAATATAACTGCCTTTTCTTTCTCTCCTTAGGAAGCCACACGATCCTTTGATTCTCATGCACCATCCTAAGGGGGGGACTACTATACCTCTCTAATTTTCAATAAGGTGAATTCTATGTCTATAGAAATGCAAAATTGACTCATGCATCCAATCACACTTCAATTAACATCATTTCATTTATTAATTAAATAAATCAATTTAATTAATTCACTTAGGTTATATGTTTAATTAAATAAATCATTTTATTTGATTATCTCCTAAAGTTTCTTGATTTAATTAAATCACATGTATTTAATTAAATGGCTAATGATCATTATCTCCTCTCATTTTGATTTATTCTAACCCACAAATCTAAGTCAAAATGTCACAATCACCTAATTCCTCATCTAGCTTTTCCCACTTGCATAATAAATCATTTATTTTGATTTATTAAAAGCTATGTTTTCCTCACAAAGCATATTCCCAATGAATATGCCCTCATTAACTCCCTTTGTTTGAATTTTTTTTCCAAACAATTTTCTCCCCCAAATCTCTCAACCATATGCATTTAATGACATTTTTCAAATTTTAAAATCACCTAAATGCATTTATCTTGCACATTAACCAAAAATTGCACAACGTTGGCCCATTCACATGGTGACAAGTGGCATGAATCTATTGGTTGAGGATTATTCCCACATTCCTCAACTTTTCCTCTCCTCTCTTCAATCTCACCTATAAATCAAAGGCCTTCTTTCATCATTTGGACACACAACCTCATGTAAAGTTACTCTCTTCACATTGAGAGATGATTTTGTCCATTATAATAGCATTATATTTTCATCATTTAGCTTGTCAAAGGGTTGGGAAAGGGCTACCTTCTACACAAAAATTAGCACCAATCCACCATGGAATAGGTATACTTCATGTCTCTTTTATATGCTTTGATTAGTTTTGTCATTTGTTTGTATTTTGAATCATGAGGTATTATTTCATGAGGATATTGGAGGTATGCTTGGTTCTAAAATGATAATCATGCTAAAAATGTATGTGTGTTAGAGTTTTACCACCATTTGTAGATTTTGATATCGATAAAATGGCGCTAGAAGGAGGCCAGATGCTTTGTCATAACTAGAATTAGAATTGTTTTATTTTCCTTAAGTAGATTAAAACAACTATCAATGTAGCTTCAACTTCTATTTCAGTATAAGTTAATGGAAGAGTAGCTTCAACTTCTATCTCAGCATAATTTAATCATAGAACATGTGTATTCCATAAAATTTTAGTTTCAAACAATTTATTTGACTCTTTTGCATCAGAATTTGGGCAAATATTTAACAATAGAAAAGCATATAAAATAGAAATAAAGTGTTGGAAGATCATTGTTATCCCTGCACTTATCATTTGTTTTTTTTTATATGGATAATTTGTCTTCACACCATCTGATCACAAATTCGATGTAAGGCTAGCACTACAATTTATTCACCATAAAAAGAGGTAGTTGTGTTTGTCTGTTTAGAATCATTGTTGATGCTCGAGATTATCCATAATCTAGATTGTATGTCTAGAAGTGTTGTCTGCAGGAATTGGAACCTTCCATAGGAAAAGGAAAATCTTACCTTGATGGAAGGAGGGACTCCGTACAAGTCAATGGCCATTGTCGCTGCTCATCTCATGCAAAAACAAGAGTTTAAGGACATGCGGCAGTAAGATATATGTGGTCAATTAGTTGTATGGTTATCTGTATCATCTATATTTCCATAGCGTGTTGAGGTTTGTGTAAAGGCATCAACACTACAGACAAAGCCTCTTATGTTGGTTTTAAAAATCTCTCCATGACTGTCACCTACTCACCATCATTACAACTACAAACATTCTTCACTTCTTCATTATGGCTGTCAAGAAGGGTCACCATTTTATTTGTTTTCCATGGTAGGATTTTGATAGCCTTCTGACATCTTGGGTGACTGAAACCCAACTTACCTTCTATTGTTCAAACCTTTTCGATGGTCTTGTGAATTTAAATGAATAATCTATACACTCAGGTATCTAGTGGATATTCTCTTTCATAGGCATGATTTATGATAGTTTCATTAAGGTTTGTTCATCCTTGTCTATATATTGATGTCTTCTAAGAATTCAAACCCTTTGAACTGTCAACTATCCTTTTCAAAAGGTGACTATCCCTTTGTCTTCAATTTCTCTATGACTGTCCTTTATGTCTATATGACATTCTTGTGACTATCCCTTATGGATTTTAGGTGACTGTCCCTTGATTCTACTTGCATATATGTTGTCGACAATTCGCAAACTGTTATGTTTTCTTCATACGAGCATGTTTATCCATATTTTTTTCTTTATGGTATACTCTTATTTGAATAAGAAAATATCCTAACATTGCAGTGAATGTGTTCGACTAAGAGGTCAAGAATGGTTGCATCACTATTAATACATTGTCATTGGCTGCGACTGGTATTACTGGGAATGAAATTTTTTGATCTCTTTGGCAGCGAACCAAGTGTTGTCCATAGTTTTCTCTAACTTGAAGTTCTAATGATTCAATGAAAATCAGTGTTGCATTCATTCCTAGTTTGATATGCCAGTCGAATTCCTCATTTTCCTATAAACAAGTCACCTAATTAGAGAAAGAATAATTTAATGTACTGTATGAAGTTTTAGCCTGACCATTTCCCTAAGTAGGTTGGATCTAAACTCTTGCATTAACATCTATCAGTGATCCTCTGAAGGTTGGTAGTTATATATTAAACCATTTTAAATATGAAGATAGGATGGCACGCATGATATTTGTTGGAACCTCATTCAATGTTGTCTGCTTTGTTCATCACTCTCCAACAAGTGTATTTCGTAAGTGTTAGGCCAAACCTCATAAGCTTTGCAGCTTGCGAAAAGCTAAAAAGCTTTGGAACAAGGCATCAATGTCCACATTAATGTAGTTGGTAGGTGTTAGGTTGACTTGTGTTGGTTGGCGCGCAGATCTCCTTTCTCCACATCCATTAAGTGAATTTGATTTCTTTCTAAGAAAGTGATCTTCCTTGGAGAAGATTAGACAAGTGGATCGAATATAATAACAGTATCACTCTAGCCCCTCATCATTTTTTATTCAAACTTCTGCATTTAACATATGGTGACTAACCTATTTTTTTTCTTATTTTTAAGTGCTTATGATGACTTAGACAAGGCGATAAGCAGAGGAAATTTTCGCTTGGCATATGCTTGCTAATAAAGGCGGTTGATAAAGATGACACCATGTGTATTTTCCATTAGTTCAAAGTCTTTTCAGATTATACATCTCTTATTGCAAGCATTAATGAAGTGTACTTTAATGATCTTTCAGTTGATTGAGCCCCCCTACATCATTAATGAAGTAAAAGCAACCATTTGAAAACTTGTCACAAATTGAATATTTCTTTAAAGAAGGGCGACTTTAAGGATCAATGAAGATTTTCATGTGTCATGATTACAAATATTTCATTTGTACACATATAAATCATGTCTTATGCATTAAAACTAATGGATTTATATGTCTTTAGTTATTTTTTTCAAAATACAATCAACGTATCATGCATAGGTAACCAATGTACTTTAGAATGATCATTTTTTTCAAAAGTCCAAATTGTTTGTGATTTCTCAAGAATGGCATTCAAAAAGATAGATATGGTGAGTTGTCTCTTTTATTTTTATTTATTATTTATTATTTATTTTTTATTTTTTGATAATGGTTCTTCACTATTAACTTTCATTTGATGTTTATAATATTTATTATGGGAAATTTTGGTGGATCATCTTAATTCTACTAAACTTTGTGTTGTTTATAGGTTGGCATTCAAAGTTGAGCATTGAAGTTGAACAAAGGCAAGTGGAGTGGAGTTAGAAAACTGAACATTGAAATGAAGACTTGAAAAAAGCATTCTTTAATGCTTGTGGCTATAATTTGAGGCTCCAATTCATGCTTTAGTTTTCTGTTTTGAACCAACTCACTTCAAATTTTGGGTTTAAAATTAACCATTGGTTTGATCTCTTCAACTTGGTTAAAATTGAACTTAGAAACTCCCTAGATTTTGTTTGGGGCTAACAATTGAACAAGGCAACTTTCACATCTCATTTTGGTACTTTAAAACGAATCAAAATTATTGCTTTGTGGACTTAAAATGAACAAGTATTTCCTAGTCTTGTAATTACTTACTCAAATTAATATCACTAAAATGATGTATGCGCTTCTCTTGCACCTCACAATGATCTTGAGAATCAAAAGGCCTTTTGTGACGTTAAGTTGTGTAAGTAATTACCTCCACATTTCATTTTGGGATTAAAATTGAACAAAAAATCTTGCAAGTGTGAGTAAACCTATTGCGTGTGCTCTCCCTTTGTTTCTAAATGAAGGTTGATCGAACTAAAAATATTTTTTCTCACTTTTTTTTATCTTAGAGGGCCTTCCTCGTGGGAAAAATTACTCACCCAAGCGAATGACCCAACCGATAGCACACTAAAGCTGAGTGTATTTCCATTTGAGATATAAAAGTGGGTACTAGAACAAAGGCCAGTATCATGCGGTTGGTTCCGATGAGAAGGGAAACAATGGTATCTTGCCGCATGGGTCAATCTCCACAAACAAAAAGTCTGAATTAAAACCCCTTGTTTAACAAAGGCCAACATCCTATCTATTTGTTGGTGGAAAAGGTCATTTCCTTTGAAGCCGCCCCATGTATACATCGGTTGTGTTGTAGAGATGAAAAGTATGCCATGGGAGATTCATGGGTACTGATGCTTGGCTGACCCAAGAAGTGAGTGCACTATAAGGGGGAGGTTGTGTGGTCAAGCATCTAATCATCCGTACTAAATATGCGTAGCTAGATTTATCCAAGTGGGAACCCAAAAAATATTACCTTTTCAGCCTAAGGTTGTGCATGTCATTGGAATCAAAAACACTTTGCTTGGATCTGAAATATTGGAAAAAAAAAATTCACAAAGAACTTCAAAATTTTAAACCCTTTGGAGGAAAAAAATATCCTTTGACAAATCTAAGTGCTCTTGCTTACCTTAGGGATTCAATCCTTAGAGGTTTCTAAGTACTTAGGTTTAATCATCATTTATTTTCACTAAGATCAACTTGGGGAACTATGTTCTTGAAACCCTATTTTTCACATAATGGAACTTGTGGAATGAAAAGGAATTGAGACATAGACATTTAGTTTGAAACTTTAATCAAAGATTGTTTGTGATAAAAATAATTCATTAAGAAAAGATAAAGACAGTCAATCCCACACATGTGTTCTCTAAAACAATTTCCCGCAAGATCAAAATCCAGAAACCCAAGTTCAAAATTCTTAGTCCAAAATCTCATGAGGAGCATCCTGAAAGAATTCTCGAAGTTAGAGAAATATTGGTTTATAACTTTTGCAAGAAAGCTTCAAGAAACAACCCTGACTTGTATGAGTTCTATTATCAACAAAATCCTGAGCTTTTTGAAAGGTTTGCTTTTCTCACATAGGAAGTCAAGCGTGTTCTTCAAAATCGAGGTCTTGTAAGAAGAAGTGTTATCTAGGTCAATTATAGGGTCAAATTCAATAACTTTCATCCACCTCTCAACCATCAAAATCAGTCAAAAATTACCTCACCAACAACTCTTGAAACCTTTGTAAACATCATTTATGCTAAACTTCTAGGCAAAATCAAATGACTTTGTTTGACTTAACACACTTAGTCAAACTATCATCTTGTGCACGAGTTTACTCTAGGATAACACAATTTCCTAGGGTTTACAAGTTCATTATCATCTTATTTGACTTAACACACTTAGCCAAATTATCAAATCCAAAATCACCTTGTTTGACTTAACACACTTAGTCAAACTACCCTCTTGTATGAGTTTACTCTAGGATAACACAACTTCCTTAAGTTTACGAGTGAATTATTATTTTTTTATTATTCAACACACTTAGTCAAACTATAAATCCATCACAATCGATCAATCAAAGTCCTAAAGTTTAGCATTTCCCTCAAAGTTCCTCAAGAGTTTCATTCATCTGTGTCGCCCATATTTTTTTTATCTCATCCCCATCATCACTTTGTTCCTTGAATTATCTTAGTTCTTCGCTTCTTCGAACCAAAAGTTTAGACCAATCTAAAGGATTAGAGGTCAATCTCTTACATTCTTGAAAATTGACCTCTATTTTATGTTTCAAACTCGATCTCAACACAAGAAGAATATGGAGCAAAACAAAGAAATATCCATTTCAAGTGATCTAAGTCAAATCGAAACAACATTCGAGCCGGCGATAACCATTGACCTCCCAATCAATCCTCCTCAAGTACCTCAAAATTTTGAAGAGGAAGGTCATATAGAGGACACCACTTACAATGGGATGACACAATCAAAACTTCTAGAAATGGTGCAAAACCTTGAGAACCACCAGATTGTCAGTGCCATGTTGAGATTGTACCCATCCCAATACATGTTAGAGTTAGCAAAAGAAGGGGCTAAACTCCCTTCTAACTTTGACATAAGCACTATTGTGGAGAGGTCTCTCGGTATCATGCCCTCACCCGCATCCACACTTCCACTTCAAAACTTCACTCAAGACATCCCCAAAATCATATCATCTATCGCTTCAACCCCACTAGTTGTTAAAAAGGGTAATGGCATGTTTTGTGAACTCCAAAAGAATCACCTTATGAACAATCGAGGGTTGAATGCAAGCACCACATTGAATCAATCTATCTCAGTAAATCTGTTACACCCTTATGTCTCGCTCACATTTCATGATCATACCAATTTATCCTCATTTCATGCAATGCTAGATTATCCTCTGGACATGCAAACCTCTATCCCTATCTTACAAGGAAAAGGTGACTTGTTTGGAATAGGGGGAATCTTGGATCCATCATCATCATTTCCATGGATTTCACCACCTATCTTTTCATTGCTTCCACCCCTACTGCTTGCATCTACATGATGCCTCTAGTTTGGTCTTCCTCCTCTTCCCGTTGTGCCATTTGTATCCCAACAACAAACGACAACCATCCAAACAACCTCAACAATCAACACATCCACAATTCCTTAAAGCATGGTTTCTTGGGGACCAAGCACTTCAATCACACCATCCGTAGCTCAAAATCCTATCATTAACATGACTGTTCCACTCATCACAACTATTAGAATTCTTCCCAACCCACTACCATTACCACCAAGGCACAACATGGCCAATTCATTCACTATGATGTTGCAAGCCGCTCAACAAGTTGCTCAACAAAAAGCACTCCAAAATCAGTAGGTTGCACAACTAGCTGCTCAACAAGTGTAGGCATAATTAGCTACACAATAGGCACAATAGGATACACAAGCCAAAACCTTGTTACAACAACAAAAATTAGCCCAAGCCACCTAAGCTGCGTAGGTAGCTCAAGCCACTCAATCCGCACAAGTTTGGCAAGCCACACATGCCGCTCAGATCGCATAGGCAATCCAACAAGCACACGCTTAGGCACGAGCCCAATTCCAAGCTCAGCAAGTGCAAGCACAAGCATAGTACCAAGAACAATTGCAAACACAAAAAAAGGTTTATCAACAAGCCTTACAAGACTATCAATTACAAAAACAATACGACCAACAATAAGAGTTGTTGGTGCAACAACAACAAGACCAACAACAGGTGTTGTTGTCTCAACAACAAGCGCAGGCATCACTTTCTCAGCAAATCTTGCAACAAAACCAAACCAATGTCCCACCCATCAATCCCGTACCCTAGAACATATTCACCCCACCTCCTAATCAATAAGGTGATGTGATGACATAGATCAAATTTCTCTCACAACAAGTGCTAGATCTTCAATCAGGGAAGACAGTCAAGACACCAAGCAACTTGTGCTCCTATCCATTTGACAGAAGCTTGGAAATGGTACCATTCTTGAAGGGATTTCAAATCCCCAAATTTGATAAATATCGGGGGATGGGAAAACCTAAAGATCACATCAGGGAGTTCTAAGTACATTGCATGGAAGTTTCCTACAATGACAAATATCTAATGTGGCTATTCCCTCGAAGCTTGGTTGGTGATGCTATGGAATGGTTTTCTCGTCTACCTATGAGAATCAAAACATTTCAGGAAATTAAAGATGCTTTCCTCCAGAATTACATATTCAAAATTTATGTGGATGTTAGTTTGGAAGAACTGTTAGCATTGAAATAGGGTAAGGGGGAATCATTCACCACCTTTCTCCAATGATGGCAAGCCAAGGCCAATTGAAGCAAGTGGGTCATGCCAGAAGAGCAACAAGTTTGTACCATCATTTCCAATACAAACAAAACCTTGGAATTATATTTGAAGATGCAATGCATCACTATGTATGATCAACTAATCCCCAAGGTACTCAATATTGAACGAGATATCTTTACATAAGGGGGCACGCCCACTTATCCTGAACATCAGGACAGTCGCCCATCCACCAGCTATAACGAAAAATATCGCACATGGGCGAAGAATCAAAATGTCACCAACGTTGGAGTAGTGGATACCAAGGTTGTCATCAACGCTCCCAAGAAAATAATCAAGTGTATCATCATCAACCATAGAATAACAACTAAAATAACACACAAAAAAATGTGGTAAACCAACAACCACCCCAAAATCAGATCAATAATCTCAATAATCAAGGAGGACCACCTCTGTGAAACAAGTTTCCCCCCAAACAAAAATTCACAGCCCTTGGGGATTCAATTGAATTCATCATGAAAAATTTGGTCAATAAAAACATCATCAAGGTTCCCACCCTAGTACAACAAAAATCTCCTATGTGATTATCATAAACTCAAGGGACAGACGACCGCCAACTGTATGAAGTTGAAGAACATCATCCAAGATCTCATTGAGGACAAGATCATAAATGTCAAACAACCCGCTGGAAATCAGGATCTCAAAATATACATGAATCTGATGCCTAATCATAATCAGGGAAATAATCAAGGGAACAATAAAGGAAAACAAAAGTATGCCAGTGCTAACCTTGTATACAAAGACATCATTGCATACATAGATGAAATGGTCACTATCATTAGTGTCAGAGGAGCCAATGTTGATTGTGGAGTCACCACACACAACGAAAATGTTACTATTGTAGGGGCATCACGACCATCTAAGACCCCCATTTCAAACCAAAAAGCCATTCCCTATTATTATAACATCATTGACCAGCTAAAAACAACCTTCGCTCAAATATCCATCATGAAGTTTCTAAACTTATCCACCGCCCATAGGAAAATCCTTGATGAAGCATTAGTTGCATCCACTATCTCCGCTGACCTTCATACGAAACAATTTTAGGCTATGGTTGGTAACATCATCATACCAAATCTCCTCACCTTCTCTAATCAAGACTTCCCTACCCAACCATCTCACAATCATGCACTTCACCTTCAAGTGTTGGTTCACAAGAAAAAGGTCAAAAGGGTCTTAGTGGATGGACATGCGGGCCTCAACATTTTTTTACTTAAACTCATAAAGAACCTGGGAATTTCAGAAGACTCGATCGACAAAAGCAAATGAATCACCATCAAATCATATGATGATAAAGAAAGAGTGTCTCATGGCCCTATCAGGATCCCAATCCAAGTGGGGCCAGCCATTATGGAAACCAAAAGTTAGGTCATTGACCTTGACTTTCCCTACAACATCCTCCTAAGATTCCCATGGATCCATGGAATGAAGGAGGTTGCCTCAACATTCCACTAATGCATCAAATTCTTATATTAGAATGAGGAGGTCACAATACATGGTGATCCAGAGCCATTCACCTATTGCAAAAGCTTGGAAGACAAGTTTTACAAAATTCCCCAAGTCTCAACAAATGATGAAGGCCCCTCCACTTCATACATAGATCCATCTAACCTTGCCTCCACTTCTATGACAAAGACACCCTCCATCCCCAACATATTCGACATCAAGATCATGATCCAAGACAATGGGTGTGGAGATTATAGAATGAGAAAAAAATATTTCATTGTAGGAGAGTTACTGCAATCTCCTAGGTCGCATGGCCAACCTCAATCAGTTGAAACACCTATCCACACTTTTAGGGCAGACCCTTTTGGATTCCGCCATTGGGGGGATCTCAATCAAGAAAATGTGGACGAAAGAAAAATTGCAAGCTCATTATACCAAGATGAAAGGCCCACACCCACCCTACCCATGTACGAAGCTAGTAGAGGGTTGCAAATGACGGTTGGTATTAGCTACAATAGAAATGAAAGCCTTGGAAGGAACAACGATGGATGACTAGAACCCATCATTGTGGAGAGATGAATGAGAAATCTTGGCCTTGGATGTACCCCTCCGAGTATAACCGTACATGGAAGAGGTACCCATAGTAGAGCAGTCAGGTCTCCCCCTCAATTATCAATAGTTTCTCTTCAACTACCCGTATCCACAGGTCTACCCCTAGATAATTTCACCTTCGACATAATTGATGTCTGTAGTAGTATTGATGATGAGGATACCATAACTGGCCTTCCCATGCTTTTTGAAGATTCCTTCTTACTGATAATTAGTACGTCATCCATTGAGTCAAACTGCCAAACTCACAAAATAAACCTAGTTTACCCCCAACTCATCGACTATGACCAACGAGGACCACCAGTTCTGGACAAATTCAAAAATGATGAGGCTCTCTCAAAATTCACGAGACTAAGGGATACAGTACCATGCAAAGATCACAAAGTTGGGCTCGACATCACACTAGACACACACGCATATTTTGGGGAGACGATTGAGTCCTTTAGTCGCAAAAGCAAAACAATGAGAATAAGCTCAGGGTCATTGAGTGAAAACCACACTGTGGCACTCTCTAACCATAGAATAGTAAAACTAAAGGATGCATCCAACAGTGAAAACCTCTCTAAGGCAGTGGAGGATGAAGGATTCAATCTCCCCCTATTGCACATCATCAAGAGAAGTTGACAGTCTTAGTAGAACAATGCAATCTTGTCAATCTGGGAACAGAGGCAATTCCACACATCACCTTCTATGTTGAATCACTTCTAACAAAAGAATAAGAACTCTTGACAACATTTCTAAAGGAAAGAAAGGTGAGCTTTGCATGGGCCTACATTCACATGCCAAGTCTTGATCTAGAAGTCATGGTTCATCATGTAGCTGTCTACCCAGGGGCAAATACAGTGAGACAAAAATTGAGAAAGATGCACCCTGAAATAGCCTTGCTAGTCAAGGTGGAATTATAGAAACTCTTGTATGTCAGTTTTATATGCCCAATTGATTATCTGGAATGGGTATCAAATCTTGTGCCAGTTTCAAAACCAAATGGGGGCATCCATATCTGCACATACTTCAGAGACCTAAATAAAGCATGTCCTAAGGATGATTTTCCACTACCCAACATTGATATGATAGTGGACATGATGATCGGACACGAGATGCTATCACTGATGGATGGCTTCTCAGGGTACAACCAGATCATGATAAAAAAGGAAGACCAACATAAGACAACATTTACATGTCCATGGGGCACCTACTACTGGAACATGATGCCATTTGAGCTAAATAATGCAGGTGCATCGTACTAAAGAGCCATGACACTGATTTTCCATGACATGATCCATAAAATAGTGGAAGACTACATAGATGACATATTGGAAAAATCCAAGAAAAGACAAGACCACATAATAGCCTTGAGCTCTATTTTTGATAGATTGGAAAAATATAAGGTCCGTCTCAACCCAAAGAAGTGTGTCTTTGGGGTACAATCTAGCAAACTCATAGGATATATAGTATCAATAAGAGGAATTGAGGTAGATCCCTCCAAGGTCAAGGTAATCCTCGATATGGAATCACCCAAGACATTAAAGTAGCTAAGGGGTCTACAAGGTAGGCTCCAATCCATCTATAGGTTCATAGCGTAGTTGGCAGATAAGCAGATCACATACTCTCATTTACTCCACAAGGGAGTAATATACAAGTGGGACTACAAGTGTGATCAGGTGTTTAGTAAAATCAAAGAATATATACTTATGCCACCAGTGTTAATGCCACCCATTCTAGGAAAGCCACTAATCCTATACATCTTAGTAACAACAATAGCCCTTGGTGCTCTTTTAGCTCAACATGATGAAACTGGAAGAGAGCGTGCAATATACTACATCAACAGGACAATGGTATGGCACGAGTTCAACTACACACCAATAGAAAAAGCTTGCCTAGCAGTGGTGTTTGCAGCCCAAAAGTTCAAACACTACATGTTGGCTCATCATATCAAGTTGATTGCAAAGATCGATGCCCTAAAGTATCTATTGTCAAAGGAAATTCTCACAAGAAGGATGGCTAAGTGGGTAATGATACTATCAGAATATGACACTGAATAGGTGGAGCAAAAATTAATCAAAGGATGAGTCATTGTAGACCAACTGGAAGAAGCTCCAATATATTCAGAGAATCCACTCATATCAGAGTTTCTAGATGAATCCATCTTTAATCTTAGCTTAGTCGATCACTGAAAACTCTATTTTGATGGCTCATACACACAACATCAATCAGGACCTAGTGTTTTCTTCATCACCCCACTGGGGGATTGTATTCCTAGATCCTATAAATTGGCATTTCCTTTCACTAACATAACAGAGTATGAGACCTTAACCATAGGTCTCAAGATTGAAGCATAGTGGCAGATTAGGGCTCTCAAAGTCTATGGAGATTCACAGCTTATTATTAACCAAGTCAATGATGAGTACCAAACTAAGGATGATAAGCTGACACCATACAAAAAATTAGTAGAGAGCCTCAAAGAATCATTCATTGATATAACCTTTGAGCAGATACCAAGGGCTAACAACAAAGCAAGTGATGCCATGTAAACAATTGGATCCTTACTGGATATCCCTCACAATGTCCCAAAACATGAATTCTTGGTAGAGAAGCTTCTTGTACCAGCATTCGAGGTACCATAGTTAGAATATGTGTGTGAACTCGTTAGTCCCAGTGATTGCTGGTATCATGACATCTATACCTTCTTGAGAATAGGAGTCCTCCCAGCCGACATAACCCCAAACCTTAAATGAGCCTTTGTCAAAAATTCCACCCATTTTGTCATCTTAGGAGAAACCCTCTATCGCAAGAGTATCGAAGGAAGATTGTTGCATTGCTTAAATCCTGAGGAAGCCCTGACTGCTCTGAATAAAAAATCTATATTATCCTAAAAAAATCCAAAACAATGGATTGACTGAGGCATTCATCTAACATAATCCAAACATTTTTTCCCATTTCCATGTGTGCAAGTGTTTTTGAGTGGAGCTATTTAAAGATTCAACTCATGGGTGGAAAGCCACATTTTCTCACCATCCTTGTCATTTTCACAATAGTTTATTTCTTAGTTTTATTTTTTCATATTCGCTATCTCTATCCTTTTTATTCTCTATCAAAGCATAAACATCACATAGTCAGCTAGTTAGAAGATTTCCCTATGGTTTTTTCTTTCTTTTTGGATCCCTATCCATAAGGATGCCGGTATATCCTTGAGATGCCAGTGCACCACATTGGAGTCCAAGATCTATGTTGTCACCCTCAAAAAATGAGTTGTCTAGGTAGTAGGTTGAACCTTGTAAATAATATATGTTGTCCTCGTGAACATTTGGTTTTAGAAGGAAAGCGAAAGACTATCTCTGCTTCCTTTTCAGGCTTAGTACGTTATCCTTTTTCAAAAAAAATAGGAAATACGGGGTAGTTTAGGGTGGCCCATTCCTTAGGACTCTTTTGTGACTTGGAGTCCCAAGGGTGATGGGTCCCCCTTCTCTACATGTATATCTTATGATCGATAAATAGGGAGGAAATTCCTCTCTACTTTAATTAAATAAATTTTCAACAAAAATGAGCTCTAACATAAAACCAAGATTCAATCTAAATGAAATAACTATAGTTTTCATACTAAAAATAAAAATTATATGTAGACACTGAAAAATGTCCTAGACCTATTAACACCATTTTTCCTTGCCAATTCCATTTTCTAATGTCATAAGTCCTCTATTAAATAAATAATTTTAATTATTTAATTAGTTCATTTTTGTCTTTTACTTTCCTCTTTTGATTAATTAAATAAATTTTATTTATTTAATTATTTGTCACTTTCAACTATAATTAAATAGTTATTTCAATTATTTAATTACTCACTAGCCTTTTTTGTCAATAAATTAAATAAATTTTATTTATTTAATTACTTACTAATTTGGCATCTTCTTCTTATTTTGAATTAAATTATTATGTAATTCAAAATAAGCTTATCACATGCCCCACTTTTGAATTAAAATATTATTTTAATGAAAAATTAAACCTATCACATGTTCCATAGTTAAATAATGTTTCAATTATTTAATTATTCATTATATTTTCCCTAATTTAGCCCTAACCCTATTTCATACTACAACTTTCATTCTTGGCCATTGATTGACACATCTCTTTAACATTGAATCTCAGGCCTTCATTCAAATTTTTATTTTCTTGTCATTTCAATCTATACATTCTACAATCATTCTAACTACATCTAGTGTACACATACATGCTATTAGAGTGAGACAACAATCTTCAATATTTTGCTAGGCAGATGTCATCATCAACTACTAGTGCATACTCAAATCTGAGGGCATCAAGTACATTTCAAGCAAAGTGGAGAAGGGAAATGGAGGTGAAGCAATGATGGCATGAAGACTTAATGGTGATATTACTTTATATTTGAAGTTGTTATGCTTATTTGTGCTCCATTGTTGGTTTAGGGTTAGTTTTTATGCTATTTTATATTAACCTAGATTTTTACCCTAGATTACATTGATGAACCTAACGTGAAAGTAACAAGATTTTGTAGAAATTTTCAATTTTTTTAGTTTTTTAGGTCCATGACACAACTGACAGCTTGAACGATGCAACTACAAAAAGCTAGTGTGAAAAAATTGACATCTAGAAAGCCACAACTACTTTAGGATTAGGAATATCATTTGGGTTGATTTTATTTTCAGATTTCTAGTTTATTCTTGGTTACTAGTTCATATTTTCATCATATATCATTAGTCTTGCATCATATTAGCATCTGGTTTGGTCAAAATTTATTTTCCCTTTTATGTTCTGTAGCGACATGTTTCTACGATGTATTTGAATAGGGCATCACCAAAACTATTTAGAACATCATTGCATTATTAGTTTGCATCCATTTTTAGATTTTCTTGTTACTTCTAGTTACTAGTTTTAGGTTTTATCCATTAACATTAATATCATATCAGTTTGGTTTCTAGTTTGGTTAGAATTAGTCATGTTTTTGTGTTTTTGCAGCTCTAGGGTTTATTCGCCACAAGTGTATAGGGATTCACCACAATTCTAGAGGGGTCCGCCACATTTGTGTGATGTAGTCACCATCCAAAAATTCATAGTCGAAAAGTTCTAAGCCGCATTTGTCAAAACTAGTAATTCACACCTGTCACTTATAGAGATGCAACTACTTGTTTTCCAGAATCTTTAATTTTCTTAGGATTTCTGAATTTTTTCCTTTTGCATTTGTTATCTAAAGTTTTTTTTTATACTATTATTTTCTTTGCAGTGTTTGGCATAGGCGGAAAGGAGGAATCTTCATTTTATTTTGTTAACTTACTATCTTGTCTCATTTTTCAATTTTGTTAAATCACACTCATTTGGTTAAAATTGAGTTGCATATTCCCTCATTTGGGATAAAATTTACAACTTGCATACTACACTCATTCGGTTTAAAATTAACCTTGCATATTCACTCATTGGTTTTAAAATTGACAACAACTTTGCATTAAGTGTCTTCTTTCACATATTGCTTTGAGGGTTTAAAATAAATCATTGTATTCCATGTCTTATGGTTTTTCATTTTTTGAGAGGTGTGTATGCTCTTCTCTAACACCATTTTTGGTGATCTTGAGAATCAAAAACATCTCTTAGCACTTGCTTTATCACCCACAAATTTTTATTTATTATGGTTAATAAACACCATGTGAGTGTAAGGAAAGTGTGTTGTGTATGCTCTCTCCTCATGCTTTGTCTGATTTTGGAGATCAAAAATAATATACTTGTCTTTCTTTTGTTACCGGGACCTACCAATATGAGACATATACATATAGAGAAATCCTTGGTGATTCCAACTGGTTTTTCCCTCAGCCCAGTAGATAAAAGGATAGGGGAAACTTGATTATGGATTGCCTTGTGCCCACCCATTCCACTTGCTAAGAGGTATGTCCCTGAGTTGTCACTAATAACCAAACAAGTTAGAAGCCACCCTTCTGATTGAGTTTTGGTTATGTTCTTAGTGCTAGGGTGTAGCACCACACTCTTAAGAATTTTATGCCCAACATTTATCTCCCTTCATTGAGATATATATCCATGTCCTGTATAAAACACTTTCCTTTTGGGCTTATGACTTTCCATGAAGATGGTGATTTGTGGCATATTTCCATAGTAGGAGGCCCCTACCCATCCCCTATAATAGGAAAAAGGTGATATATAACCCAAAAGGGTGTCCCTCTCTCACACCAAAGGAGATTCCTAGAGTGGGTCTACAAGTGTCGACATTGGCCATTGAATTTTAAGGATATATAACTGTCATATATGTATGATATTGTATTCGATATGTGCTATACCCATGGAAATTTTGGGTGAATAACCTTCAAGAATACACACTATGAACACACTTTTGACATTTTCATACCAGCCCAAGTATTTTCTTATTGTCTTCAGTGTTTTCGATTCATATTTTACTAAAATTAGATCCAAAATTGAGTCAAAACATTCAACATAGGTCAAAAAAAACTATTCACCACTATTTGTTGTCATTCACTACAACTACTATTCAGAAACTTGCAACTGATTTATAGAAAAATGCACCTGTTTCCTAGAACACTACACAACTGAGACTCAAAACAATGCAATTGCCTATTGTTGAAAATTTTAGGGAAAAACAAGATAGTCCATTCTCTAATCAATTCCTGAGCATCATCTTTTCCTTTGATCTTTCTTGCAATCATCAAATCTTCCATTTTCAGTCCATCCATTACCATATCCTTGCATTCTCTACATTCTCCATAGGTCAAACATTAAGTCATCTTTTAGCATGCATACACCTTGTTGTAGTATTTGGCCTTAGAAACTTATCAGACTTTAGAGTAGTCCATAGGTTACAAAATCAGATTTATCTTGACCTTACTTTTCATCTTAGTCCTTTTTCATTTAGGTTGTCTCCTCAACTCACAAGGCTAGTTTGAGAGTAGCTTTGTCAACTTTTCATTTTAGTCATTACTATTCTTGAGGTCTTGATAAAATCAGATTTTTATCCTTGGCTATCTTAGTTTGATTAGTAACCTTACCTTATACTTACTATAAGGTGCTTAGTTTTCATCATCTAAGACATCATTTTAGTACATATTACCATTCTAATCTTCCATCATCCTCTTACACTTGCATTACATTTGGCATACATTAGTTCCTCATCATAACCTTATATATTAACCTCATTATGACATTTGACATCTTGAATATTGTCACCTTGGTTCTTTATCTAAGTGTCATCCTTAGTCCACATGTATACCTTGAAAAATCCAAAAAAAATAAAAATTGCATACCATAGATATTGATCTCATTGTCGCATTATCTTATTGACATCTTGAATATTGTCACTTTGACTCTTTATCTTGGTCATCATTAGACATCACCTTGCATACCCTAGCTAAAAAAATTTCCATAGCTTTGGACCTCATTATGGCATCATTCTATCAAGACATCTTGACTATTTGTAACTTTGAATCCTTATTTTGGTATCATCTTTACACATCATAGACATCTTGCATACACATACCATATATTTTGACCTCATTGTGATATCATTCTATTGACATTTCATCACTTTGAATCTTCATCTTGGTATCATCATTAGACATCCCCTACATTTTGAAAAAATCAAAAAGTATAGCTGCATAACCTTGGTCATAGTCATACCATGGTTATACCTTTGCATAGTCATGCCTTAGTCATATTCATATCCTTGCATTGCCATACATTTGACAACATATCACATATCATTTGCCCCTTTGCAAGTATTTTTATGATTGAAACAAGGTTGAAAAAGAAATGAAAAGAGATTGACTTTCCCCAAGATGATGAGTTTTTCAACCCCTTTGGTAATTTTTCCCATGGGGTACCTAGACCACAAAAGTCACTTCCCAAACCATTTGAGAAATTCATCATTAGAGACAAACAATTGCATGCCACTATAGAGGAAGTTGAGGATTTTGCACAAGATCCTAAAATAGCCTCTTTTGTGGATGAAATAGTTGCATTAGACCCCCAATGCTTCCTATCTAAACTATTACATGAAGAAACCACATTACCCCATGGTTTTGATGTCAACACACTATAAGAAATGCCTACCCCAAACAAAAAAAACCAAGGACATAATATTCCTACTTCTAGTGGCTCCATCCCACAAGTCAACACTTCCATACCACTAAGAGTATCCACACAAGAATCAAATACAATCCACACATCACCATTTGGAACCCAAACAATGACAAAATGAATGACACATAACACAACACAACCCTTTAACACATCATTCAATCCATTTTCCACATCTAAAGGGGCATCATCTTACACTCCATTTGTCGTGAGTCTAAAAAAAACAACCAAGAGACCTAAGATTATTTTTAATGATCCTAAAACTCCCACATCAAATGCTATACCAAACATAGGGACCTCTCAACATATCACCACATCACAACAAGGGCCTACTCCTAGTATGCATGCACGACACAATATCCAAGGATCTACTCCAAACAACACAAAAGATCCTTTTACACAACATGGCAACCAAAACTTACATGGTCACACCTTTGAAATTTCATGGCAACCACAATCCAATCCTGCTTACATAAATCAAATTCCACCTTTCGACCAAAACATTCATAACCAAATACCACATTTTACACCTCATACAAAACAAAAATCTATCACATACATATAGTCCAATCAAAATCCATCTCACAATATTGGATTATAATATGCCAAGATGGAAAATACACAAGATACTTCATTGACCCAAGTGGATGTCCTAAAAATTAAAATGATTGTCTTACAACAACAAATAGAGAACATGCAAGTATCCAAAAAGAAAAATTACTCTACAAAAGACTTATGTCCATATCCATTTGATAAAAGTCTGTACATGCCTTCTTTTCCACATGGATATATCATGCCTCTTTATCTTAAGTATAGAGGGAAGGGAAACCAAATTGATCATGTGAGAGAGTTTTCTATATCTTGCATAGACATTGCATACGAGCTAACATATCTAATGAGACTATTCCCATGAATTCTTATAGGAAAATAACTCGATTAGTTCACACACCTACCAACTAACATACAAACATGGGAAGACTTGGATGACAATTTTGTAGAACACTTTGCATTCAACATTGACAATGAGGTATCAATTTCCACCCTATGGCATACCACATAGGAGGAGGGTGCAAAACTTTGTGACTTTCTTCCAACAATGGAGGAGGTTAGCTAGCAGATGTCCCATTGAAGTACCTAAAAAACAAAAAAAAATCATGTTTGTTGAGAAACTCAATTCAAATTTGAAACATGAATTGTGAATGCAATGTTGTGCCTCATTTTCAGACCTAGTAGAGAAAGGCATTATCCTTGAAAAGTAACTTATTGACAAGGGAGAAATTAAGATTTCCAACAAGATCACAACTACCCAAAACACTTCAAATGACAAAAATAAATATTGGGCTTGTAACAAAAATGTGACCAATGATGGTGTAGTCAATGCTAAGACAATACATACAAGCCCTACCATTACACTTAGGGGACCCTACATATCCAACGAACCATCGTGAACTCTCGATCATACATTGAATTCTATCCAAAATAGGGTGATCCCACAATATTGGTTTACAATTTTTGGTCAAACTAGACACTGAACTTTTTCTTCTAACTAAATCTTCACTTTCGAACACCTATAGTGACTAAACCATGAGAAATTTGAAGATGATGAAAACTAGTGATTTGTGACATTTTTTTTTGTAGATTCTAAATATACATTTTTCAAAAAAGCTGGAATGAGATTGTATTTCTTTTTCCATCTCCTTCGAAAACTAGTTTTTCTGTAAACACCATTTTTAAGGAGTGATGTTCACCATATAACACATAAAGTTTTTTCCATGAAGGATAAAATTCTATTCTTTTGAAATTATATTTATAACTACGATATCTAGTGCATCCAATTGGTTTCATAATTTTTTTATTGAATATTTTTTCCTTAATCAAGTTTCAAAGTCAAACTAGTTATAGTTCAAACATAGGCAAACCATAGAACACAACTTTTTTTGAATGTATCGAAATTCAATTTTTTTTTTGTTGGATCAAGGACTTCAATATCTGGCGCACTCATATTTTTCAAAAAAAAAATTATAATCTTCTATTTTTCTACATGTGCAGAACATAGAGCTTGATTTTCGGTGAAAAACCTACATGCACAAGAAATAAAAAATAAATATAATAATTAAATTAAATTTATTTAAAATTATACTTTTTGGGAAGCTTCTAATAAGGACTTCATACTTACAAAATTAAATTTTAAATGAATTCATTTGATCCCTCAAAAGATAAATCAAAAGTAGTTTTTTATCAACATTTTGATAGGTGTAAAGGAGACTCCGTTATAGGTATGGTTTAAAACTAGCAGGGTTATATCCAAGGGGTTTTGATATAAGGTGGTTTGATCAAACCCTCTTCAATTGGAATCCTTAAAATGGAACTTTTTAAGGCTTAAATCATTATATTTTCTAAAACTATGTGATTTTAGCAAAAATCAGAATCTCCAAGAAATTATAAACCAACATTGTGGGATCACCCAATACACAAGAACAAAGAGCTCAAAGGAAGTTTCCCACAAGATGTAAATACACTCCTTTAGGGGAGACAATCAAATTCAGCTTCAAACAACCTTTGCAACACAAGGCCATACATCTTCCTGAAGAAAAACCATATGACCTAGGGCAATTCAAACCATCATGGTGGGATGATAATGCCTTTTGTGACTACCACCGAGCTAAAGGACACTCTACTTATCAATATTGGAAATTAAAGAATATCATCTAATGTCTCATTGAAAATGTCACTATTGAAGTCAGTGGACAATAAAAATCCTCTAATAGTAACCATAAAGTCTTTATCGATCCTTTACATGACCATGGAAAAGGAAAGTCCTCCAATTTGGGTAATAATACCAACATTTTTTCCAATTACACCAATGCCAAATTTGACTATACTACCATAATAAATCACATCCACACTACTGACAATTATGTCAATACCATTACCATTAAGAAATTGCTAGAATGTGTTGTCATTACTCATCAAACAAAGGTGACCATCTAGGGTGCTCCCTCAAAAAAAACACAACCAAAATCTCAATACAATCTTCTTGACCATCCGGGGAAAAGACTCATGCAAATATTTGTCCTTGAGTTATTACATATAACACCTAAACATATGTCCATTCTTGATAAATCCTTATAGGAAACTATCATACCCATTGGCCTCGATGTCAATCACTTCCAGGATATTGTGGGTTACTTGGCTAATTCCCATCATGTCAATTTATCCGATCAAGACTACTTGACCCAAAAGACAAATCGCAATGACCCCTTACATCTCAAAGTTTTCATCCACAAGCACACAATCAGATGATCTTGGTAGATGGTTGAGTATGATTAAATATTTGTACCCTCAAACTAGCACTAGGATTTTTCTTAAGCCTGTATAGACATGACCAAAAGCATTGTTATCAAATAATATGATGATTAAGAAGGCTCTTCTAAGGGTGTTATCACACTACCAATCAAAGTTGGACCTGCATTGATGAACACCACATTTCAAGTCTTGGATCTCAACCTCCCATACAACCTCCTCCTAGGTTGACCATGGATCCACATCATGAAATTTATACCATCCACATACCATCAATGCCTTAAGTTTCCCCATGAGGGCACTAAAATTATAATCAGTGGTGATCTCAACCCATTCTAATATTACAACAACCTAAGAGAAACCACCCAAAAATAGGTGCTCATGAACCAAGAGGCCTTATCATCCACATCATCTCATTATATTTACCCTACCACCCTATCCAAAGCATCCATCTTCAAAACTTTGTCCTCCAATCCCAAAATTGAGGTCCAAGACAAGGGGTATGGTGAATACCACATGAAGACTTCTTGTTGTGTCAGCAAGTTCACTACTCCTAAGTCATATGGAAAAATGATAGTAGAAAAGAGACAACCCAAGGTCACTTTCCACATGCATCCCTCAACCACCTTCACAAAATGGAGATTTAAGCACAAAATTCATCAATGAAGAAGACATGACCTCTTGGTTGTATAGAGAAGACATAGAAGTGGGGCCACCCATACAAATACCAACAGAATAATATGGAAAAGGATTTTAGATAATGAAAAGAAGGATATGATGGACACAATGGACTTCAATTACATAAAAGTAGAGTGACAAAAACCTTTGTCAATATCAAAATGACTGAAAGGCTTAGGTATAGGGTTTGAACCTATTAATATTGGTGCTCCTCATACTAAGGTTCTTTCAAACGATGAAGTAAGTTTTTTTTTGGAATATCGAGACATCCGCAACAACCAACACACCTAAACCATCTGAGACATATAAGGAAAACTATATTGAGATAAAATTTAATGAATACGAATGGGACTCCTTTGTCCCTAGTGAATATGATATAGTCAAAATACTCATTGAACTTGACTTATCTGACACCATGACCTGAGACCCTAAAATTATTTTTTTCTTTAACATATCCGCTCTAAACCTTGATGTTAATGATGATGGCATGCCTTTTTTCTACCCCTATCTCATTGATTGGGACCAACAAGGACCACTTATCATGGATGTCTTTGATAATAGTGAAGCCATCATTGAGTTCATAAGACTACGAGAAAGAATTCCTAGTTGAAATCATAAGGTTGGATTTACCATTGACTTTGATCACATGGCATACTTTGGGGAGTCTGTCCACCCCTCTAGTCGTAAAAATAAAAATGACAAAATAGAAAATGATGAGTCTCTAGGTGAAAATTGCGAGGTTCCTTTAGACTAGGAAAAATTAAAAAGAAAGGATGTATTTGAGGGTGAAAAAATATCCCAGACACCCAAGGATGGAGGGTTGGACATTATCCCCATTAACCAAGAGAAGTCACCAATGCTTATTGAGAAATTAATGGATGTCAACATTGGAACAAATGAGAATCCTCGAATCTTTCACTTTGCAACATCATTGATTGAGTCTAAGAAACTTGAATTCCACACTTTCTTTACAAAATGATAGATTAACTTCACATGGTCCTATGTTAACATTCCTAGACTCAATCCTGAGTTGGTATTGCACCATTTACCACTATTTCCCGATGCCAAACTTGTCAAGAGAAAGCTCAGAAAGATGCACCTACAAATTTACTTATTTGTCAAGGTAGAAGTGAAGAAGTTGTTGGAGGTTGGATTTATTAGGTCAATTGATTGTGTGGAATGGATCTCTCACCTTGTTCCTTTGAAAAAAATAATAGGCGGGATCTGTATTTGTATAGACTTCTGAGACATGAATAAGGCATGCCCTAAGGATGAATTTCCTTTAACAAACATTGACATAATTGTAGACCTGACAACTAGATATGAGATTTTTCCCCTCATGGATGGATTCTCAGGATATAATCAAATTAGAATAGCCCCTTAAGATCAACATAAGACAACTTTCACATGTAAATTGGGAACTTATTGCTAGAATGTCATGCCTACATATCAATTTACCATGACAACAAATTTCCATGACCTTATGAATACCTTAATGGAATACTATGTAGATGACCTATGGGTAAGTGCACCAATCTGTGACACAATTTTGGCTCTTAAGATGCCACTTTTTTTTTTTAAATCAGAAAAATCTGATTTGCACGAGAAAATGAAGATAGTTACACTCAAAATTTCAAGATGCAACAAGAACAAAAGTTGAAGTTCTCCAAGTCTAGTTTCTAAGCTACTATTTTATTTTTAAATTAATGAAGATTAAGGGTCTCAAAAAGGGGGGGGGCCCAAAACAGGTCTTCTTTTTATTAACAAAAAAAGCATAGCGCCTGAGGGCTCTCCCCTTTTTGATTAATTTTTTTTTAGAATTTCAAAAATCCCAATGGTGAGAAATTAGCTAACACTGTGTAGTTTATCCTTGTTCTTTCGGATAATTCTTTTAATGAATATATAATATTTTATGAATTTTCAAAGTGGACACATCCTGAAAAGATAAAATTTGAGTGTGCTCCCCCCTAAATTTTTTGAAAACTAATCAAAAAATGATTTTTTTCATCATGTGTGGAATGAAGTCTAGTTTCAAAAAAATTATTTTGTTTCATGTTTCGATGAATGACTAAAAATCTATCCTAAAACTAGCACATGTTGGTTTTTGACAAAAAACGATGGCATTTACAAAAGGAGTCATGGGTCAAGACCTTATCTAAATAGAAATGAATTTTTTTATATAGATTTAGATTGCTAATAGAGAGATTAACGCTATCATGTTTTTCTTTATATAGTGGCATTGAAAGACATGCAAATGAGACGAGGCACATAGACAAAAATATGAGGAAATTTAGAAAATCTTGTCAATTAGCATGTCCAAAGTAGGTCATTTAGCAAGCGCCAAATTCGGTGCTCATCAAATGTGATGTGTAATTTGGCACTCCGCAAATTACCTGCTTTGCAAAAAACTTGAATTTCCCCTCTGTTTGGTCCACAACTTTTATAATTCTTAGAGTGCACAGTTTATGATCGTAGATGAATAGATGAGGTTTTACCTTTCATACATTCTCTAACTCGTTACCCTAATTGGATAACTCTTTATCCCTCTGAAGTCTCTCTCTCAAGTCTCACTCCCTCCCATGCGACCTAGACTACTCTCTCAGTCCAATCCCCTCTCTTAGTTCTCTTTTCCTCCCACATAGGTATCTAAATAAATCTATCTCACTCCAACCCCCTTTCTCACTCTCTCTCCCTCTCTCCCTCTCTCCCTCTTTGGTCTTTTTGTCTCTCTCACTCCATCTCCCTCTCTTAGGTTGTTATCTTTCTCTCTTTGTCTCTCTCTCTCTCAAGTCTCTCCCTCCTACCCCCTCTCCCTCTCTTAGGTCTGTCACTCACTCCCTCTATCTCTCTCACATTCCCTCTCTCTCACTCAATCTATCTCTCTCCCTCTCTCTCTTACTCTCTCTTAGGTGGGTATGTGCAGGATCATCGTGGAAAAAATAGGCCCTTAAGTGGCAAAAAATTCAGAAAAATTAGAGTTAGAAAACTTGACATAGAAATTTGAATAAGTTATCTATATTATTTCAAAAATATGTAAGGATAGAATTTGTAGAAAATTAAATTTAGTTTCTAAATTACTAGTTTTATTTACAAAAAAATAAAATCTATTTGGTGAAAATTTGAAATTTCAATACAATAGTACTTAAATTTCAAGGAAAAAATAAGAAGTAGGTGTTTGTCTGACCACCCTAACCACATAAAAATGATAATATTTTTTTATAGGATTTTAGATATAAGTAGAGGACTCATGTATCGATGTGATACATATTTTTTTGTAATTTTTTTCCAGGCAAATAATTAATTATAATTTTTTTATGACAACTTTTAAAAAATATAAAGACTCATATGTCTAACCACCTTAACTTGGTCAAAAATTCATGAAATTCAAGTTTTAATTTTTTAATCTTATAGTATGTGAAGCATAGAATGTGACACATGGTTTGGATTCAAAAAATATGATACTGTTTGAAAGTTGTAGATTTTTTTCAATCAGCCTAAAAATCGGGAGTTTACTCGTAATTCAATAGAAAATTAATAATAATTATTTATTAAATTCAAAGTAAAGCATAATTTATATTGGTGGAAAGCTGAGATTTTCCTTTAAAAACCCTTTTCATTTCATCAATTTTGGGTAAAAAAAAAGTTGTCAGCCAATAGCCATCATATTGCCACTTTTTGGCCCGTCATGATCCTACACATACCCAGGTATCTCCAACCCCCCTCTCTCTCTCACACACACACACTCCCTCTCTCTCTCCCACTCCCTCTCTTCCACTCCCTCTATCTCTCTCCCACTCTCTCCAAATTTTTCCCTCTCCCTCTCTCTCAGGTCTCTCTCTCGCACCCCCTCTCCATCTCTCTCTCTCAAGTATCTTCATCCTACCCCCTCTCCCCCTCTCTCTTTGTCAAGTCTCCCCCTCCTACCCCCTCTCCCTCTCATAGTCACTCCCTCTATATCTCTTCCACTCCCTCACTATCTCACTCCCTCTATCGCTCTCCCTCTACCTCTCCATCTCTCTCTTGAGTATCTCCCTCCCACTACCTCTCCCTCTCTCTCTCAAGTCCCTTTCTATCTCACACCCTCTATCTCTCTCCCTATATTTCTCTCTCTCAAGTATCTCCCTCTATCTCAAGTCTCTCCCTCCCACCCCCTCTCCCTCCCTCTCTCTCTCAAGTCTCTCCCTTCTACCCCCTCTCCCTCTATTAGGTCTCTCTTTGTCTCTCTCTCACTCCATCTATCTCTCTCCCACTCTCTCCCACTTTGTCCCTCTCCCTCTCTCTCAAGTCTCTCTCTCCCACCCCTTCTCCCCCTCTCTCTCTCTCAAGTATCTTCATCCTAATCCCTCTCCCCCTCTCTCTTTTTCAAGTCTCCCCCTCTTACTACCTCTCCCTCTCATAGTCACTCCCTATATCTCTCTTCCACTCCCTCACTATCTCAATCCCTCTATCTCTCTCCCTGTACCTCTCCATCTCTCTCTTAAGTATCTCCCTCCCACTACCTCTCCCTCTCTCTCTCTCACTCCCTTTATCTCTCTCCCACATTTTCTCCCTCCCACCCCCTCTCCCTCTTTCTCTCTCTCAAGTATCTCCATCCTACTCCCTCTCCCTCTCTCTCTCTTTGTCAAGTATCCCCCTCCTACCCCCTTTCCCTCTCACAGTCACTCCCTCTATCTCTCCTCCATTCCCTTACTATCTCTCTCCCTCTACCTCTACATCTCTCTCATGTATCTCCCTCCCACCACCTCTCACTCTCTCTCTCAAGTCCCTCTCTCTCCCACTCTCTCTCCGTCCCACCCCCTTCTCCCTCCCTCTCTCTCTCTCTCAAGTCTCTCCCATCTTTTGTGCAGTTTTTGCACACATGCCCCACTGGAAGTGGGGACCCTCTTTTTTTTCTTTTTTGGGTGTTTTGGCCCTTCTATTTTGGGGGTTTTCGATTGCTTGGGTTTGTGATTTAATGTCCATCTTTCCAATTAAAGCGGAATACTTATGAGTTTTATTGAAGATTTGAAGTTCTGACTTTATCTCAGGTTTTTCGCTGTTTTGGGGAAAATCCGCCTAGGCCGGATTCTCCCGATTTTCCTTCAATGTCCTAAGTTGCTACCTTTTGCCCTATTTTTGAGAAATTTTGTATGGTCTGGATTTCCTCGAAGTCCGTCGCCATGTTGAATCCCCGAAGTTTGTTGCCATGTTGAATTCCCGAAGTTTTTGTGGTCATGCCTATCTTGTCGAATGCATTAATGGTGTTTGTGTGGACATCTGGGGCTTTGTTATATCGATGTTTTTCAAAGTAATTGATCATTTGACATTGTGTATTTTCTATCATTTGAGCTTGTGTCTTGGAGTTCTTGGTATTTTTTTGGATATCTGGATTTTCGAAGCCATTTGAACATTGCATTTGCATTTCCTGTGCATGGATTGTATCTTGCTCGCATTAAACGGTTATTTGTTGGCTTCACCAATTTCGACCTTTGCACTTCCATGGTATGTTGATGTGCCCTTTTCTCTGTTGATTTCAATTTCTTTTATTTTTCTTGGGAGTCCTTCGTGGTTTACTGGTTTTTCTGGGTGCGCGTCATCATTGAGCGTTTTGGGGTTTTCCATTACTGTCCTAGTTTGTTTGATTGGTTGAATGTTTATGCTTCATCTGGTGTGGCTCCTCATTTTGGTGATTGGTTGCATTGGTTTTAGGGTTCTCAATTTTACATGTGAGCAAGTCGTGCTTCATCCCCTGTGCTTTCATGGTGGACACTTTAGGGTTCTTTACCTAGGGTATGACCAATCCCCTTCAAATTGTAGTGAAGAAATGTTCTAAGTTCATGTTTCGGTCACTAGAGGCCTAGGTTAAATTGGTTTCAGAGTTCTATCTTGGATCCAGAGTGATTTGAATCATTTTAGTGAAAGTAGTGAAGATGTGGACAGGTTTGGGTTTTCAAGGCCCTCGCGGAATTCCGCTTCCCCTGGATTTCCCTGACATTTCTCTCTCTTTCTCTTTTATCACTTTTTACTGGATTTCATTTGGTCTCGCCAAAATCTATTCCATTCGGATTTTCCTGAGGTCCACGGTCAGGTCATTTTATCGATTCCATGCTTTAATAGTGTTATATTTGGATTTTTCCAAAATCTGTTCCATCTGGATTTTCCCGAATTGTTCGTGTCTCTTCATTTTTCCCGCGTTAGTTATAACTATTGCTGTTTTTGCCAAAATCCGTCTCTGGCGGATTCTTCTGAGTTTTTCTGGGAAATTTTTAATGTGATGGTTATAAATGATTGGTTTATTGGATGATATATTTGATTGATTCAAGGAGCTTATGCTAAGTATTCCTATTGGTTTTCCTTTGTTTTTTAATGAGTTTAAAATATTGTGGGATTTTGCATGCTTGGTTTGCTCGAATAGCCTGGTCCAAATTTTCTCAAAAATCCTCTCCAGTGTAGAATCTACGAGGGGGGCTAAATCCAAAACTTTGAGGTATAAATCTTTTGCACTTGTTATTTCTTATGGATTTGATTGAGGTCATCTTCACGTCTTTGTAGGAAGGATCAAGACAGGATGTTGTTGGTCGAGGAAAGGGAAAGGCAACAGATCTAGGTGCAGATACTTTTGCCATCTCAGATGCAGAAAAGGTAAAGTTAGATATAAAGAGCATAATTTCTAAGAGTAAGCTAACCTCAATTTGGTCAGGAATCATAGATACAAATGTAGGCATGTGGAACTACAAGGAATTCAAAGCTGAGATGTCAGCACTGAGCCCTTCCTTGCTTTCTAAAAGAATGATGGAGTCCAGGTTGGCTCATGTGGCAGGTTTCCCTCCTACAGTTCAGTGTTATGATTTGGTATTAGAATGTGCTAGAAACTATGATAGAGGGACACAAAGAGTAATTGGTCCCCAGGGAAGGATTCTTGCAAGTTTTAGTCATGTATCTATTGTTGCAGCCTTCAACATGCCTGATAGGTCCCATGTGGTGGGCTTCGACATAAATGTTGCTAAAAAATTATTATGAGGAGAACATTGTTAAGTCTCAGTAGGTGATCAACTCTTGGATAGAGAAGCCTAAATCCCATTTATCTAAGTTTCCTAAGCAACTATTCAGGCTTAAGTTCAAGAGAGAATACTATAATGTCATCACTCTTCTCAGTAGGTTGGTGGGGCTGAAGAGTGCAGGTTTTTTTGAGACCTGGATGTTTAATGTGATTGCCAGAATGGAGCAGGGAATTGACTATCATTGGGTAGGTTTTATCAGTGTTGTAATCCATGAACAATTATGCAATGTCTTGTAGACCAAGACTTTCACTAGGAATTCTTACCTAGTATATTCATTGGCCAGACTTCACCCATACAAGGGGTTGAGCACTAGGGGTATTTTTGGGTAGGATGCTATCTATGAAGTATATCCACAGTTGCACCTGACTAGAGGGAGTTACAGGAGATCCAATGATTCCTTCACAATGTACATCACTAGACTGCTCCAAGGTGCAAAGCATATGAGAATTTCAGACAAGGCAAAAGAGTTGATGAGATATGGAGCTTGGTTTATCTAGTTCCCAACATTCTCATACATCAGGATTGAAACTTTTTAGAGAGCTCCCTACTAACTCCTTAGCTATCCCACTGATCATATTGTATTGCTGGAAGTCACTAGACAAATATGTGACTTTGAAAATGTTGTGAAGGGAGAAATGTACAAGACTAGTTTTGGGAATGATTTCCCCCTAAAGATAGGAATGGGTGAGGTTTGTGCTTCCATTCAGTCTACTCATGCTTCTGAGGAGGAGATGGGTACTCTTGGTCTCTCCTTCCATTCCAAGAGGGCAAGGTTTGATATCACTGGCAAGGCCCAAAATAAGGCTAGTAGGGAATATAGCCATAAGGATCACCTTGAAGATTATTGGATTAACCGTGCCGATGAGTTCGAGGTAAGAAAGAAGAGATTTTCCAGGTTGCCATTGGATTTGGTGAGATTGTATAATGTAAAGGCCATCCCTGACCAGGTAGAGGAGGATGGGAATGTGATCTAGGGTCATGTTTATGAGGCAGTAAAGGATAAACCAGTGGGAGAAGTTGACTAGTTAGAAGAATAAAAGACTGATTTGGATCAGGTCATGGCCCCAGTGATCAAATATACCAAGATGTGGTTGAAACACAAGATGTTGGAGTTGGAGAGCGAAGGTGTCCCATGCACCTATGAATTAATGGGAGATTTAGAGTCTCATTTTGCTTCCGAGGCTTCACTTGAACCAGATCCAAAGGGAAAAGAGAAAGTGGATTCTCCTTTTAGAATCTAGGTAAGAGAGGTTCAAGCTGAGAAGGTTGCAGAGGTAAGCAAATAGAGGAGGCCTGTTGCCAAGAAGAGGAGGCATGCCTCTAAGAAAAAAATTGAGAAGAACCAGGAAGAAGAGGAGCAGGTTGAAAGTGTTCATCCATTGATGAAGAAGAGAATAGTTACAAGGTCATCACAGAAGGTGGAGGAAACCCCTAGGGTTGACAAGGAAATAGAACCACTAGTGGTAGAGGTGGAAAGCTCAAGGGAAAAGACATAGGTTTACATGAGGAGATCAAGGACTCATTCCCCAAGGGATACTGTAGCAAAGGAGAATGTTTCAGTAGGTATTCTAGTTGTTGAACAAGTAAATATGTTTCAGTAGGTATTCTAGTTGTTGAACAAGTAAATCCCTCCATTACTCAAGATGTTGGTAGGGTACGGGGAGAACCAAAGAAGGATGAAAGTCCTAAGGATTTGGGTGAGGAAGAGTTTCAAGAAGGAGACCTCTTTAATGCATAGGCAGAAATTGATAGAGTGGTTCAATCTCCCTTGGTGGCACATGCAGACTCACCTGTAAAAGACAAGTAGAAAAGTCTCCTCAAAAGGAGGAAGAAATACTAGCTAGGGCCCCTTCACCAATGCATGTGGTTGTGGAGGAGCAGGTACAAGATAAAGAGAACCCAACTGTGGATGTGCCTAAAATTCCAAGTGCTAAAAAGGATGCAACTGCTGATCATCAGGAGCAAGAGAAAGATAAACAAGACACAATGCTTGCTGGGTCCGCTATTCTAGATTGGCTTGAAAGGGAATTGAAGAGCAAGATGGTGATAGTGATGAAGGATGCTCCCCCTAATTGGGATGTCCTCATGGCTAATGTAGAGAGCGAAAAGACTAAAAAGAAAGCAAGGGTTGTATCTCAAATTGAAAGAGATGGATCAGGTAATAGGGTGGCCCATATTGCCACCCTTGCTCCAAACAAAGATAGGGACAATGTGATTGCCCATGACTATAATGTGCAGAATATTGACTTGGGGCATGCTACTATGGAACAGGACATTCAAGAGTATGAGGGCTCCAGTGCAGTGATTGTGGGGAGATTGAAAAAGGCAATGCAAACTAGGCATGAGCTGGAGAAGGAGAATGAAAAACTAAAGAAATACTTGCAAGAGTTGATGAAACCTTTGCAAGCTATTGGATCCTCCTCTTCTATTGTAGGATTCCTACCCCAAGAAATGATCTCCGAGATAGAAAAGATGAAGGGAACCTCACATGCTGCAGTTACCTTGTTGCAGAGTGTCCAAGTTAAAGGAAATAATGCCATTAAAGGCATATTGTCAACTGGAGGGGATGCACTGAGATCGATAGATTGGTTAAAGGTTGCATTAGCAAAAGATAATGTGGATACCAACCTCCTGCTACAGAAGACTACAACAATCATGGAATTTACTGAAGACAAACTGGTACAATGCAAGATTCTTCCTTTTCCAAGATTTTGCGAACCTTAGGAATGGTTTGAAATCCTGCAAATGAGGCAGAGGGCCTTAAAAAAGATCCATAAACAGGCAAGGGAGATTGAGGATGCTCTGACCAGTGTTCATGATAAGTGCATTTCATTCTTCGAGGTCATGACTGGAAGGAAGAAGTTTGCTCCAAAACATCTTAGTTTGGAGCAGCTTAGAGAATGGTGGAGGGATGTATATTCTCTAGTCAATGAGGGACCAGTTACTGGACATCAGTTGGATGATGCTACCACTTATATTGTAATCATTGACAGGTATTTGACTAACAAAGCCGATTGGGATGGTACAGTTAGGCAGGCAAGAGATGATATCAAGTCCCTTGAGAGAAAGATTAGGGTTTGCTTGTGCCACCTATTGCTGAGCTAGATAAGGTCATGCTGGCCGCACATGGTGAAGAGGATCGAGCAAAAGAAAAGGATGGGGAGTAGCTATATAGGGCTACATTGAGATTAGTGCTTCCCATTATTCGCATGTATTAGGACGACCTTTTGGTATCTTTGCAGTTTTGGATGAAATTGGTGCCAATGGCACATTTCATGTGTTCGAATATCTTTAAGGCCGACCTCTTGTAGGTCATGTTTTATTGTAAATTCTTAATTTGGGCTAACCTATTTTATGGATTCTCTATAAAACTGGCATGTTGCCTCATTTGGAGATATAGATAGGTAGAGATAAAAATCATATAGGAGGATAGGTAGATCAATAATTCAGTAGTATTAGAGCGAATTAGGGTTTCTCAAGCAAGTGTTGTAACAAAAAACTAGAGTTGTTGCCATTTTTGATGATTTAATATAATAGGGATATTGTGTTTGGTATCTATCTTCTGGAATTTCATCTAGCATTGTTCTTGTTATTCTATCTTTCAAATTTCTTAAAATTTTATGACTAAATTGTTTCGTAATTCTTAGGGTTTCATGTTTGAAATGTTTGCAGTGATCTCTAGTCCATAATTTTTGCAATTAGTTGATTTTTAGTTGCTTTGCAAAGTTAGCCTGGGCTTACAATTGTTCTTAGTTTAGTTATGGGGGTTTGTTCATCTCAATTGCAATAAAATTGATAGAATAAATGTTTGTGATTTGAAAATTCTTAAATACCTTAGAAGATTGCACTATTTCTATGGAATTGCAAATTCATCTGGGTCAAGTAGAATATAGTTTATGAGAGATCGGTCCATTTTGTGCATATTATCCTTTGGCATTTTCAATCTTAGGGTGAGAAGTAGTTTTAATACTATTTATGAAACCTTTATCTTTTGTTGTTTCTTTATTATTAGGGTTCCAATCAAGTTTCAAAGTATCAATTTATTGTTTATATCTGATAGATTCAAAATCTAGTGTTCCTCGTAGTAAGGTCCCATTGTGATTACCAACATTTTCACATTATCTTTGAGTTGTTTTATTGCATTGTCAAGACCTATCATTAGATACCTTGGGGTTATCTCTTTTCCCATAGAGATTTACCTTTCAAGAGAGATAGGATATCATATTTTGTCTGAGTTGTTGTCATGCAGAAAACACCATCAACACCGTCTACCCCCTCTCCCTCTATCAGGTCTCTCTTTGTCTCTCTCATTCACTCCCTCTATATCTCTCCCACATCCTCTCTCTCTCTCTCACTCCCTCTATATATCTCCCTCTCCCTCCTACCCCTTCCCACTCTCTCTCTCCCTCTATCTCAAGTATCTCCCCCCATCCCCTCTCTCTCCCTATCTCTCTCACTCCCTCCATCTCTCTCCAATCCCTCTATCTTGAGTACTCCCTCTCCCTCCCACCTCCTCTCGATCTCTCAAGTCTCTCTCTCTCTCAATTTTTTAATCTCTCCCATCCCTATATCCCCCACTCCCTCCCTCTCCTACTCTCTTAGGTCTCTCCTTCCCACCTCCTCTCTCCCACTTTGTCTCCCTCTCCTCTCTCAAGTGCCTCCCTCCCACCCTCTCTCTTAGGTTTCTGCATCCCACCCCCTCTCCTTCCCTCCCCTCTCTCTCTCAAGTCTCTCCCTCCTACCCTTCTCTCTCTATGTCTCTACTTCTCTCTCTCCCACTCCCTCTATCTCTCTCCCACTTTGTCTCTCTCTCTCTCTCTAAGGTCTCTCCCTCCCACACCCTCTCACTCTCTCTATCTCAATTATCTCCATCCTACCCCCTCTCCCTCTCTCTCTTTGTCAAGTCTCCCCCTTCTACCCCCTTTCCCTCTCATATTCACTCCCTCTATCTCTCTTCCACTCCCTCACTATCTCAGTCCCTCTCTCTCTCTCTATCTCTCTCAAGTAGAGTGTTTAGGGCTATAGGGTTTATAGTTTAAGGGTAGAGGGTTTAAGGGTTTAGGGTTTAACCTGGTTAAGGGTAGAGGATTGAGGGTTTAGGGTTTAAGGGTTGAGGGTTGAGGGTAGAGGTTTTCGGGATTACGATTTATATTTTAAGAGTAGATGGTGTAGGGTTGAGAGAGAGAGGGGGGTGTTGAGGATAAAGGGTAGAGGTTTAAGGGTTTAGTGGTTTAGGGTTTAAGGGTTTAAGGGTTAATGGTATAGGGTTTATAGTTTAAGGCTCCCAATCCCTCTCTTAGGTCTTCCCACCCACCATAACTAAATAAATATCTCCCTCTCAAGTTTCTCTCTCTCTTAGGTCTTACTCCCATCCATTCTACCTAGACTAATTTGTGTCACTCTAATGCCCTCTCTCACAGTCCCTCTCTGTCAGGCCTCACTTACCTCCCATCCTACCTAGACAAATATATTTCACTCCAACCCCCTCTCCCACACACTCTGTCTCTCTCTTCTCGTTTGGTCTTTTTGTATCTCTCAGGTCTCATCCCTCCCAACCCTTCTCCCATTGTTAGGTATTTTCCCCATTGTAACTAGATAACTCTCCATCCCTCTCAAGTTTGTATCACTCTCAAGTCTCATCCGTTACCACACTACCTAGACTAATCTCTCTCACTCATATCACCTCTCTCTCTATCTCGAGTGTCACTCCCTTTGTCTCTATGGAATCTCTCCCTTTCAAAACAACACATTTGGTGCTCTCCAATTTGGCGAGCGCCAATTTTTTTTTACCTTGAAACAGTAAAATAGGGGTTGACCCCATGATTCAGGCCCACATGATTATGTATTTGTCTAGTTCAGTGCTTTATCTAATTGAGAAATGCCTTTTTTTATGTAGTTGACTTCATATTGTACCAATCTATTCTTGATCCATCACCTTTTTACCACCAATCTGCATGGTAGACAACGTAGAAGAAGACAGTTTGAAGTTTCTACATCATTTTCATTATCTGAGATAATATATTCATTTTGGTAATATTGAAATGTTTATATTTAGTATATTTGTTTGTTTTTGACAATATAAAGTAAATTTCTTTAATTATTTTATTAATAATAACAATTGGACATAGAATTCAACATTGAATTGGATGGGATTTGCATTAAAAAGTTTAATTTTTATGAGTTTGAAGAACAAAAAAATGAAAAACATGAAATTTACTTAACGCAAATTTACTTATGAATTCTATTTGCATTTCTTACAGTACTCCATTTCCAGAATGGCTAGTGGAATTCACTCTATTTATTTTTATTTTCAACTAATTTGGAAAAGCTAATAGCTTTCATCAATGTTAATGCAAGTGTCCATTATTTTCTTGTTTCATAAAAAATTCACCTTCATTGAACATGTTCTTAGATAAATTCAAGTGATTTGACATAGTTGTTAATGCAAATTTCTATTCATTCATACCATTTACCTTTCTAAAAAATTAAAAAAAGGAAAAATTTGTGCAATTGAGAATGCTTATTGTCTTTCTAAGTTACCTCATTTCCAAAGAAATAGTGAATAATTATAAGATATATAGCATCACAAACCCTTCTTTGAATTCATATTCTTCATGACTTCATTGAAAATCACAAATTTGGTTTTGAGAACAACAAACACAAGATTATCTAGTTTTCATTTAGGTGGAAACAACTTATACCCTAGGTTTGTGATGTAGATCAGGGAGAAAAAACCTTCAACAATCATAATTAGATTAGTTTCAAACAATATTCAATCTCAAAATCCTCAATTCAATGCTCACCTAACCAATTCAGATCCCCTTAAGTTGGTTTCTCTCACTTTTCTTGTTGTTTTACAACCTGTACGGACTCTAAGATGATCTGGAACTAGTTTGATGTTGTAGATCAATGAATTAGATTTCATTTTCACCTATTTAGAGGTTCTAAATCTTTGTATAGAAAAATTTATCTTGTTTTTATTGTTGCTACCTACTTTCACAATGTTCTTGGATTGAAGGGTTTCATGACGTAATTCGACCCATTCCACTTTTTGTTCCTACTGTAACTTGTCAAATGGGTCCTATAACTTGTAAAATGTATGCATAACCTATTTATAATGTTGTGGGGTCAAGGTTGGGTGTTTGGGATGATGTTCTAGGATTGTAGAAGGGTATTTTCATGGTAAAAATGAGGGCTTCAAGTGTTGTTTTGACAAAATGTGGGAAGGATTGTCCATGTAATGCATTATTCACCATGTGCAGGGTCTGGTAAGTGTGTTGGGTGCTTTGTATGGGTCTGGCAAGTCCAGGAGATAGGAGTTTCATTAAAACCCCAATCATTTTGCTTGAAATAGAGGGTTTGGTGTATTAGGGGTCTAGAGATCTTGGAACTGGAAACAAATCAGGAAATTAGAGGCTCTAACACATAAAATACTATTTTTTGAGGAGTTTTATTGAAGATCTAGTGTTTAAAAGGTACTCTCTTTGTAAATTAGGCCAATTGAATAGCCTTTTCCAAGGTGGGTCTATTGGAAGTCAATGTTGGTCCAAAGGAGTTGATGTTGGGGTTTACCTATGTTTTATAACTTGCAAATGGGTATCTTAATCATTCTTTATTTTGTCAAATTTTTCATAAAATCTTGGTGAAAAGGCCCTTGAACTGGGTTAGCTATGCTACAAGGGAAAGCTTGGTAGAAGTTGGGATTTTTAGTTGAACATCCGATTTTGCTTTGGAACCTGATTGATTCTCATTGATTTGGTGTATTGAATGGTTTCCACCCCTCTCTACATCAAAAATGGTGTTTCTTGGTAAGTTAAGTGATCAAGTTGGGTGTAATTCTATTAAGAGCTTTCCTCTAAATCTTTGAACAAGTTCATTATGGATCCCTACATGTACTACATCAGCCTCTAACTACTTTTCCAACTCTTCAAACACACTCAAAATCCCTACTCTAATATCTAACCCTACAAACATATAACTCCATAATGTATGAAAAATGTTGTCTAGCATAGACATGTTTGATAATTCCAAACAACTCGCTTCCTTCTTTCATAAAATTATTTGGTGTGTTTCATATTTAATGCAATGCAATCGGTGATATAAATATTTTCGTAAAATGCATTACTTACTTTTATTCTATGTGTGTTTGTGAACATGTAGCATTCAAGGTCATGCTGAGGAAATGATCGAAGCCTCTAACACTGGAAGAACGTGCAGTTAAAAATGAAAGGAAAAGAGAATAAAAAAATGTAGCTCATGAAGCAAAGGAATTGCAGCCCATACAACCAAAAATTCATGTGCAATCTAAGAAAGATGTCGAATTGGAAAAAAAAAGGGTACGAATGAGGAAAGTTCATGGAAGGCCATGAATGGATACCGAAGTTTGGGGTGCATCATCAACCATGGTGAACCTCAATGCACATCTCTAGTTGAAGACACATTGGCAACAACATGTGGTTTTCCAAGTACATCGGAAATCACATCTCCAATTGAAGACACACCATCAACAACATTGTGTTTTGAAAGTACATCAGCAAACACATCTTTATTTGAAGGCACTCCACAAATGACATCTCAAGTTGGAGGTTCAACATCATTTACATGTCAATCTCAAGGTATGTCATCAATTTCACCTTTGATTGAAGGTATGTGATATATCCCTGATGTTGACACAAATTTACATTTGAGAACTCCTCCTAGAGTTTTTCTTAGAAAACCTACATTTTTGATTGATATTGATTCCAATGTTTTGAAATGGATACCTAATAAGATTCCAAAACATATATGTCAAAGATATGCATAGAGGATATGGAGTTTATTTTTTGTGAAGCTAAGCGAGGGTGGAAGATGCCAACTATTTGTTGAAATGATGAGGAAACTCAATTTTAGGCCCACCATGAAGGCTCTTGGGACAAGAGTTTCAAATGAATTAAGTGAAAATTCCATTATAAAGAACTTGATGAGTGCATATGAGAGTGTGGGTTCTACCTCATGCACAAAGGATAGTTGTGCCACACGTCATGTGATGACAACAACACTGCTAAGAAGTTAGACAAGGAACAAGGTGAACCTTACAAAGACAATTAAGTCTTTGAAAATAAGTAGATCATCTCTAATGAGAGCCAAAGGAAGGCATGAAAGAGTGGAGAATCCAAATAGCAATGAGTTATGAGAATTCTCGAGTAGAGTGCCACAGAAAGATACAAGAATTGCTCAAGGCTTGAGATCTTTAATAGTGAATTATTGGAAGGATAAAACAAGGAGCTCTCCTAATCAAAGAGATGTTGTAAGAAAGATAATAGGTAGTAAAATCTATGAGCCACATCCAATGCATTATTTGGATACCACTCAAACCCAATTTTTTGCTGATCTTGTACAAAAGTTTCCTGAAATTAAAATATGTCAAAGGTATTTTGAAATGCTAAGGCCTTTTTATTTCAAAATAAATCACACATGCACTACTTTTTTTTGTAGGGTTCATAATCATTTTTCTAACCATTCTAACCTCTAAAACCACAATCAACACCCAAGGTTGACACCTTTGACATAGCAAACTCCAAAACCCTCAATTTCATGCCAAGTCAAGAGGGTTTATTCAAAGTCCCAATTGCACAACCTCCCAAACCATTCCACCCAATAAAAAATATATATTATGATCCAAATATGCTCAAAAGTTGGAAAAACCTCCACACTCTCATTGATTTCCACAAACCCTAGACCTAAGGCTCCATCTTCATGTGTTTCTCTTCACAAAACTCATCAAGATAGCAGGTTTATCTCCTTAGTTCCTTCTTCAAAACTCTAATCATGCAACATACAACCTACTCAGACTCCCTAGGGACCATTTCACTAGTTACAGTAGGTATAGTTAGTGTAAGCGCCCTTAAATAATGATTTTGGTTACAAAACCCTCAAACAGTGTGTCCTGAGCTTGTCACAGGAAAACAAGGATATTTACCACAAATCATAATGGATCTCCCTCAAAAAATTTCTAAAAGATTTTTAACACCTGCCACCACAAAGTAAAATTATTTACATGGCACAATCAATCTATATGGGCTCGTATAGGCCTACAAATGACAAGAAAACTCAAAAATTTGATGAAAAACAAAGATATTCTTATTGCCAATGCTTCAAACTTCAAGCCAACGTTACAAAATGAGTTTTAATTCATTTTTAAAGGCTTCTCCTCATCAAACCAACATCCAAATTCGTTACAAATACTTTTTAAACCTCTCATGACCATTGCATTACAAATTTGTTGCATTTATGCAACTCACAAATTTGGCACTTTCAAGTTTTGACTCTTTATATTTTCCTAGACCCTCTTAAACACCTGAACTATTAAAAATAGTCTAATGAGACCTTATTGATCTAAGAAATAATGAATAACTCAAGAAAACAAAATGAGGGTTTGAAACCCGATTTTTTTCTTTTATGTCTACTGGGCCATTTGGTGCACGCCAAATGAATTATTTCAGGTTTTGTTTTAATGTTTTTTCAATTTGGCACCTAAATTGTGTCACAGATTGGTGTACTTACCCCTACAGGCTAAATAATTAACACAAGGTGACCATTTGTCAGTCTTGGATAATAGTTTCAAAATGTTAGAAGATTACAAAGTCAACCTATATCACAAGAAATGTGTATTTGGAGTAACATCAAGGAAGCTCCTAGGTTATATTGTTTCCAAGTGATGCATTGAAGTTGACCTAGCCAAATTCAACTCTATAATAAATATTCCTTATCCAATCAACATAAGAGAACTATGTACATGGAAGACCGACTCTAGTCTATCACACAATTCAATGCACAACTAGTTGATAAAATACATATGTTTTAGCATTTTCTCTAAAAGGGTGTATCATTCATTTGGATAGACAAGTTTCAATAATCCTTTCAATAGATTAAGGAGTACCTATTAGCACCACCTATCAATAGGATACCTCTCATCCTCTATATTTCAGTAACTACATCTACATTGGGGGAATTAATTGCATAGAATGATGATGAAGATCGTGATCGAGTAGTATATTATATTAATCACACCTTGGTTGGTTATGAACTAAATTATAGTCCTATAGAATTTTCTCATCTTGTGATAGTCTTTTCTACTAAACAACTTAGGCACTAGATGTTGAACCATTAGACAAACCTTGTCTCCAAGATAGATCCATTAAAATATCTTCTCAGTAAGGTAGCCTTGATAGGAAAACTAGCTACATGGGTCATGATACTTAGTGAATATGACATTTAGTATATCGAGAGAAAATAAATTAAAGGATAGGTCATTTCCAATCATCCACTAGTCTTTGATTTTAAATATGAATCTATCTTCACTTTGGACACACCAAGAACATGGAAATTGTACTTCGATGGGTCTCACACAAACAACAGTTCAAGAGTAGGAATCCTATTTATCATCCCTCAAGGTGATACAATTCCCAAATCATTCAGGATTGCCTTCTCTTATACCAAAAATATAGAAGAATATGAGGCTCTTCTTACAGGACTTTGTATGGAAATAAAATGGAAGATCAAGAACTTGCAAGTGTATGGTGACTCCCAACTAGTAATTTGATAGGTCAATGATGATTAGGAAACCAAAGATGAAAATATTACCCCATACAAATGAATGGTGGATAGATTCAAACTATATTTTGACAAATATTATCTTCCATTAGGTTCCTCGCATCCAAAAAAAAGTAGAAGATGCCATGGATACCATTGGCTCTATCTTAGATATCCCTAACAATGTGCCTCAATTTGAGTTTCTAGTAGAATAGTTATTGATCCTTTCCTTTGACATCCCCAAGTTTGAGATGGTCTAAAAAAAATTTAATCACAACTCCCCATGGTAGTAAGATATTTACCACTACCTCAATGGCCATATCATTTCCCTTGACCTCTCTTCTAACCAACACAAGACATTCATCCACAAAAGCCTCCAAATATGCTCTCATCAATGACACCTTTTACAAATGATCCCTTGACAATACCTTTTTTTGATTTCTCAATACCAAAGAAGCATAAACAACCTTGCATGAAGTACACGAGGGTATATGTGGAGAAAATTCTAGTGGTCCAACCCTAGAAAAGAAGATAATGAGAGCCACATATTACAGGCATATAATGGAGTGAGATTCCTATCATTTCATCAAAAGATGTCAGAAACGTCAGATCCATGGAGACTTGATACATTCACCAACATAGGAATTATGTCCAAAAACATCACCACAACCCTTTGCCTAATGGGGACTCAAACTCATAGGTAAGATCCATCCCACATCCTTCAATCCCAATATATTCATCATCACTACGACCAAATACTTTACCAAATGGATTGAATCCATTCCTATGAAATATATCACCCACAAACAAATCTTGAATTTTATCCTTAATTGTATCATTTGTCGGTATGGTGTCCCTCAATCTATTATCATTGCCAATGATTGTCCATTCCAAATCCAAGAAGTCTACCAACTTTGAAAGAAATTCCACATCCAACACCATTTCTCCACTCCATATTACCCAAAAGGAAATGACCAAGCTACGACATCAAATAAAACCATTCTCGAAATTCTTAAAAAGACCTTCAATTATGTTGGTCATGATTGACATCTTCAGCTTAACCCTATCTTATGGGCCTACTGCACCAGCATTCCCACTCCCACTAGCATGACTTCATATTCACTAGTCTTTGGTTCCAAAGTCATCTTCCCTATATAGGTTTAACTACCTTCCCTAAGGTTATCCATGTAAGGGCATATAGATGATAAAGAATACCATACATATCAAGGCTACATGAGTTGGAATTTCTAGATGAGCGGAGAAAAAACACATTGGTCCATATTAAAGCATATTAGAATCATCTCCATCATAGAAGCTATAATAAGAAATTATTGAATCAAGATTTTGATGTTGGTGACTTGGTGTTAATGGAGAATCTGAAGTACCAAGTAGAATGAGAAAATCCAAGAAATTTTGAGCCGAATTTGTTGGGTCCCTATATTGTCACAACAGTCTTTGGATTAGGAGCCTATTAGATTTCAACTCCTGAAGGGGAACCCTTTTCAAAGCCAATCAACCGTCTACACCTACATGGATTCTACACTTAGTTTTAGAGAAATTTTGTCATAATCAAAAAAATAAAATAAAAAAATTATCTTGACAAATACCTAGCAAATAGGCATCTTGGTGAAACCAAAAAAATCAAGAAAATAGTAAAGATAAATAACCCATCCAATAGTGAAAATCACTTCAGTTGCACTTTGGATAAGTACCATCGTGACAACCTTGCAGACATGTTCCATGTGTAGTTGAATTTTCTCTATCATTTACCATCATTCCAATATGAATTTTTCCATCATTCACTCTTCTTGCATTACCCATAATAATGCCCCATTGTCCTTTCCATAGCCTTGAATGATTGGAATCTACCTGTCATATCCTATATGCCATAACACCTATCTCATTCCACCCCTAATAAATTGGTCTTATACTCGACTAGAGGAGAATACTTGACCTATGTCATTGGATCCTACACTTACTATTAGTGGTCCTTACCATCAAAAAGACAAAAAAAAAATTGCCAAAAGACAAAAAACTCAAAACATGTGAAAAATACAAAAACATCCATATAACTTTCAAAAATCCAAAAATAGAGTCAACATTAGTCCAAGTCATGTCGAACTATGATGCCTTTGCATGTATAACATAGGCAAGGCCATCTATTGATGAGCCCTCGAGGCACTAGGTCAGTCCTTTAGGGTTTGTCGAATAGAAGTCAACTCAGGTCTCAGTCCTTTGGTTTGAGTCCTTTGTCAATAAATTAAAGTCAAGTCATGTCAAACTACGAGGTATCTACATATTGTTAGGTAGGAAAGGCCATCTATCGATGGGCCCTCAAGGCCAGCTAGGTTGGTAATTTGGACATAATAAATCAAACATTACCAATTTGGACACAAAAAATCATCAAAACATTAAACAAGTCATGAATCAACAAGGAAAAAAATTGAAAAATATTCAATTAAACCAAATCAATTATCAAAATAGTCAATAAACATCAACTCAACCTCAAATATCAAAACAGTCAATCACTTATCTTATACATGATGTGTCCTTCCTAAAAGTGGACATTGTCATTAATCAAACTTCATTATTTTCCTTATACAAGTGGTCACATGATCCAAACCAAACTTGACATCTTACACAACATATTTCTTCTCCTGAAACCAGGCCTTGTCAAAACAATCAACCTGCCAATAACCTAGTTAGACAAACAATTATTAGCAAACACTTTGACTGGTTGTTGATTTTTTTGGGCTATTTTGTCTTATCCTTTTTTCATTTGTCTCTGGGTCATGTTACTAGCTACCTTGAGGATGTCCCATGAAGTATTTAGAGGAACAAGTATGTCTCATGACTATTTTATTTTTACTACTATTTGTGGATTGTCTTGGAAAAAAGACTGGGGCAACTTTTCCTTTAGTATGAGTCAGAACATTCCTTGTCTGTGACGGTTTATTTTGCACATGGATGACATTCCACACCCTATTCTATATCATACCATGGTGGTTTTTGTCCATTTGTTTCATTTGACCACCCAATGACAAGTAATGCAAAGCCTTGCATAGAAAAATATATGTATCTTTAAGTGTTCTCCTCTAACACCATACTATGCTCCATATCTTCCACACTAAAATTTTTTCTATTCCACTTATCTATTTTCCTCTTATCCATTTTGAGAGCATACTCATGTTCTTTGAACCTGCATGTCCTCTCGGAGGGGCATACTACTACCTAGTCATCATCCTTCCTCATACTCTTCACATTGGGGCATATTTTGAACTAAATTTCTTTGACACAATGTGATAAACTACATTGTATCAAAGAGTGGAAAAATGTAGACATTGAAAAATTTCCTAGACCTACTAACACAATTTTTCCTTGTCAATTCCCTTGTCTAATGTCATAAGTCCTCTATTAATTAAATAATTTTAATTATTTAATTAGTTCATTTCTATCTTTTTTTTGATTAATTAAATAAATTTTATTTATTTAATTGTGTCGCTAATGTCCTTTTCCTCTATAATTAAATAAATTTTGTTTATTTAATTACTTACTAATTTGGCATCTTCTTCTTATTTTGAATTAAATTATTATTTAATTCAAAAATCAGCTTGTCACATGTCCCACTTTTGAATTATAATTTTATTTTAATGAAAAAGTCAACCTATCACATGTCTTACATAATTAAATAATGTTTAAATGATTTAATTATTCATTTTCCCCCTCAATTAAACAATTTTATAATTATCTGAATTCCTCCTACAACCTCTTTTTATTTGCCAACTTCATTATATGTGTCAATCTTATCTCTGGATATCTCATTCCATTTCAACCCTTAATTGAATTATCTTATAATCTAATATTAGTCATTCATCCTTATCTTTTCCTTAATTTATCCCTAAACCTATTTCATACTACAACTTTCATTCTTGGCCATTTATTGTCACATCTCTTTAACATTGAATCTCATCCCTTCATTCAAATTTTTCTTTTCTATAAAAGACCTATTGTTTTCATTTTCATTTATACATTCTACACACATTCTAACTACATCTCGTCTACATTTTGAGTGAATACAAGTACATGCTATTAGTGTGAGACAACAATCTTAAATATTTTGCTAGGCATTGTCACGGGCTACTAGTGCATACTCAAATATGAGGGCATCAACTACATTTCAAAAAAAGTGGAGAAGGGAATTGGAGGTGAAGCAATGATGGCATAAAGACTTTATGGTGATATTACCTTATATTTCATGTTTTATGCTTATTTGTGCTCCATTTTTGGTTTAGGGTTAGTTTTATGCTATTTTACATTAACCTAGATTTTTACCCTAGATTACAATATAAACCAATGAAACATATGATACATTTTCAAACAAATTTAGAACTAAATAAATGAAACCACACGTATAAACTAAACACAATCACCTTTTTTTGAAGAAAATTTAACATGGGGTTCAAAAGATTCCATCTCTAGAGATAATTACATTATAATTCACTCTTACCTCACTTACTCTTGCATTTACACATGGAACTATCATGAGGATATAATACCACCATTGTATAATGCCACTCACTCCTATAATTTGGAAAGGAAACATATTGAAACAAAAAAATGGATGAAACACTTTCTGCAATTAACCAATGAGAAGATAAGTGTAGCAAAAAAAATATGTAGGTTTTAAACCAAAAAGTATGCACACAAAAAACAACAAATGACATGATGTTTTACGATTAGAAAAAATATCCAAAAATTCTTGGCCTTCAAAACATGGACCAATTATATTATTAATAGTTGCAATGGTTACAATACAATGACATTCTCAAGCCATGAGATCATACAAAATAATAATATATCACATCATAATACCTTAACCCCAAACACTTAATATATAGGATAAACCAAACCAAAAACATAAAATATCAATGGTTTCTAAAACCATGTGCTAGAAATCATGGACTAAATCAAACACAGAAACCCAAAAAAGATTCTAGTGCTCCAAAATAAGTTGAGTTAACTAATAGTAAATTTTTAACTATCATCACCATCTTGTGAACTCAAATTGGTTTTATCCTTCATTTTGGAAACATGCTCATGAGAGTCGCAATGAACTAAAATATGTTCACTATTTTTTCTCTAATTCTTCAATTAACTAAAATATGAGATCCAAGAAGTTTTGAAATTATTCTAGACTTCTTCACCAAGTTCAAAGCCCTATTACTCTAGTTAAAAGGATGCAAAATAAAAAAATCCCAACAAGAAAAAAATTATTTCTATTTTATCTAAATTGGGTTCAGAGTATGCCATATTTGTCTCTACTTTTTACATAGTCAGGCTTACAATAGGAGCAACTTGGAAGATTCCCACTATCAATGTTTTTATTGATTTTTTGGTACATGAGTAGGATAAGCTCATCAAGATGGGTACATTAAAAAATTACAAATCTCATGTACTTATTGTGCATGCAAGGGGAAGAAAAGTTCGAAGCCCAATCAACAATCCAAAGGAAAAGAAAAAAAGGAATGCTCAATATGTGCATATTGCAAAAATATAGGACATGATGAGCATAAGTGCTATACAAAGAAAATTGACAAGTTGAAACATCTTCTATAGAAGAATCATATTCAACTAACTTCATCTATGTCTTCAAGATCATCCTCTACATCCACTATAGTAACTTCACAATCAGGGTCAGCCACTATAGTGCATGAATTAGACAAGATGAAAGGACATGTACTCACTGCATCCACACATACAAAATCCTACAAATGGATTTTAGATTCAGGTTCCCCTCATCATATGGAATATTCTAAGGGTATGTTATCTTTGTTTCTACCTTTTGATTCACCTAATATTGTGATGGGTAATGTTACCAATTTTTCACTACAACTCAATTGGTGGAGCTAATTAAAGTCTGTTATATCTTAAAGTAGAAATTCAGTTAGTTGCTACATGGTTTTAAATTGCTGATTGCATCTGTTCTATTAAGTATCAGTTATGCATTTTTTGAGAGAACATAGTTTAGATTCATTGCTCAATAATTACTGAACAAATGAAATACAAGATGATTATAAAAATTATTAAGCATCCATTGGTTTCATTTATTTCATGACATTGTTACATTACATATTTCATTTGATTGCAATAATACAAATGATGGTATAACTTTGCATTTATGATGCATTTCTTTTTAGAATGAAAAAAAAAAGGAGAAATTAAAAGATCCACACAAGCCGTGGTTTTAGATGGTCCTATTTATTATAAGAAAGGAAATATACAACTGAAATAAAGTGACAAATAATATAGAACATATTTGTCATTACCTGAGTAGATCTTTAGTTGATGCCTTGTTTCTCACTCCATTCTGCTTCCACTCCTAACTATATCTGCAAAAGATTTATAAGGGTGCAAATTAAGAGCTTAGGATATGAACTACATGTCCTACTAACAAAAATACAATTCAATCCTTGGGATGCATAGAATCAACTAAAAGAAAAGTGCAGGAACCAGAGATGAAAGAGTAAACATGATCATATTTATTGTTTTGCTAACATTGTTTGTTTCCTGTGCAGGTATAGGAAAAGTCATGAAGCTAATTATTTTCTTAAGACATAAAAGCATGTGGGGTAAAACGGGATCTCACAAGGGTAGAGCTCGACATGCTGCCCCTTAAAGTTAAAAGTGGGTTGTGAAGGAAAGTACAATTATCATGCTCATCTGAGCCTTCCACAAGAGAGTAAAACAAATTTAAATTGAAGGAGTAATTAATTTTATCATGCATTCATAATAGTCAAACCAAAACATTGAAGTGAAAATTACAAGTGGATAATAAACCTTACAAGCTTGACTCAGCTGAAAAATTATCAATCTCATTTTGGAAAGTTAAATATTGTTGTCATATTAATTACATTTTGCTGCCTTATGTTTGTTCAATTTTGTTTATGTTGTTTCATTTGGAGCAGCAGTTTTCTATCTCATAAACAATGATAGTGAATATGCATACATAATTCCTTATCAAATAAAGCTTCTAACAAATGATAACAACACATGGTGATTTTTATTTTAGTGAGAATGTTGAGCTAAAAATGCATGTTCTTTTCTGAAGCATTCATGAACATTGTATGGGAGATAGCAAGCATAAAGATAATCATACAAGAAGAGTGGTGAGTGAAGCAAGATTCATGAGATTCTATTGCTAGTGAATGAAGGAGACAATGCCATAAGACTATAAGATTGATGCCTTAGCCAGTGAATGACAAATATGGTATTGTGTATGAGGACATAATAATTTTTGGAACATATTAAAGATGCCATGTGAGTAGAAAAATGGTATGAGGATGAGTATTTTATCATATTGTGACAATGAACAAACTAAAATCCTTCAGTAGGCATGACAAAGAAGTTTTCTTTCACTTTCACGAATGCCCATTTGAGGATTTTTACTCAAAGTGCAAATTTATTTCAAATAGCAAAATGCCATGTTGAGTTTGATCAAGAATGCAGGAGTAAGTAGTTTTTTTGAGAAAATGGAGCAACCACATGGATTTTATTCTAAATACAAATTTACCATGGTTTCAAAGCATACCCATGATGGTTTTCAATAGTTTCAACGGAGAGTGCAGTGCTAAGTAAGTTTATTGCATAAATACAAAGGTTTCGCTCTATTTCCATAATACCCACATTGGGGTTGTTCATAAAATGTTGTTTGTGCTATAAATAATGAGTACCCATATGAAGTTTTGATTTAAAAATGTAGATTTATTCAAAATATTGAATACCCACATTAGGGTTTTTTGTCAAACTAAAGTTTTCACCAGTTTCAGGTAAACCCACATGGGGTTTTCAACACAAAAAACAAAATAAATGATTTGATTTAGAATCTAGAAATACCCATGAGAGTTTTATAGAAAATAAAAAAATGCATGCAATGCATAATGGGTCAAGCCCATTTATGGAGATTCCAGTTACATAACTCTCAAGAAGCTGAAAAACCCATCTTAAATTCACTGTAGTTTTCAAAAATCTGAAGAGAACAAATACAAAATGGAGTGAGAAAATTGCAATAGAAGCTTAAGATCACGTGTTCATGGTGTGGCCAATAGGGTCTACATTTTATATTTTAAGAACAACAATCATAGCTTCTATATTTTAAGCTTTCAAAATCTTTCTCATTCACATAAATAAACAATGAAAAGAAAGCTTACCCTTGTCAAAGTAATTGGAGGAGGCTAGCTCTAATGGATCTCTCAAACACAAAGGTCAAACTCACTAATGGTGGCTAGCATGAGTGGAATCAAACAAAAAGATAATTGAACACACAAAATTAGAAATGAAAGAGGAGAGGTCGCAACCTTATGACCTTGCATTGCTTTCAAAATAAAAATGGAGCCACAAAAAATACCATGAAGTTAGCTTACCATTATCACAATGAGGGGATTCGACCATTTGGAAGCAAGAATCTAAAGTTCCCAAGCATTCAAAGCGCAAAAACCTAAGCATATGGCTGCACCCTTCCCAGCTGAGTTCCTTCTCAAAGTTGTAAGTGGAAAATGAGGTGATTTTAGGGTTTTTTCAAGTTTTGTCTATCCTCATGCCCTAATTTGAAGATGGGATTTTCCATTGAGATTATTATCTTATGTTTTATCCATTAATGCCTTATACATGTCCTAGGTTGAACATTTTAGAGGCCTTCACATGAATTATTTGCCTAAGTTTAGGCTTGTGTTGTTTAAATATTTCATGGTCTTTAGGCTTTAGGTTTTAGAGAATGATCAATATATGCCTTAAACACTTTATTTTAATTAATTTTATAGAAATCAATTAGGTATTAGAGAGATGTTCCTTAGATAAAATTCATATCATTTAGGAATTTTATATTTTCAATTGATTTTAAAAGAAATCAATCAAGTATTGATATTTTTCAATTGATTTTTAGAGAAAATCAATCATATGTAATAAAGATGGATATTATTTTTATGATTTTTTTATTAGAAAAATCAAGCATTGCAATTGGAGAAATAAGGGTTATAGTTCTGCAAAGATTTCTTTTTAAAATATTTATTGCAAAATTAAGTCAAATTACAAAAATAAACTAATTGTACAATATGCATCTTGTAAAGCAAGAATAAAACAATGCTTTATATATTGTTTTATTTCGTTGCTATTTTTAGTAGATTGATATTGATTTTTCCTCTTGGTTAGATTTGAGCTTCTTGTTGGAGAGATAAGGTGTTTTTTTTCTTATAAAAAGAAAAATAGACCTATTTTTATGTGGCTTTCAGTATGCACATGCAAAGGGTGAGACTTTTCCATTTCAGTTACTCTTTTTGGGTAGTTTTTGATGCCTTTCCTGGAGCTTTTTCCTTGAGCTCGGATTTGGGTTAGTGGTATATCTTAGAGAAAAACTTGGTGTTTTTCTAGTTCATATTTTACACTTCTTCCTCTATTGTTCATGCAGAGAGTCTTGCAAGTAGTTTTGTACTCAGATTTCAGACAATAATACTCCTTCAATTTCAATAAAGCAACAGAGTTCTTCTTCTCATATTCTTGTGTCATTTCATAATAAGCAATTCGATGTCCTTTTGATTCAACTCAAATCATTTTATGTCTTGTTGTTCTGAGATTGTGTTCAAAATTGCATAGTTTCAGGTTGTGTGTTGTATTTAGTTTATAGATCTTCCTGCAAATTACTAATGAAATTATGTGCCAAATGAGATTTTGAGAACTATTGTGATAGAGAAATTTTTGTGAGTGGTGTTGTCTAAGTCTCACCAGATTCTAATAAATCATCCATTAGATTTAAGTTATCTTTTCAGTTAGATTTCTCTCTCTTTCCCCAGAAAATCACTTGGAATAGGATTCATCATTCAGAGAACCAACTCACTCTAAAGATTCCCTTTTCACATAGATCACCTACATCTGAAAAGGGTTTCCATGTTTCAACAAATAGTTTGATTTATGAAAATCTAACAAGGGTGCATATCTGATTGATAACAGGTAACAATATATATATGAAGGAATGTGGTAAAGGATATATTAATATGGAGGATGGAACTATTAATGGTGCTCTTTGTGTTCCTTATTTGACATCAAATCTCCTTTCTATTTATCAAGTTACTCATAGTGGACAAGGTAAGATAGTTGAGTTCACTCCTGATGGATTCTACATAAGGGACTTGGAGACTATGTATATCATTGCTATCTATATGGTTTATCCTTCACCTTACTTTTTATTCCTTTTCACATTTTGCTTCAGTTGTAGATAGTGTTTCTTTGATTGCATATCACACTCATTCATCAAGTTTTAATCATGTTTTTGAGGAGATTTTTGGTCATCTACACATTGGTATTCTAGAGACTAGTGTTTAGCTTCATACTCCTCCACCTCCTACTTCTTTATCCATTAGTGCTTCTATTCAATAGGAAGATCATAGCTTTTTAGATCTTTCTTTGTGGGATGAATATCTAATAGGGATTTCTAACTTGTTTGCGGATTCTCATACTACTAATTTGGATGACACACTTGAGGGGGTTTCTCTCCTCTTTTATGATAGTTTAAACACAATTTTTATCCCATATTCATTGGCTTTGGATATTTTCATTCATAAGTTTCCTCATTTTCTTGAGTTATCATGTTTCTTGGTTAATTGTGACCATGATTATGTTGTGGCTTATTCAAGCTTGGATAATCCTACTTAATTTTTAGAGAAAAACATGTTGATACTTCATCCTTCCTCCTTTTAGTTGGACATGGAGTGGCTTCTTCATCATCATATGGATTTTTTTCTTACCAAGGGAAGATATGTTCATTCTAGACACTGGGTCATGTTTTGCTTTTAAGAATTCAGCAACATTGGAGCTTCTTCATTCATGGGGGGAATATGTGGTCTATTTCTTCCCTCTTATGGGGGCATGGATTCCATCTTTCATCACTTGATTATATCCATGTATTCTCCTTTTGGGGAGGACTTTTTCCCACTGACTTTTATCCTTTTTCTTGTTTATGAGACTTCTTTTGCATTGCATATGTCCATGAGTACCTAACATGGTCATGTAGGTAGGACCCATTCATGCATCCATTCTTTTTTCCCTCTTTCCTCTTTCCTTTCCTCAGGGTTTTTTCTCAATTATATTTAAGGGGGCTTGTTAGCACAAATTAGCAACTTCCCATGGATAACTACTATTTTTTGTGGATAACCATTGTTTCTTTATTTTTCTATAACCTAACTAAGGAATCTCTTCATTTTTCCTTAAATACCCCTACTTTTCCTCCTTGATTTATTGTGGAGGTTTGATTTATCATTGTATATTCATACATTTTCAATTCATTTTTGCTCTAAATTTTTCCTTTGTTCACTTGCAAGTTGTGTTCGTATTTTTTAGCTAGTTTCATACTATCTTTTGTAGGTTTAGTTAAAATTTAATATGGTATCAGAGCACACGGGAGCTAGATAGAAGGATCATATACAATTATTTTGCAACTATTGAATATTAGAGCTATTAGAAAGAATTAAATTTCCAACCTCTACAATTCTCATGTCATATAAATATTTCAAATGGAAGCCAAAGGTTCTACTTCAGCTCAGATGTAGAGGCTTGTATCGAATAGTCATGGAAACAAATATTGAACCAAATTATGTAGTTGAAATATCCAAATATTTGAACTACATGAATGATTCCTTTAGTCTCCTATGCTTATCCATGTATCTAGAATTTTTGTTTCATGTTAAAGCATGTAAAACTCCAAATGAAGTTTGGACTACACTAGAGACTCTATGTTGGAGACTCTTTTTGGGAAGAAAGATAAGATGTGAGGTCACATCCTTGAAAATGAGATCAACTCATTAGATCTGAGAAATTTTGAAAATATTAAAGACTTATTTCTCTAGCTAAAAGGATGTGAAATCGACAAATTCTAGCAAGAAAACAAATCATTTCTTGCTATTATTTCAAAATTAGGTCTAGAGTGTGTTGTATTTGCTCCACTTTTTACACACTCAAGCTTACAACATGAGCAACTTGGATGGTGCCCACACTCAGTGCTTTTATTGAGTACTTGGTACATGATGAGGATAAGCTCATAAAGATGGGTACATTAAAAATTTCCAAAGACCATGCACTTGTTGTGCATGCAACTGGGAGGAACATTTTGAAACCCAATTAACAATCCAAAGGAAAAGAAAAGAAGCAATGCCCAATATGTGCATATTGAAAAAATATAGGACATAACAAGCATAAGTGTTATATGAAGAAAATTGATGAGATGAAACATATTCTACAAAAGGATCATACTCATCTACCTTCATCTATTTCTTCAGGATCATTGTCTACTTCCACTAAAGTACTTTCACAGTTAGGGTTAGCCACTATAGTGCATGAATTAGACAAGATGAAAGGACATGTGCTCACTACATCCACACATCCTTGGTCTTGCAAATGACTTTTAGATGTAGGTGCCTCTCATCATATGACATCTTCTAAGGGTATCATCTCTTCATTTGTGCCTTGCGATTCACCTAATATTTTGATGGGTAATAATACAAATATGAAGGTATGTGGGAATGTCCCTATTTATATGAAGGATGGAACTATTAATAATTTACTTTTTGTTCCTTCTTTGACATCAAATATCATTTCTATTTATCAAGTTAATCATACTGGACAAGGTAAGACAGTTGACTTCACTCCTAATGGATTCTACATAAGGAACTTGGAGATTAGGGATATCATTGCTATTGGTATGGCTGATCATTCATCTCATTTGTATGAGCCTTTTTACATTTTGCTTCAATTTTCGATAATGTTCCTTTGACTACATATCACACTCATTCCTAAAGTGTGAATCATGCTTGTGATGAGAAGTTTGATCATCTACACCTTTCTATTCTAGAGACCGGTGTAGAGATTCCTACTCCCCAACCTCCTACTTCTTTAGCCATAATTTATTCTATTCAATAGGATGATCATAGTTTTTAATATCTTACTTTGTGGGATGAATACTTGGCAAGGATTTCTAACTTACTGTGGACTCTCATACTAGAGATTTGAATGACACACTTGAAGGGGTTTCTCTCCTCTTTGATGAAAATTTCAACATACTTGTTATGATATATTCATTGTCTTTGGAGATTGACTTTCATGAGTTTCCTTATCTACTTGAGTTATCATGTTTCTTGGTTTATTTTGACCATAATTATGTTGTGGCTTATTCAAGCTTGGAGACTCCTACATAGATTTTAGAGACACGCATCTTGATACTTCATCCTTCCTCCTTTTAGTTGGACAAGGAGTGGCTTATTCATTATCCTATGGATTTGTTTCTTCCCAAGGGAAGACACGTTGCTTGTAGAAATTAGGTCATCCTTTTTCTTAGGAATTCTTCATCAGCTATGGAGCTTCTTCATTATGGGGGAATATGTGGTCTCTTTCTTCCCTCTTATGGGGGGGAATGGATTCCATCCTTAATCACTTGATTGCATCCATGCATTCCCTTTTTGGGGAGGATTTTTGTCCCACTGGGTTTTCTCCTTTTTCCCATTTATGAGATTTCTTTTTCATTACATATGTAAATGGGTACCTAACATGGCCTTGCAGTCGGGACCCATTCATACTTTCATGCATCCATCCTTGTTTTTTTCCTCTTTCCTCTTTCCTTTCCTTAGGGTTCTATCTTGTTATTCAAACTTAAGGATAACTATTGTTTCTTGTGGATAACCATTGTTTTTTTGTTTGTGTGTAAGCTAACTAAGGAATCTCTCTAGTTTTTCCTTAAATCTACCTACTTTTCCTCGATTTATTTTGAGGATTGGATTTATCATTTTTATTTTATATATTTTTATTATGAATAATGAGATAGTTTTCAATTCATTCTTGCTCTAAGTTTTTCCTCTATTCACCTAAAAAATTTGTTCTTATTTTCTAGCTAGATTCATAAATTATTTTGTAGGTTTAGTTAAAATTTTACATAAATCTATTTAAATTCTACAATTTCAAGAGTTGGTATCAATTTTTTGTTGTTGTAGAAGAAATTGTGAAAGGAATAATGATAGTTACAAACCATTAAGAGTGACGAAGAATCAACAAACAATATATTCTAAGTCATGTAAGGCGGAAAATACTTATTCTCAAAAGAAAGTAGCACAAAGGTCTTAAAAAAACCAAGTCATGTATAGTGTTGATTCAATTTCAAGATCTTGAAGGTTATTTACATACTTCCATTAAAATTGTTTGATAGAATTTGAGCCTTTCTAAGGTAGAATAAAATTTGTAAGGTCGAGACTTGTGAAATTTTGAAGTACATTCTAGTGTGCCTAACACCATTCTTTATTTGTTAAGCTCAAATCATGAAACACCAAAAAAGAGCATGACTTGTAGAAAAGTTACAGACATATATCTATTGTCACATATTAGTGGAGCAAGTGTGGTCCCATCTAACTTGTGTTTAGATTCTATGGCTAGCCTTTTATTTTAAGGAGTAAGGATTTCATGGAAATTATTGTTGTCGAGGGGACAAGATCATGAATTCAATCATTGTAATAATTTTTTCCTATGAATTGTTACTAGCATGACACATCTAAGTACTTACAGTCATGAAGAAGTTTTTTCCTAATATTGGAGTTAGCTAACATTTACCTAACACATATTATTTTTGTACTCAAGTATGTTAGTTATCATAATCATTTTTAAAATTATTTTAGGCATCTCTCTCTATATTTTAAAATAAATTTCTTATGTTCCCTATGAGAAAAAATCAATGGTGTCATAAAGGAATAAAGAAGGTGATAATTTTAGAATGAAGTATTTTATTTTTTTTTTCAAGAAAAAGGAAAATAATCCAAAGAAAAAATCATTTGTTCTAATGGGAAGGATTGGAAAAAGAGAAGAAAAAAATTGATGTGTGAAAAGGATATTTTGGAAGTAGTGAAAGTATATAAAAAAAGAAGAAAATTTAGAAGAAATTTTGAAGTGATTTGATCAAAAATATAACACTTACAAAGGTTCAAATATTTTTCAAGAGGATGAAATGTCAAAATTGAAAGAAAATAGCAATTGTCAGATCACTTACTTGAAGCATGCATAAAGGAAAATATGTGCCTAATGTGTATGCCTACCTATATAATGCCTCATAAATGATAGAAATAATTTCTCCTATTATTTTGATAAATCATTTGATATATATGATATAGGTATAATTAAAGAGTGTGAGGTTCGAAATAATAGTTTTTTTTATATAAAAATATTGCTTGTTGTGATGATAATTATAAAGTATGTTGTGCAAAATATATTGGTTTTAAGATTATGAAAATAGGTTTACAATGGAAAATATTTGGGAAAGTATGGGCAAGGATTCATAGATCCCATTGAACCAAATGTAAGATTAAATAATGAAGGAATTCTATATGTTATAAATAAAGAATATTCCAATGATGTTATAAGTAATATAGTTGTACAAACAAGTCAATTCAAGTGATTAGTAGTTAAAATTTACAACCAAGACTAAAAAGTATGAGGTGTTACAAGATACAACCTATACCTTAAACCTTGAGCTCTAAGACATGTAAATTAATATTTTCAACCTAAATTATTCTAAATTGAATCATAAAATCTAAACAGTTTTTGAGTTTCCCTATATTTTTTTGAGTCCTAAGATCTCAGGGTAGTGGCTTAGTTGGAAAGTTGCAGCCATCGATAACTTGCCCTGGGAATCTAAATTCTTCTCCATGTATTTTTATTAACTTTTCCATCATATTATTTTAGTATTATTCTTGTGTCACCTCATGTTGTGCATTGGTGTTTGTGAATTTTTTTTGTCATTGCATAATATTGTGACACCTTAAAATAAAGGGAGAAAAATGTGGCTTACTTGATGCCACTTTTGTATCATAATTTTTATCATGTCCTATTAAATATATTAGTTTCTTCAACATAATATTAGGTCACTACAATTAATAGTTCATTCCTTATTTTAAAAATATTTATGGGTTTCCTACTATGACCTTTTCATCTACAATTTCAACCATGGTACAAACTCAAAAACTTACCTGGAGCTCATATAAAATATGTATTCAATAAATTTGATTCTATGGGTATCCTCTAGAGTATAATTCAATATCATAAAAAACTTAACACCTATGATTAAGGTGAATGATTTCTAGAAGGACAAATATTACAAACACATTGTGTCAAAATAACTATATGTATCATATGGAAAAACAAGCATAAACTCACACATAATATAATGCAAGAATGATACAAAGGACATTTACCTATATCTCATGTATACTATAAAGATACTCTCAAGTGTAAAATAAAGATAAAAATACCAAATAAATTACACTATGAGTATAAAGAGATAGATCAAGACTATAACTAAAATGACATCTAGAAAAGAAGAACTAGATGCACTAAAGACCATCTAGAATCAAGTGAATACTAAGAAGTGAATTTTTAGAACACAAGAATGAGGTTCAAACCAAATTCAAAAAGTATGAACCAATAATTTTTTTGGGAAATATAACTCCCATACCACATAAGATATGTCAATACCATGCCAATTTAGTTGGTGGGTATGAGCACTTGTACCAAACTTAACAACTAAAAGACCCTAAATTGAATAAACCAAAACTCCACAATTGAAATAATGCAAGAAATTCAACTAGATAATTCAAAATAATTATAAGGGTACCAAAAAGAGTTGGTTCCTCTTTTCTGTAAGTAGAATAGGGCATTTTGTGTGAACAACAATATTACCCCTACTCTTATTGGTCCATTCAATGGTGAATGGCTTGATAGTTCTTTCCATCTTGTTTTAGTTATGCATTCTATTTTATATTTTTATTCTCATGTATTAAAGTATTGAGTTATGGACTCTAGTTCTAAGGACATATTTGAGGATTATATGCATGGTTATGTTTTACCATTTTCTCCTTATGTTTGGATCTTGAGTTGTGATTGTATACACCTAAAATTGGTCTAGATAATCTAATTAATTAAATATGACTTATTTGATTAATTACCCTAAATTCTTCTACTATTGAATAAATAGAAATACGTATTTATATAGTTCACATTTAAAGGGTATGTGCAGGATCATGATGGGCCAAAAAGTGGCGATATCTAAGTGATATGATGGCCCATGTGGCTGACGACTCTTTTTTTACCCAAAATTGATGAAACAAAAAGGGTTTTTAAAGGAGATTCTCATATTTACACCAATATAAATTATTATTTTCTTTGAATTAAATAAATAATTATTATTCATTTTCCATTTGAATTATGACTAAAGTCCTGATTGATAGGTTGATTGAAAAAAATCTATAGCTTTCAAACGGTATCACATTTTTTGAATCCAAAATATGTGTCACATTCTATGCTTCACATAAAATAGGATTAAAAAAAAAGAAATGAATTTCATGAAATTTTGACCATGTTCAGGTGGTCATACATACGAGTTTTTATATTTTCTTAAAGTTGTAATAAAAAATTCATAATTAATTATTTACTTGGAAAAAAATTACAAAAAAATATGCATCACATCGAGACATGAGTCCCCTACTTATATCTAAAATCTTATAAGAAAATATTATCATTTTATTGTGGTTAGGGTGGTTAGACAGACACCTACTTCTTATTTTTTCCTTGAAATTTAAGTACTACTGCATTGAAATTTCAAAATTTTCACCAAATAGATTTTTAAAAAATAAAATAAACCTAGTGGTTTAGAAACTACATTCAATTTAATATAGATTATATTCTTACATATTTTTGAAATAATATAGATAAATTATTCAAATTTTCACATCAAGTTTCCTAAATCTGATTTTTTGAATTTTATTGCCATTTAAGGGCCTATTTTTTCTATGATTATCTTGCACATACCCTAAATTCTTATTTAAATTATTCTAAATTATTCTATTATTCCATCTTAAATTAAATAAACAAAACTAAATACTTTGTTTTATTTAATTATCAATTTCCCCTATTTTATTATATCTTAATCACATCATTAATTAAACAAAGGTTAAATAATTATTGTTTAATTATCATAATTCTTCTATTTTAAATTAATAAACGACTTATATAGTGTGTTTTATTAAATTATTAATTCCCCTTTTTCTAATTTAAATAAATCAAATATATTTAAATAAAAGCATATTCCTCTATTTTCACTCGCCTATCAAATTAGACATCAAATATCTAAAATCTGTCTAATTTAATGCAATTGACATTCACAAGAAAGCTTGCAGGAAATCCTCTCAATCCTCTCAATCTTCTCCTTCTGATCCTTCCTATCCTCTTGCCTGGTGTTTTCATGGGCAGGAACCATTCCCATAATCAGCTCCAAGCTTTCAATCTCTCAACCTTCAATCCTCTAGATTGAATCAAAGCCACTATTTGTTGCCCCTGTACAAATGTGCTGCTAGGAAATCTATAAATACAACCTTGTACAACAAAGAATGGATCCCAACTTTATGCAAAATTACTCTATAGGAAAGCATCAAACATCAAGCAATCAAGCATCAAGCATTTTAGGAATAGCAATAGATTTCATGTCATGGCTGCATACTGTAGTTTTCATCATAGTTTTCATGTCTGCATAGATTAAAGTAGCTTCCTTTTATCATGTAGATATTATCATATAGGATTAGATCACTCTATCTAGCATCATTTTGTTCTTTAAATTGGCATTTTAACAGCCATAGTGTCTTATTAAATTTGAGAGCTTCTTGACTTAATAAATCTTTAGAGATAGGAAACAATGAGATGCTCTCAAGTTTCTACTCTTTTTAATAGATTAATTGTTGAATATTTGATATAATGTTTCATTAATAAGTATATTTACCTTTGTTACTTATTCACACTTACAAATTGGTGCCCACAGTGGGGTATAACCCCATATTTCACAATTTTTCTTTGAAAAGTGTCGTATAGGATTTTGGCGTGTTTATTTTAGCATGAGCGAGAGTTCTTTTAGTGCATTTGATGAAAACTATAATGCTTTTGAGGAAAACCTTAGCGCTTTCAAACTCTGTTTCAATGCTTCAAAATACACTATAGCGCTTCTGAAGAATTGTTTAGCACTTCTGATGAGGAAACTATAGCACTTCTATGATCTGTTTCAGTGCATCAACCTAATGTTCACAACATAGTCGGTCTCTATTCAAAAAAATTATAGCACTTCAAAAAAAATTTATGGCGCTTCAGCCAAATATTGTAGCACTTCTAATAAATTGTATAGTGCTTCTGATCTAGATTATAGCACTTTTGAACTCTGTTTCAATGATTTTGTATTTTTTTATCTAGATCTGATGCAACCATGAGCAAAATGTTATTTTGATGCTTTGGACTAAAAGGAATAAATCCTAGTGTAGACACTTAATTTGAAATACACCAATCCTAGGATAGTCATCATACGTTTTGTTGAATTAGTTAAATTAGTTAGCCTGATTAGCCTGAGTTTGTGAAGCAACATCTTCACTTAGATTAGTACATTGTCTTTTGGGCTTAAAATAAATTATTATATGTTGTGATTGTGTGGTGAATAAGCTTATTCTCTCCCCTTAATTGGGTGATGAAAATTCCAGACTCATCCTTTCTTTTTCATGCAATTTACGCTTTTGTTAAAATCCTTTAGAAGGCTTGCCATAGTGGGAAAAAGTACTCACCCTACAGAAATGACCTAAGTGGGAATGCCTAAAGTCAAGGATTTGAGCCCACTCTAAAAAAATGTGAGTTGTTGATGAAAGTCCAAATTGATGGTAGTGAGAAAGATAACCATCCCCAAAGCCTTTGTTCTAAAGGTTGGGAGGTCTCCTGAGGGATTTTATCATTTTCCTCACCGCACAAAAACCCTATCTAAGAACCATAGTGTAGTATCTAGCTAAGCTAGTAACCAAACATTGTAATACTCGCAATATAAGGACATGAAAGAATCTGCCCCCAAGACACTCACCATATAATTTCCAAGGACCTCTCGCTCAAGGAACAAGAAATCCAACCTTGAGTACACACCTAGAAATGAGAAAAACATGGGCACCCTCTAGGGGGTGACACGGCTATGTGAGTCAATGCAATTTTAAGATGTGGGTTGTTGAGTATAACGATGACCTTTTTGACCTTAAGAGTGAGTCTATTTGAAGTGTATTCTTGTTAAAGAAACTAGTGAAAATAGAACCACAAGTGGTTCTTAGAACATACACTATCTGTTTAGATTCTAAGTTCAAAAACATTTTTTTTACAATTGCTTGTTGTGTTCTCAAATCAAAAACTCAGATAAAGATCATCTAGAAAAACACCAAAAAGAGTCAAAAGAAACCAAATAGTGAAATTTATGATTAGAGATTTGAAATCCACAAAGTTTCTCAAGAAATCCCTCAAAACAAGAGTCAAGAAACCAAAGAAACAACTTAGTTATAAAAACCTTTTGAAAAGAAGACATTTCTTGTATTAAAGTAGAAAAATCTTGCTTCACCATAGAACCTTCATCCATAGATTTCATGATTTTTCCCAAGGATATTTTGATGATTATGCTTTAGAGCCTCTCTATTCACAAGCCATTTCCCAAATAAGAGCTTTGCCACAATATCATAATTGTAGTCAACCTATTCGTCAGTCTTCCATCCCACAACCAATGATAGAATATTCCGACAGACCTGATCAATTTTTACAATAGAGAAAACATTAGAATCATTAGGCTTGTCATCCAACATCACAAAAATACTAGTGGAGGTATCTTCTCAAAAATAAAAACTCCCGAAAATCAATCTCTTCATGGGTAGAAAATCTGAAATCACTATTGAAACCCAAAGTAGTGCTTACACACTCTGTTATAGCGCTTCTAAAGTCTATTTTAGCACTTCTAAATCCAAAGTAGTGCTTACACCCTCTGTTTTAGTGCTTCTGAGATCTGTTTTAGCACTTCTGGGAAATAGAATTTTTGCAAAATATCATAGTGCTTCCACACTTTGTTTTAGCACTTATAAAATAGTGCTTCCATAGTGTATTTTAGCGCTTCTACACTCTGTTTTAGCGCTTCCAAAAAGAAAAAAAATAGAGAGCTTCCAAACACATCTGTCAGATTTGTTAACATCTAAAATTTGGATTTTTATCAGCTAGAAGTATCTTTTTCATTTAGATAGTGTCTAGAAAACTAGAAAAAAATAGGTTCCTACAAGTTAAAATTATTTTCAACTTAAACTTAGATCTAGCAGACTATAAATTTTCCACAAATTAAACCAAAATCTTGGTTATTAGGCTAAGTTTCATCATGAGGATATTATCATCCTACTATCACGAAACGAGGCATAATAATCAAATTTTTAACCTAGTCTCATCAATAGGATATATAATCCTATTTGACTTAGTTAAGACTCATTTAGACACTCATCCAAACATAGAAGATCAAAGTTTAGTAGTGGGAGAAACAAACACTTATATGCCAATCTTCACAAGGTTACAAAGACAAAGACTCTTAGAAAAGGAACTTGAAACATCAAACATCATGGCAGAAAAAAATCCTTGGAATAACTTACATCAAAATGACAAGAACGAAATAACGATAGAAGACATACAAACAACCCAATAGGATCCAAAATTCCATAAATTTATGGAAAAGAGTTTAGAGCAAGACATGGAAAAATATCTCTTAACGCTAGCTGAATCAGGTGCCAAACTTCCAAAAGATTTTGATGTCAATTGATTAAAGGAAACACCTAGAGCAAATGAAACTCAAACACCACAACACACACAACATACACCAAAAATAGATCAAGTTGTGGCCCTAACACAACAAATTCAAGATATGCAAAAGGGAAACATGAAAAGGTATTCATTACAGAACATTTGTCCTTATCCTTTTGACCCAAGTGTGGACATGATACCATTCCCTAGACACTGTGAATTCCCAAAATATGAAAAATACAATGGTAAGATAGATTCAATCGACCATGTAAGGGAATTCAAGACCATGAGCTTAGAATTTGCGCAAGAAGAAATTCACCTAATGAGGTTATTCCCAAGAAGCTTAGGAGGTCAATCTATGGAATGGCATTCCAAACTACAACTAGGAATATGAACTTTTGAAGAGTTGTTCAATAGGATCATATCACAATATTCCTTTAACATCCAATATGACGTCACAATAAAGGACCTCTACAACATGAAGCAAAAAAAAGGTGAGACCTTCCTATCGTTTCTACAACAATGGTGAAGACTATTTGCTAGGTATGCTCATTACATACCTAAGGAAGAGAAAATGGAGTTGTTCATTGGAAACTTGACTGATGAAATGAGCTATAGGCTCGAATTACAATGTCCTCCAACATTTAAAAAAGTGATTGAAAATGGCCTTAAAATTGAAGAAGCTTTGGTAAAACAAGGGGTGATCAAACACTACAATGAAAAATCAAACAACACCAACTCCTCAAATCAATATGCCAACAATGACAAACCTAAATTCTGGCAAAAAGAATAGAAATACTGGGATCAACGAAATTGCAAATGACTTAAAAAATGAAAAGCCAGTATTTAACTTGATGGTCTGTACTGCAAAGACAAACCAAAAGAGTGACCAAAACATCAAGTCAAATTTCAGTCAAAAAAATAAACTAAACAATGGAGAATCAAAACCACAAACATATCAAAAATCATCAAACCAACATAGATTCACACCAATAGGCCAAACATTGGAATCAACAATGAGGGAACTTGTTGCAAGTGGTCTTATCACTATAGAAAAAGAAAGATTTTGGGATCCAAAAGTCAAACCACCATGGTGGAATGAGGCAAATTATTGTAACTTCCATAAAAATAAGGGACATAATACAAATGATTGTATGGAATTAAAACATCAAGTCCAAGATATAATTGACAACAAAATGGTATATGTGGAAGGACATCAAAACAAAAATGATCATGCTTCCTTTAAAGATCCTTTACCAAATTACAAAAAGGGAGAGTCATCTTCTACAAACAGTAAAGGTAAAAATGTCAATCACATTTATTATAGCTTGATCTTTTGTTTTTCTGAAGTAGAAAGTGATATTGTCACTGGTAATCACATTAACAAAAACAAACCAATGAAATTATACCACTAGATTTGATCCTGATCATAGAAACGTCTAACAATCAGATAAATGTCTTAAAAATTAGGGAAAGACAAGACTATCAACCTGTCAACGTAATGATAAGGGGGCAATCCAGGGTAATTTTGAAGGGAGTTGCATCTAAAAACACCACTCCCCCTCCAAGTCAATACAACATTGTTGACCAATTACATAAAATACCAACGCAAATATCAATACTAGACCTCCTTAAACTCTCACCATCCCATAAGGAGGTTTTGGAACAAGCTCTTATAGCTACCAAAGTACCCAATGATCTGGATGTCTATAAATTACAAGCTATGGTGGGACATTTGATCACACCTCATTTCCTATCATTCTCTTAATAGGATGATTTATCACTTAACCATCCACATAACACCACCCTTAATATTGAAGTTTGGATACACAAACATTGTGTTAAAAGGGTCCTAATAGATGGGGGAGCTGGTTTGAACATTTGTACTTTAAATTTAATTCGTACACTAGGGTATTCAGATAATGCTATTAATGCTTGAAGAAAAATGACAATAAAGGCTTATGATGAAGAAGAGAGATCTTCTAAAGGACTGATTGTGTTTCCCATTCAAGTGAGACCAATGGTGAAAAATATAGCATGCCAAGTACTAAAAAAAGAGTTAACCTAGAATATACTCTTAGGACGTCCGTGGATTCATGAAATGTAGGAAGTACCTTCGACCAATCACCAGTGTTTGAAATTTCCAGTTAATGGACAAGAGGTGACTATATCAGCAGATTATAACAATCCTCAACATTGTAACACACTCAAAACTTCTCAAGACACCTTTGTGCCTCACAATAGGGAAGCATGCATTTCAAATTCATCAGATGGTGAAAAAAATCCAAACATTACATCCAAGTGGGTTGAGAAAAAGGATAAATCAAAAGATACAAGGGTTGTTGAATCTACATTAATAGACAATAAGGATCCTCTAAATTCTCTATCACATAAATTCCAAGAAAAGGTCTAGCTAACAGACAAAGGCATGGGACAATATTCTATTGAGCATTTTCTTAATATTTCACAATTGATGCCATCTCCAAAGTCATATGGACAACCATCAATGATAAAATGACAACCATCACAACCTGCCACGGTTCTAGAGGAAATAATTATGAAAGATGGTACTATAGAGGATGAATCAAAAGACAAAGCTATCCTTGATTAGTTGTACAAAGATGAAGAAGAATTGATATCAATAGAAAATAGCATTGAGACAGATAAGTAAGGCAAAGGAAAGGCTATTTTAGAGAAAATGGGTTATGAAGGACAACGACCTATTGAAAAAAGGAAAGAAGGCATCATAGAACCCATTCAACCTCTCACTCTTTATTCAAAGGATAAGACAAGGTTGGGTTACTCAAAAGAAGAAAAAAAAAAATTACTAAGGTAGTTGAAAGAATCCTTCAAGTAAGAGATAGCTCTGAAAAAGATTCCAATGAATATGAATGGGATCTATATTCTGATGTATCTTACATAGACATCCAAATTGATTTCATAAAACAATATGCACCTACACATGAGGGGGGATAGAGCTCAGGGTCTAGACCACTTGTATTAGAATCACAACATATCGATGACTCAAGTGAGGATGAACAAGCATTGAGTGAACTAGATAATCTCGAGGAAAGTAACATCATAGAACTCAAGATCCCTAATGACAACTCTGATGACATAACTATCTGAACCCTTACCGCCATTGACCCAAGTCAACTTGATGACTTTCTTCCTTTAATCCATCCTAAACTCATCAACTGGGAACCAATTGAACCTCTAAATGTACCCATCTTTGCAAATGATGATGCTATCATAAATTTCCTTTGTTGTGATGAACCTAATACAAGTTCTATCCATAAATCTCATAACAACGTGGTTCGACAAGAAGGTGTCAAATCTTCTAGTTGCAAAAATAAAAATAGGAATAATGGATCTAATGGTGAAAACCATTCTATGGCAGCATTAGATCTTGAAAAAGAAAAAATAAAGAACGCATCGGACCTTGAAAACCTCTTTGAGGCACTAAAATATGGGAGATTTGACACCCTTTCAGAGCATTATCATCAAAGGTCATCAGTTATGGTGGAGCCTACACTTTCTATAAACATTAGTATAGAAGAAAAATAAAAGATTTTACATCTAGTAGCATCTATGGAACAAGAAAGACCTAAATTTATCAAGTTCTTTGAAGAAAGAAGCATTAAATTTTCTTGGTCATACTCTTATATGCCATTTTTAGATCCAAATCTTTTAATGCATCATTTTTCTCTACCTACTAGAATCAAACATGTAAAACATAATTTAAGGAAGATGCATCCACATATTGCATTGATGGTAAAAGCTAAGATGAAGAAGTTATTGGATGCAGGATTCATCAGGTCTATCGATTATGCTAAATGGATATCAAATATTATGCCTGTATCAAAGCCGGATAATAGCATCAGAATATGTACAGATTTCAAAGATCTAAATAAGGCATGTCCCAAGGATGATTTTCCCTTACCCAACATTGATATCATTGTGGACTTAATTGTAGGGAATTCCATGTTATCAATAATAGATGGTTTCTCTAGTTACGACCAAATCAAGCTAGCACTAGATGATCAAGAGAAAAATGCATTCACATGTCCATGGGGAACCTTTTGTTGGAATGTCATGCCCTTCAGGTTCAAGAATGTAGGGGAAAATTATCAAAGAGCAATGACCACTATCTTCCATGATGTGATGCATACATTTACAGAGGATTATGTGGATGATATCGTACCAAAATCATATTCCAGAGAAGGACATCTAGATATCTTGGGAAAAAATTTCACAAGGCTAGAAAAGTTCAATGTCTGACTAAATCTTGTAGAGATGGAAAATATACCAACACACTTGATCTTGATTACTAACGTCATTTCTTCCCGAATCATCTTCTTAAATTGTCATCACTTTTCATCCCTTAACTGAATAAATCATTATTTATCTGATTAAGTCATTTTCTCCTATTAATTAAATTAATCAATTTGATTTAATTAACCTTATCTCTCTATTTGATTAAATAATTAATTTTATTTAATTGAATTGCTAAACTCATTCCCTTAAATTAAATAAATTAATCTTTATTTGATTTAATCTAACGTCATGCTCCTTAGTTAAATAAATCAATTCTTATTTAATTAAGCCTAAATCATTATTCCTCTCAACTTTGATTTATTAAAATCCTAAAATCTAAGTCAGAATTGTCAAATCACCTAATCTCTCATTAAATTTATCAAATCATGATTGAATCTAATCCTAATCACTTCAATCCTCTAGATTTTGCAACTTGCATAATAAATCAATTTATTTGATTTATTAAATCATCAATTTCCATTCAAAAGGGCATCTTTTGTGGAATATTCTTCCAATTCAAAAATCCCTCCAAAAGGGGATGGTTAATTCCAACAAGACATTAAATGCCTCTTACATGTCCTTGGGCTTGAGCCAAGTGACATTAACTCCGTTCCCCTTCCCTCTAAACATGTCACATTCAAATTTCAAATTTGAATCCAATAGCATTTATCATGCACATTGACCAAAATGTGCTCATTCCTCCTCCAATCGAAGGTGGACAAGTGGCCTTCTCTCATTGGTTGGTCTTTTGTCCCACACTCACCCAAATCCTTCAATCTTCCGTTCTTAAAATCTATAAATAGAGGCCTCCTCTATTTCAATATCATCCATAATCCAAGAAACTCTACTATACTTCATTTCATCCACAATTTGAATGCAAAGTTATTATCTTCACATTAGAGAAATTTTATATCATTTATTGAGCATTTGCCATCACCATAGCTAGGTTATTGCAGATTTTCTCAAGGAATCACATTTCTTCACCATCAAGTGGATCAAATCATCAAAGCTTACAAAGAATTTTTTAAAGGGAAAATTTCTACACATAATTGGCTCCAACTCTCCCATGGGATTAAGAGTTTGAATCTTAGAATGGGATTTTATTGCTTTCTTGGTTCATTTCTCTATTTTCTTTCCTCTTTTGAGTATTGCTAATTAATTTCATGGGGAATTCTTGTCTTAACTTGAATTTCAATATAATAATGTTCTTGTTTGCCATGTTTGTGCAGGTGTAGGATTGGGGTTCACATTTTGGTGCTAGGAGGATGAACTTGAAGAATCTAACATGTTTTTTCATCAAATTCTGTTATTTTTGTGTTTTTTGTCTTCCTAGGTCAAACAAAGCTGCTGAAGGTAATTGCAATGCATTTTTGGTCTTTGTTTTTCCAAAAAGAGCCACTAATTTCACTAGAGTGCCACTTGAACCCCAAACAAAGCCGCATTTGCAAACAACACCGCTACAAAGGGTGTCACCTTTGATTTCTTGTTTTTTCACCCAAACTTAAAATGGCTGTATCTTGGTCATTTTTTGGTCTTTTTGGGAGATTTTATTTTTAAATGGGGTAGAATTTCATAAGCTATCCAATAGTGTAGGTTTTTTTTCAACTTTTATAGAGTTAAAATTTTCAAATTTTCACCTAATCTCAAAACACCATGAAACTTGGTCTAAGTTTTAGGTTTTTTATGCTTAATGATTCATCTAACCCTTATATCTTCTTGTTTCTTGATCTCATCTAACATTTTGAGCACTTTTATAGGTTAGGAAATTAAAAAAGGGAGGAGGAAACAAAATCAAAGCTTCTTATGACATCATTTCTCTATTGTATCAAGTGTATTTAGACACTCTTGGAAGAAATTATAATTCCAAGTTTAAGGATTTTATCTCTTCAAGATTTTAGGATTCAATAGATTTCAATTTGGCCTCGAAAAAGGAACAAGACAAAAGGATTAAAAAGAACCTTAGGAAAATTTACTAGATTTTTTTTAAAGGTTAACAATTGAACAAGAAAATTTCACTTTTCCTTTTGGCACTTAAAAAGAATTCATTATCACTTTGAGGGATTTAAAATGAATATGTTATTTTGTGTCTTGTAATATTTTTTGCAAAGTAATTTCATTTTAAAAATTGTATGCACTTCTCTCGTGCTTCATGGTGATCTTGAGAATCAAAATATTTTTTGGTGACACTAAGTTGCATAAAATATTACCTCCACATTTCAATTTGGGTACCTAAAAATTGAACCAATCTTGTGAGTGTGGGCATGGTATATTGTGAGTGTTCTCTCTTTGTTTTTGAACAAATTTTGATTGAACTAGGGGATAGGCTTGCTCACTTTTATTTATCTTAGCGGGCCTGCCTTGTGGGAAAAAGTAATCACCCAAGGGAACGACCCAATCGGGAACACGCTAAAGCCAAGTGACTTCCACCTGGGATATAAGTGTGGATATTGGAACAAAGGCCAATATCATGAGGATTATTCTGACAAGAAGGGAAGCAATAGTCTCTCGTCGCATGGATAGTCCCCCATGAATGGAATGTTTGTATTAAAACACTTGTTTAGCAAAGACCAAAATCCTTAACTATTATTTTGGTGCAAAAGGTCATGTCCTTTGAAGTTTCCCCATATATACATGTGATTATGTTGTAGAGATGAAAAGTATGCCATGGGAGTTTCATGGGTATTGATTCTTGACTGACCTGAGAAGTGTGTCATGGAGTGGAGCCAGTGTGGTCAAGCATGTAATTATCTGCACAGTTGGATTATCCAAGTGGGAACCCAACAAAATATTGTCTCTTCATCCTAGGATTGTACATGTTCTTGGAATCAAAAAACACTTTTCTTGGATCTAAAATATTGGAAAACAAACATTCAACAAATCATCAGAATTTCAAACCCTTTGGAAGAAAAAATACCTTGGAGGTGTCTAAATGTTACTGCTTGTCCTAAGGGGTTATTATCTCTAGAAGGCTTCTAAACATTCTTACATCTCAATTTATTTCTCCCAAAGTCAACACTAGGAAACCTTTGCCTTGATTTCCTTGATTTCCACATAATGCACTTTATGGGATGAAAAAAAATTAGGACATTGGACATTCAGTTTGAAAAGCTAATAAATAAGTGTTTGGGGTAAAAAAAAACCAAATCTAAGCAAGATAAAAGACAATTGAACCACACATGTGCTTGGTCCTTTTTGAGTCATTTGTTTTTCATGCAAACATTGGTCTTTTGGTTTGAATGACTCTTAGGAAAAAACATGTTCTTCAATATCTTGGTCTAGTAAACAAGTCCTCTTAGGTTCATCTAAGATCAAAATCAATCATTCTCATCCATCCCTCAACCATCAAAATCAAATCCCATTTCACCAACAACTTTTGGAACCTTGGAAAACATCACTTATGCTAGAATTTTAGTAAAAATCAACATCACCTTGTTTGGCTTAACACACCTAGCCAAATTATCCTCTTGTGTATGAGTCTACTCTAGGATAACACAAATTCCTAGAATTTACAAGTTCATTATCCAAAATCATCTTGTTTGCCTTAACACACTTAGTCAAACTATCCTCTCGTGTGTGAGTTCACCCTAGGATAACACAACTTCCTAGAGTCTAAAAGTTCATTATCAATCAATCAAAATAAAAACTACAAGTCCTAAAGTCTGGCATTGATCCAAAGTTCCTAAAATTTTAAACACCCATATCATTCACCCCTTTCATCCTTCATCTCATTATTGGTCCTAAACCCCTCAGAGGTCAACAAGGTCAAAACACGAGGAAAATGGAATATAAACTTGATTCATCCATCATGAGTAATCCAATTCAACCAAACTATCCAAGCCTTATGATGCCAATTGATTTGCAAAAAATACATTTGTACAAACCATACATGGGATCATTATCTCCTCCAAACCTCAATGGTACAACAAAAGTGAGTATTCCCAATACAAATTTTGGAACAACTTTCCCTTTGGTAGAATTAAATCAAAGTCAAAACTTATAAATATATCAACCAAACAATTAAGGCATGATCCTCCCCCCTATACCAACCATCAATCAACTGAGCCTGAGCAACACTACCTTCATAAGTCAAAGCATCATATCAAATCCTCCCATTTTTCCATCGATATCACAACAATAGATGGAAACCATCCAAGCAACCCCAACAGTCAACACAACTACCATCCCTCAAGTGTCTCAAGGACTAAGCATCTCAATCACACCATTCACCACTCAAACCTTGGCAATCAAAGCGATTGTTCCACTCATCACAATGGTAAGTACCATTTCTGATCCACCACTACCACCACCAAAACACATGGAAAATTCATTCTCCATCATGTTACAAGCCGCTCAACAAGCTTCCTGCAAAAAGATGCTCCAAAACCAACAAAATGCATAACTAGCTGCTCAACAAGTGCAAGTGCAATTAGCTACCCAACAAGTTGCACCAGCCGCACAAGTTGTGCAAGTGGCACAAGCAGCCCAACAAGCATAGGCTCAAGCTCAATCCCAACACCAAGCTCGACATGCACAAGCACAATACTAGGCACAATTGCAAGCAATCTATCAACAAGTGTATCAACAAGTCCTGCAATATTTTTAGGCACAACAACAAGTAGCTCAACAACAAGCCCAACAACAAGCATTATTGGCACAACAACAACATGACCAACAACAAGTGTTGTTGGCTTAGCAACAAACACATGCATTACTCCCTCATCAAAGCTTGCAATAGATTACCACCACAATCATTGAAAATGATGGTCAAGATCCTTCAACCAATGATCATGTTAAAAATGTCTCTACATCACCTAATGAGTTAGAGGACATATCTCAAGAATTTATTCCAAATCATGATCAACATCTTTCACCAAGGTCTAGCAATGATCCTTTCCAAAACATATGGACATCCTTTGATCTCATGACATTTGAGAAACTTCCTATGCCTAATGAAGATATCCAAGAACCATTTATAATCAATCCATTCTTGGAAATTGACCCATGTCAAGAACTTGATCCAAAGCATGTCAAAAGAAATTTCAAAATCATTCGAGATCAAGAATTTGTATCTCTAAGCTACTAAAATGATATAATGGACACTCTCCTATCTATACAAGATGATCAAATCAACATAGAAAATAATCTTCCATCTACCCATGAGATGCTTCCCATGGATGTACATGTAGATGATCTTCATTCAGAATAGGATTCCTTTACTCTTGATATTATTACACAAAAAGGGCAGGTTATTGATTCCTACGGTCAAACTCAGTTGTCAACATCAGGATCAGATATATTCCAAATTCAGATTGAGGACATCATGTATGAAGATATCCAACATTATCCACACAAGGAAATAGGTTAGATAGAACAGGATATTCTAGAGTCAACAGAGCAAAAAATTGAAATAACGTCATCTATAGTGGTAATCTATCAGAGAATGCTTACTGAACAATATATCTTAAAACAAGGAGAATCAAAGAAAAAAGGTGCTACTATCACCATAGTGGGGGCAACTTTGTCTCAAGGAAATGTAAAAATAGGGGGCACGAAGAATCCTTATGGTGAAACCAATGCCAATACTACAACCAACCACATCATGAATCTTCATCCACCCATCACCCCATCCATGAATTGGGACCAACATCAAAAGGGATATTTGAATCAAAGAATGAAGAAAATTATCAAAGAAATATAAGCTAAGAAGCATGGAGGACAAATAAAATACATATGGATACCAAAAAATACAAAGAAAGATTATCCCTATCAAACACCATTAGTAAAAGAAACTATGGGTAAAAATAAAAAAGGGAAAAGTATCCATCAGAGATGTCCAAAAATCCATAAGCAAGCTTCTCAAGAAACATACAAAGTGTATTAGGAAGTTGGTCCTAATTCCATGGACACTTCCATATCCACCCATTATTGCTCATCTTCCCATGTTTGGAGAATCAAAGGTTCTGAGCTATCAACCAATCCATCTTTTATTCTCAAACACACTCCATCCACGCCTCCACACATGATATATAGTTCTCGCATTGACCATGTATTGGTAGTGACCCTTAATCATAAGGATTCAAAAGGCCCTCTATCACGATGTGTGCACAAAGACAAAGTTAACTCCAGTATCAACAAGGCAAATCAGGAATCTCAAAAGTTGCATTAAAGTGCACATATCTTGGCAAAGTAGCTTCTTCAAGTAGGATATCGATGGAAAATTATGAAAAAATAATCTACATCGACAACACCAAGTGGTTCAACATGAGCTTAGAATATTTCAGCAAAAAATCCATAAAAAATCAAAAATATAAAAAAGTATTGAAAATAGTAAAGAGAAAAATCATCCTCTAGTGAAAACCACTACGGTGGCACTATGGATAGGTAGCATGATGAAAACCTAGAAAATAGGTGTCATGTGTAGAACCGAGCATCTACATGCACAATTTCAAGTGAAGGAATCTCATCCCATAATAAATCCATCATTCCCTCCATCTTACCCATAATAAATCCATTCATCCATGAACCATTTATCCAATCCATGTTCATATATCTACATCCATAATCCAAGTTATCTTGATCTTGGAAAAATTTGGTGCACACTTTATACTTGCTTATGGTAGACATCATGACATGGGTCATTTTCATTGATCCTATCCTGCCCAACGTTATCTAAGCCCTAAAGAATTATCCAAATGAGAATCCTCTATTCGAACACCTTATCTTATTGCAAGATGATCCATACCAATCCATCCATCCATCTATCCAAGAATCCACTCATATCCTTTCAAACATTGCTAGACACTGGGGGCAGATATTGACATCTTGCTTCATGAATAAATCTTGTTCTATATCCTCCAACTTATGCGGCGAATGTGAAATCAAATTGGTCAAATAATTTGTGAGCATGAATTAGAATCACTAGACCATGACATATTTTGAAAAGAAGATGTTCCTTATCAAGCTTTATCTTTTGTCGAACATCAATCCAAACAATCCATATCAGTTGCATCTAATGTGTACTTCAGTGTCACAACAAATCATTCAAACAAATTTTTTTTCAAAACCAAGTTTCGAAATCCTAATCAAGCAAGTCCAGTCAATCCCTCATCATATCAGGATATCCTTCCCAATCCTTGTCTTGTTTAACACTGTCCTTGCATTGTTGTGTATCCTCAACAATGTTATCATCATCAATCTTGAAATCCCTGTGTTGTTTAACACTATCCTTGCATTGTTTTGTATCCTCAAAAATGCTATCACCATCAATCCATCAATCTAATCAATCAACCTTAGCTTGGTTTTCAACAAAATTCCAAAATAGAGCACTGATATCATCACATATCCAAATCATATCAAAAGTAAAAACAAAACTCAAAAAGTCAGAAAACATCAAAACATGGCAACCAAACTACGTCATCTTTGAGCTTGAATGTAGGCAAGGTTGATCTTTGATCATCCCTCGAGAAACCCTAGGTCAGTCCTTTAAGCATTCGCCGCAATGGCATGACAATCTGTTTGCTCATCCATCTCATCTTGTAATCAGGTTTGTCGTCATCTGAACTATGTTGTCTTTGAGCTTAAACCTAGGCAAGGCCATCCTTGATCGGCCCCCGAGACACAAAATCGAAAAACATTCATAAAATCTCAAAAATACCAAAAACATTGAAAAATATGAAAATCAAAATAGCCTCAGAACATTTCAAAATACCAAAAGCATCAAAACATCCAAAAAACCCAAAATGGTGCACCCATTTCATCTCGCTCTCGCCCGAAATGATTATTAGAGTAAAGGTCTTAACTTAATTATGTTGATTAAGTTACCTTTATTCCCTTCTTAAGATTTCACGTTAGTTTGCATAATGTGACATTTAATAATTATATTAATTATTAAATGTTTTCCTATTAGGGCTTCTATTAGGGTTTTTCCTATTAGGGTTTTATTAGGGTTTGCATGATCTCCTTTTTATAAGGATTGATCCCATTGTATTTCATATCAATTCATTCTCTCATTCTCTCTGATATATACATTTTCAGTTTTCAAGAACCCTTGCTTGTTTGTCTCCATCTCTTCTTTTGTGATAGGTTATTTGCATGCAGGTGATCTTCGGGGTTTGTGGTGTTGTATTTTCTCAACTCCTACATGGTATCAGAGCTCCACACCTGCTGCTTCCTGTTCTTGTTGTGAAGATTCTTGGAGCTTCAAGGGTTTGGGGCTTGTTTTCTTGATCTAGGGCACACCTACATTTTTGAAGCATTTTCAGCTCAAACGGACATCGCCATTGCGTCCGCAGCAGTCCAAAACCCCTAAATCGACTGTTCCATTTGTCCATTTTGGACAAAGTCGAAATCTGAGGCAAAATTTTTTTACAATTTGACCGTACGGCCGTCCATTTACTGGTAAAAAAAGTTTTTTTCCATCATTTTATTTTTCGGAAAAATATTGTCATTTTTAAAAAAAAAAAAATCTGGGCAAAAATTTTTTTTGTAAACATTTGTTTTTTATCAAAAACAAAATCAAGAAAAAAATCAAAGGCAGTTTAAGGGCGTGTCAGCCTTGGTACTGGGGTACCCGTAGGTACCTGTGTATGCAGGCCTGTGGGCCCATAGTACACCGCTTGACATACTGACAACCGTCGGCGGCCTTATTGCTGACCGATGGACTGTCAGTACCGTCGACGGTAGTACAGTGGCCTCGGCGGTACAACATTTTTTTTGTTGTTTTTTATTTTTTAAAAAACAATTTTTTTTCCAAAATAAGCCCAATCGCACTTTCATGGTGATGGTCGTTTGGCCATCAAATTTAACCCAGTGTTTTTGCTGCGACAGCCGTCTGACCGTCAAATTTAACCCAGCACTGGTTTTTTCCCTCTTTGGAGCTGATTTATTTCAGAGGCCGTAACTTGGGCATACGATATCATTTTTTGGCAAATGAGATATCATCGGAAAGCTGGTTTTCTCATCTTTCTAGTGGTGTGGGTCACATCACTTCTTTTTTCCATTGGTGCATTCTACAGCCAGTTGAAGACAAAGGGGCTATTTTCAGTCTCAAGCTCATAACTTTTGATTAGTTTCTCTATTTTTTGCAATCTCAACGGCGTTGGAACCATCTTTCAGAGCTCTTCAGTTTCATCCATGCCATTTTTCCAGATTTCACTCCAAGTATCCTTTATTCAGTTATTTGTGTTTTCACACTCTGGTGGATTACCTGGACATATTTGCTCTTGGAAACATTTTGTTCGCATGGGATGCTTCGTTTTTGGCTGTTCTTCATGTATTTCCAGCATTTTGTCTTTTGAGGACATTTTGAGTATCATTTGTAAGCAATATTTTATGTAAACGCACTGAAATAAAGTGCCACACTATTGTACATGCATCTTTTGGAGATTTTGCACATAAGGTTGTGCCATATTTTGTACTCGCACTAATATTATAAAGTGCCATGAGGGGTTGTGTAGTTTTCCTTTGTTTTGCCATCACATCTTTGTCCAGTGAGTATCCCTCCATGATGACAGTGAATCCATACCATGGGGGGTTGTGTAGTTTGCCTTTGTTTGGCATCACACCTTTGTCCAGTGAGTGTCCCTCCATGACGACCATGGATCCATATGATTCCCACCTCATGCATGTGTGCTTTGTTTTGCACACCACTTTTTCAGTTGCAGGTGCTTTCTTGTGTACTTTCAGATATTCTATCTTCTTCATGCACTAGAGGGTGTTGCACACCATTTCAGTTGCTCTGTCAGGCTCCTAGTTCACCATTATGGGGGTGTATTATACTGTTTGTGCTAATGCTTCCTTGGTTTCACCTTGGAAGGAATCTTCCATTCTCAGTTGATCAGTGTTTTAGACTATTGGTTCTTGTGCCATCTGTACCTTCGTTCCAAGTGTTTGCCTTTGTTTGCCATCTGATTCGAGTAGTGTCATATGGGAACTCTTCTGCTTCAGTGATGTCTCTTCTTGGCTTTCTTCTCTTTTTGGAATAGAGCTTTTTCTCATGAGGTTTTCTCTATTTCTCCATTTTACAGAGATTTGGTTGTATTTGGGTACCTGATCTGGCCTAGTTGCCGGGACCCATGTTGCCTTCTTGCATTGTAGTTACCTTTGCTTTTTCTGCATTTGTTTGTAGCTGCACTGTTGTTCATCTTAAGGGGGGGTGTTAGAGTAAAGGTCTTAACTTAATTGTGTTGATTAAGTTACCTTTATTCCCTTCTTAAGATTTCACGTTAGTTTGCATAATGTGACATTTAATAATTATATTAATTATTAAATGTTTTCCTATTAGAGTTTTATTAGGGTTTGCATGATCTCCTTTTTATAAGGATTTATCCCATTGTATTTCATATCAATTCATTCTCTCATTCTCTTTGATATATACATTTTTAGTTTTTAGAGAACCCTTGCTTGTTTGTCTCCATCTCTTCTTTTGTGATAGGTTATTTGCATGCAGGTGATCTTCGGGGTGGTGTTGTATTTTATCAACTCCTACAATGATCATCAATCATAATAAATCAATCATCACCTTCATCCTTTGGTGAGTCATTCAGAAGCAAGTCTAGCAAGTTCAAAAGTGAACAGCTAATCATCAGAAGTTTCAAAGTCTAGGTTAGTAAACAAGCAAGTTGATCAACTTGGAGTATCAATAGCTTATCATCCAATCAATCTCAGCAAACCCTAATCACAACATGTCCTAAGATGCATCCTTCCCATGATAGACATCAGCATCAAGTATCACACTATATTTTAGTCTTGGCTAGTGGTATGAAGAACATTAGCTTGTTTGTTTACTTTATCCTTTCTTTGGATTTATCTTATTGCGCTCATTCTAAGGACCTCTTGATGATTCCTAATCAAAATAGGTTTAGAGAGAAAGGAATGGGGCAATGATCATTATCATTTTTATCTGTTGTATTTGTTGGATGTTCTTGTAAAATAACTTGGAAAATACTTGCTTTATTAGGTGCATCCTAGCAAGGTTTTTATATGTCAAGTGTGAACATGAATACTCCTATCTGATTTTGGAGTCAAAGTCCATCACACTAGATACAACACTATCCTACTTATTTATACCTTGATACATCATACCTACGTGTGTTATCAAACATAAAGTAATTGGCCCTTTGAAAATCACAACTCCTGGTAAGCAAATCATCATCATCATCATAGTGTAGGCTTATGGATCCTCCTTTCATCATCTTATTCTTCTTATTCTTCTATCTTTACTATTCTATCAAAATTAGGTGTGAGATCCAAAAATATACACGAGGCTACCCATGGCCGATGACTGTCTATACATCGTTAGAATTGTCTACATCAAAGAATTATCTTTTGTCCTCTGATCAATAGAACCACTCCTCTTGCATTTTATCATGATCTCAACCGAAAAATCAAACATTTTTGCTTAATCTCTAGATGGGGAAATATACTAACATAATCCTTCTCACTGGGGCAATAGTGGAACATCTGAAAAAATCAAAAAATTTTGAACTTTGATCACAACAGTTTATTCTTTGAACCAATGCAACAAGTGCATTGCTTCAAAGCAGTTAAAAATGTAGATATGGAAAATATACCGACACCCTTGATCCTGATTACTAACATCATTTCTTCCTGAATAATCTTCTTAACTTGTCATCACTTTTCATCCCTTAATTGAATAAATCATTATTTATTTGATTAAGTCATTCTCTCCTATTAATTAAATTAATCAATTTGATTTAATTAACCCTATCTCTCTATTTGATTAAATTATTCATTTTAATTAATTAAATCCCTAAAGTCATCCCCTTAAATTAAATAAATTAAATTTTATTTGATTTAATCTAACATCGTGCTCCTTAGTTAAATAAATCAATTCTTATTTAATTAAGTCTGAATAATTATTCCTCTCAACTTTGATTTATCTAAATCCTAAAATTTAAGTCAAAATTGTCAAATCACCTAATCTCTCATTAAATTTATCAAATCATGATTGAATCTAATCCTAATCACTTCAATCCTCTAGATTTTGCAACTTGCACAATAAATCAATTTATTTGATTTATTAAATCATCAATTTCCATTCAAAAGGGCATCTTTTGTGGAAAATTCTTCCAATTCAAAAATCCCTCCAAAAGGGGATGGGTACTTCCAACAAGGCATTTAATGCCTCTTACATGTCCTTGGCCCTAAGCCAAGTAACATTAACTCCATTTCCCTTGCCTCTAAACATGTCACATTCAAATTTCAAATTTGAATCCAATAGCATTTATCATGCACATTGACCAGTTTGTGTTCTTTCCTCCTCCAATCACATGTGGACAAGTGGCCTTCTCTCATTGGTTGATATTTTGTCCCACATTCACCCAAATCCGTCAATCTTCCATTCTTCAAATCTATAAATAGAGGCCTCCTCTATTGTAATATCATCCATAATCCAATCAAGTCTACTATAATTCATTTCATCCACAATTTGAATGCAAAGTTATTATCTTCACATTAGAGCAATTTTATATGATTTCTTAAGCATTTGCCATCACCATAGCTAGGTTATTGTAGGTTTTCTCAAGGAATCACATTTCTTCACCATCAAGTGGATCAAATCATTAAATCTTACAAAGGATTTGGTAAAGGGCCAATTTCTACACATAATTGGCACCAACTCCCCCACGGGATTAAGATTTTTCATCTTAGAGTAGGATTTTATTGCTTTTTTGGTTCATTTCTCCATTTTCTTTTCTATTTTGAGTATTGCTAATGAATTTCATGGGGAATTCTTGTCTTAAATTGCATTTCAATCTAATAATGTGATTGTTTTCCGTGTTTGTGTAGGTGTAGGATTGGGGTTCACAAATCCAAAAAGATGTGTCTTTGGGGTTACATGAGAAAAACTCTTAGGATACATAGTCTCAAAAAAGGGTATTGAAGTAGATCCAACAAAGGTAAAGGAAATAATGGAAATTCCACCACCCAAAAATATCAGTCAACTAAGGTCACTACAAGGAAGGCCACAATCAATTAGGAGATTTATCTCCTAGTTGGTAAACAAAAGTCACCCATTTAACTAGCTATTGCATAAAAATGTTGTGTTCAAATGGGATCAAGGGTGTGAAACAACTTTCAACCAAATAAATCTATATCTAATGTCGCCACCTATTCTCATGCCACCAATAGAAGGAATATCTTTAATACTATACATTGCAACAACATATATTTCTTTAGGAGCATTGTTGGCACAAGAAGATTATGAAGGAAGGGAACAAGCCATTTACTACATCAACAAAAATTTGAATGGATATGAAATAAATTACACCTTCATTGAGAAATCTTGTTTGGTGGTGGTAATTTCTACCTAGTAGTTGCAACATTACATGTTGACTCTCATAGTCAGGCTCATAGCAAAGATTGACCCGTTATAATATCTACTCAATAAGGCTCCTTTAATAGATAGACCGACCAAATGGGTCATGATTTTAAGTGAGTTTGATATTCAGTAATTGGAAAGGAGAGCCATAAAAGGTCAAGTGATCACTATACAATTATCTAGAGCTCCTTTAACTAATGATCATCCTATGACAATGGAGTTTCCCAATGTTAATATTCTTATGGTAACAACACAACAATGGATACTTTACTTTGATGGATCATATACACAAAGAGGATTTGGTGCGGGAATATTATTCATTAAACCCCAAGGACACACCATCCCAAAGTTTGATAGACTAATGTTTCCATGTACCAATAATGTGGTAGAGTATGAGGCATTAATCATTGGCGTCAAAGTAGCAATTGAATGGAAAATCAAAGAGTTACAAGTATATGGGGATTCTCAACTAGTCATTTATCAAGTAAATGATGAATATGAGACAAAAGATGAGAATTTTATGCCCTATAAGCAACTGATTGATGATCTCAAATAATACTTTGTCAATATGAAATTTGAGAAAATTCCAAGGGTAGAAAACAAAGCGGCAGATGCTATGGCAAAAATTGCTTCTCTTTTGCAACTACCAGAGAAACGTGGTCATTATGAGTTTATGTTAGAACAATTATCTAATCATTCTTATAATAGTTTAGAATCCCAAACCATATACCATTTAGATGACGTTGAATCCTCCACCTATTGAAAGACCTATGCATACCTAAAAGACAACATCCTTCCTCTCGATCTTTCTAGAAAACAAAAATGCAACTTCATTCGCCAATCCGCCCGACAAAATTTACTGTCAAGGTCTAGATGGTACTTTTCTCTAATTTTTATAACATAAAAAATTTGTGATAGCCTTACATGAGGTTCATGAAGGTATTTTTGGAGCTCATTCAAGTGTTATAACTCTAGCAAATAAACTCCTTTATTTAGGGTATTACTGGCCAAGTATGGAGAAGGAGTCTTATCAATTTGTTAAGAAGTGCCAAAATTGTTAGATTCATAGTAATCTGATCCACATACCAGCTCAAGAATTATACCCATTCACATCAACATGGCCCTTTTGTCAATGGGGACTGGACTTAGTAGGAAAGATAAATCCATCTTCATCCAATGGACACAAGTTCATAATCACAAAGACAAAATACTTTACAAAATGGATAGAAGCAGTTCCTCTCTCAAATATCACTAGAAAATAGATCTCATCTTTCATATTGAACTACATAATCTATCGGTATGGAATACCTTAGTCCATTATCACTAATAATGGATGACCATTTAAAAATCAGGAAGTCTAGGAATTGTGTGAAAATTTTTGTATCCAACATCATATTATCCTCAAGGAAATGGCCAGGCAAAGGCCTCTAACAAGACAATTCTGAAAATAATCAAGAAAATGGTTAATGATGTTGGACATGATTGGCATGTTTAGCTTAATCCTACACTATGGCCCTACATAACCAACATAAGAACACCGATAGGAGCTACACCATATGCGTTGGTATATGGATCAGAGGCCATACTACCCATTAAGGTAGAGATTCCATCACTCTTGTGTCACTAAAGGGAATCATTTCAGATGAGGATTATAGAGTGTCTAGGCTTCAAGAGCTGGAACTATTGGATGAGTGTTGTCAACAAGCTGTCAATCATCTAATGATATATCAACAAAGAATGTCCACGAGCTACAATCATAGGGTAGAAGCTAGAATTTTTTAGTTTGGTGATTTGATCCTAAAAGAGAACCCTAGAATTTAGTAGGACAAAGAAAAGAAAAGGAAGTTTGAACCTAACTGGCTAGGTCACTTTTTCATCATATTAGTTTATGGATCAGGCTCTTATTAGCTATCAACACTTGAAGGGGATTTTTTTGATGAACGTATCAACAGAGTCCATCTAAGAAGATACTATGCCTGAATCACCTAGTGCATGTTTCAAACTTCTAAAAAATGGTTTCCTTGATGAAAACTTGGCAAACATGCATCTTGGTAATAGAAAAATACAAAAAAAATTGAAAAGAAAAAAATACAAAAAAATCATAAAAATATGAAAAAGTGCAATAAAACATATAGTAAAAACCTAGAAACATCCGCTATTTTTAATTTAACCAGCTTTCACCATCTATTTGGATACATTTCATGATCGTTAATTCACCATCACTTTGCATCCATTATCATATCATTGCAAATATTCATGTCTCACCCTAGCTTGAGGGAAACATCTACACATCATTGGGGGCAATAAAACAATGAGCTTAGCAAAACACAACAAAAACAATGATCGAAACACAACCAACATAGAACATCAATCACTATCAAAAACACATTGGACATCCACATATGATGGCATAAAATCAAAAACAAAGTCAAAAGAGTCAGTCTCAAAAAGTCAAAAATATGAGTCCGTGTTAGTCAAACTATGTGGTCTCTATGTGTATAATGTAGGAAAGGCTAATCTTTGATTAGCCTCCGAGGCCCCTAGGATAGGTCATTAGGTTAGGTTTGATTTCAAAATATCATAAAATGAAAAAAACATCACAAAATCAAGATGGATGATCTAATCTGAAAAATGATTGAAACACTTTAAGTAAAGGTTGGATATGTTGTATTTTCGATTATTTGTTATCATTTCTTTAGAGTAAATCGATGATGTAATGAACAAGAGAAGCTAGGAAGAAGAATGGTATTTTAATTTGTCTATTGTTTTTGAATTAATTATTTAATGTGGAATTGTCATGGGGCATGCTCTACAAATGTATCACTGATGAAATTCAAAATTCACACACTAAAATGATTGATCCCTATCTGTTTATGCAAGAAGTGCTCAGGTCATTTTGGTTCAATTATACCTAGATGCTTGTGTTTGCTTGCAATATCAAAAATCATGAGAGTAATACTCAGGTCATCATTGGTCTAAAATATACCTTTGATGCTTGTACTCACTTTCAAAAAATTTAAAGCTCTATGATGATACAAAGCATAAAAAGTATTGTTAAAATGCCAATATTTTTGCATATAGTTGCATGATAAAATTAGATTCCATTCATAAATAGTTTTTACATCAGCAAAGTATGTGTTACAAAAGTTTGTGAATAATTCAAATTGATGATTATGATTTCTCATAAAAGACTGAGTATACTTGAGATAAACAAAAACATCACCGTAACCATCTAGTTGCATCAAAAAAATTCACATTAGAAATAATTTTCTATTCATCATTCATACATTTTAATCAAATCATTTTGCATTCATCATACCGTATTTCTCCATATCATATAAAAGTTCTAAAAGAAAATTTCAAAACTAAATCATATCATTGCATTTCATTCATTCATCAAATTACATATATTACATCAAGTCATTGTCCATTCACATTTTTTTATCAATACATTATTAACACAAATTATTTTAATTCATCCATCAAATTATCATATTCATTGCACCATATCATTCATCATTTCATTTATCATTATTACACCATATCATTACATTTTCATCAATTCATTATTTATATAATACATCATTGTCATTTATTTATTTACATCATCTATTTTTACATTTGCATCCATACATCGACATCATACATCCATACATCATGCATTCATATAAAACATCACATGGCATATCACATGATCATCTAGAATCAATTAAATCATCACATGGAATATAGAACATGGAAAGTAAATGCATCCATCATAGAATCATAATAGAACCCACCATAGATCAATAATAGTCTACTACATAACATGTAAATCATATAAAACATCAAAGTCAAGTATACAATGAAGTCTGAAATAAGGGAGATATATCATCAAAACTAGTTGGATCGAAGTATACATCATGTCTCAAAAAAAATACAAAATCATACTAGCATCTAGGATTTGTTGCTGCCAAATGGTGCAAGCATCATAGGACCAGTACCTCCACCACCACCAGATGGACCGAAACCTCCTGGATCTCTATGAGGAGGCTGCATCACACCCTCATTGATAGTCTTGGTATGTGTCTTGCCTGACCATGAAGGAGCATAACTCACTCTCTTCTCAAAAGGGATGACATCATGATAGAACCTCTGTAAAACTCTACGTCTTGAGCAACATGCAAAACCTCTCTTATATAATCAGATATAGTGGTACCATTGATGATCCAATATAATCTCTCGACAATCATCTAAGCCTACTCTGTGATCTACCTAGCACTATCTCTCTCAGCTATCAGGGTGGCAATCTGTGTTTGTGTAGCTGCCAACTATCCCTATAGCTATGTCATGGCCTATGTGTGATCCTGAGCCTGAGTTTTTAGCTGTGTCTGTGTCTGCACAAGTAAGCCCTGTGCCTAAACAAGCTGCTCCTGTAGAGTTTGAATCTGCACATGGAGGCTAACAATCTGTTTCTTATGATTGGAAGAGGATGACTCCATTTATCGCCTCTTTCGAGGCACAATAGTTGATGGACCTATATTTCTTGCTACACCACCTCTTCCATTGTCCCCTCCATAATCTTCATCATCACTACTGCTCTCTCCAGTGCTACTCTCATCACTACCACTATCCTCACTACCAGTATCCTCCCCCTCACCACTACCATCCTCCTCTCCACCAACATCCTCTGCCTCCACATCTATAGCTTGCTCCTCCACCACATCCTTTTCTCATCTCCATGGCTCACTAGGTGCAATAGAAACATCCTCCTCTATGAGTAGTGGTATAGGCTCATTGAGAATAGTGATCTAAGGGTAGGGATGTAATGCAAGATAAGAAACATACTACTTAGGCACTGGGGCCTCTATGATATCACATCGTATATCCTAGGCCGAAGGTTGTAATGCATGGTATCCCTCCACAATAATATCATATGACAGACATGGCCCCCAATCTACTATATCACTCTAATGTTGGCCATAATGTGCAACACCTTGGGGCATGCACTAAACCATACCATATTGTTTGTAGACCCTCCGTAGTAAAAATATCTCTAAGATGAATTGGGTACTCCCAATCAAATACATAGAATCACACATGTAACCCATCTTTGAATCATCCTCATCCCGATGCACATAATCTAGATATGGGTGCCATGTCACTGCTTCTAAATAATCCAGTGCGTGCCTCCAATGCTCCAACTTACCCATCTTGGACTAGGTAATTCAACCTCTATATTTGAAAACTTATGGCCTGGTAGAAGGCCTATCTCAAACTGGCAATGTTCATGTGACAATAATGTGCTCCCATGCCCAAACCTAAAGCATGGTAGCTTACGATGATAAATAACGCCCACTCAAATAAATAGTTGAATGCAAGTCATGATAGAGATGTTCTAGCATGCACATCCCCCAAGCATATCTAGTCCCATGCATGATCATACTCTCAAGTACACGGCCCCATCCAACAAATAGTCCCTTTGACCTGCGATTAGGACAAATGAACCCTCCAATAAATCCTGCCAGAACTAAAGGTAAGGTGGCATAGGAATCTACCATCTTCCACCATGGAATCCACATGCCAACAATATGCTCATCCTGAAAGACTCTACAAAGAGCATATGTCCCACCCATCTCTTGTGAATCATACACAACAATCTCTCTAACAAATGGTATCCACAAAATATGCCATACATCCTCTAGGGTGATAGTCATCTCACCAGTGAGTAAGTGGAAGGTGTTATGGTCACTATGCCACTGCTTGGCTAAAGCTGTGAGAAGACCTCGATTAATCCTAATCTAGGGCATGTCAAGAAGAGAAGAAAGTCCACACTGAACAATAATTTGTCTCATCTGGTGTTAGTTGTGGAATCAAATCAAAATTCCATGGGAAACGCTCTCAAATTTGGAGGTTATCCAGAGGCTCCTATCATCATGAAATGTTCAAAATCAGCACACTATGTCAAATATCACATGCCAATTATCCTATCAAATATAATCAGCTCTTGGTGCAAATTTTTTATCAAAATTCATGAGCAAGCATCATAGAATCTCATCTATCATGAGGTCATCATTATCAATCTTAAATTGTACTTCGCCTAACATGAGTTTAATTTATCAAAATCAACCTCGCCTATCATGAGGTTCATCATAATTAAGATTATTCCTTATCTATCATGAGGATAATTCTTGTCTATCAATCATCAAAATCAATCATCATAAGGTTGAAAATCATCAAGGTTATTAAATCATCAAATCATATCAAACCAAAGGTTGACATGACCAAAATCAACAAAATCAAGGACAAAATTAGACATTTTTTTGCAAATTTGACTTGGATGCACTAAAATAGGCATTCAAGGCACTAAAAGATTAGAAGTGCCACTTCATTAGTCAGAAGTGCTAGAATAGATTATCAAAGCGCAATATCATTCAAAGTGCTATTTCTGGAGGTCAAAGTGCCGAAACAATTGCTTAAAGTGCTAAAATCCTTGAAGCACTAATTTAACCATTTGAAGCACTAGTGTATCCTATCCAAGAGCTAATATTCTCAAAGTTCTAATTTAAATGCTCAAAGCACTAAACTATCTGATCATAGCACTAATATTTTCGAAGCGCTAAACTAACCTACCAAAGTGCTAAAATATCTAATTGAAGTGCTAATTCGAAAGCACTAAAACAGTTCCTAAAAGTGCTACACCAAAGTGTCAAAGTGCTATAGCACATGCTTGAACAACTAAAACTACAAAAAAATCAAGAAATGGAAAATGAATGAAAAATTAAAAAATCACTAAGTACGAGGAGGTCTAGGGGTACATACTGGAGGTCCATACATTATCGGGTGTTGATGACATCACACTTGCTCGAACCAGTGGGTTTGGTAATGCATTGACATCTTTCTCCAAGTGTCTCAAATATCTCTCTCTCACAAAGTCTTCAAAGGTAAATTGCACAAATGAATTTGAAAAGGACCCTTTTTGACCTTTTATAGGTTAGCAAAGGTGGATTATGGTGAGATTTTTAAAATTTTAATTAATTTTTATTGGGAGATTAATTAAAATTCATCCAGGGAAAAATGTTTACATCAATTATTAGGAGATAAATTATTTTACCATAAAATCTTCACCAAATCATCACAAAATCATAAAAAATCATTAAAAATTTGAAAATTTCTGAAAAATCCAAAAATAAAAAATAAAAAAAATCCTCAATTCATCTCCCGAGGGGGCATATTATCATCAAACACCTAAAAATCAATGTCTAGGGCATACAAAAAAAATTCCTCGATACTCGCAACAACAACAAAAATTTCTTTGAAGCAATGTGTAAACACATCACTTCAAAGAGGGCAAAATGTATACACCTAAAATTGGTCTGGAGAATCTAATTAATTAAATACGACTTATTTGATTAATTAACCTAAATTCCTCTACTATTGAATAAATATAAATATTTATTTTTATAGTTCATGTTTAAATTCTTCTATTATTCCATCTTAAATTAAATAAATAAAATTAAATACTTTGTTTTATTTAATTATCAATTTCCCCTATTTTATTCTATCTTAATCACATCATTAATTAAACAAAGGTTAAATACTTATTGTTTAATTATCATTATTCTTCTATTTTAAATTAATAAACGACTTCTATAGTGTGTTTTATTAAATTATTAATTCCCCTTTTGTTAATTTAAATAAATCAAAAATATTTAAATAAAAGTATATTCCTCTATTTTCACTCAGCTATCAAATTAGACATCAAATATCTAAAATATGTCTACTTTAATGCAACTAGCATTCAAAGGAAAGCATTCATGGGAAAGTTTGCAGGAAATCCTCTCAATCCTCTCAATCGTCTCCCTCTGATCCTTCCTATCCTCTTGCCTAGTGTTTTCATGGGGAGGAACCATTTCCATAATCAAATCCAGCCTTTCGATCTCTCACCCTTCAATCTTCCAGATTCAATCCAGGCCTCTATTTACTACCCCTGTGCAAATTTGTTGTTGAGAAATCTATAAATACAGCCTTGTACAAAAAAGAATGGATCCCAACTTTATGCAAACTTACTTTGTAGGAAAGCATCAAGCATCAATCGTTTTAGCAATAGCAATAGATTTCATGTCATGGTTGCATACTGTAGTTTTCATCATAGTTTTCATGTCAACATAGATTAAAGTAGCTTCCTTTTATCATCTAGATATTATCATATAGGATTCGATCATTGTATCTAGCATCATTCCATTCTTTAAATTGGCATTTTAATAGTCATAGTGTCTTACTAAATCTGAGAGCTTCTTGACTTAATAAATCTTTAGAGATAGGAAACAATGAGATGCTTTTAAATTTTTTCTTTTTTTAATAGATTAATTGTTGAATCTTTGATATAGTGTTTCATTAAGAAGTGTATTTACCTTTGTTACTTATTCGTACTTATAGTGGTTATTAGTTCTAATAACTAGTTTGATGAGTATAGGAGATGATTAATGGCCTTGGGAATATTATCTCAAGGGAATGGTTGTTTGATCTTCCTTTAGTTAAGGATATTTTCACCTTCCTTTTTTTACCTTTGAATGCTGAGATAGATTTTATATTGGAGCTTTTGAGGTGGATATTTTACTTGTCATAATTATAGCACTCGTTGGTCTTAATGAAAGAGGTTGTATAGTTTACATAATATCTTTTATAGTAGTTATATTTTGAGGCTTAAAGATCAATGAGTATCTTCAATTCTTAGTTTTGTAGAGGATATGATTCATGTCCTTTCTGTGTGTGTTGTTGGGGGACTTTTCAATGCTACAATCATTAGATTCAAACTAGATATTTCCTACTAAGTGGGAGTCCTAAGGAGGTCTGCATGTCATTAAATTATAGTATAGGGTTATTTGGGTGTTCATTTCTAATGGCTATAGGGGTTTTTTAGGATATTGAATATGTCAGGACTCGTGACTATGGATTGGAGTCAATACGTTGATAGAATAAGTTCTACCTATGACATGTTTACAATATTTTTTATGAATTATTGGTTGGATGTGTTAGTGACTATTCATAGTTTTTATTCTAACTATTGTGATAAGAATTTAACAAATACTCAATCTTATTTTGGAATATATGGAAGTTATTTTATGTGCTTAGGTAGAGGCATGATTATGTGACATTTTGAAATATATTATTCACTTCAATTTCTTACCTTTTATGATTGGGTATGATGGGTGATGAGAATATTTTAGTCAAGATGGTGGTCAATTGGTCAATATTGTATTTTTTTAGTGAGATTTAGAGGTCATATAAGTTATTTGTTAAAAAATTCATAAACACTTCATGGGTAATTCATTTTTTTAGAACTCCTTATAGTTTTACATGTGAATATCAAGTAGGAGAATTTCAAGATTTAGTGTACTATTCACCTTGCATATATTAAGTGTCTCTAAAATTTAATTATTCATGAGATGAATAGATAATTCACATGTCACCAAAAGTCATGGAATTGGTAAATAGAACACCCATTTGAGGGTGGGGACATGTGCAGTTATTTAATTATTTTCATTATAGTTATGTATTGTCAAAAATGTCATCGGTAACATTTTCACACTTGTTTGGGCCCTCCTTATAAAATTGAGCTTAATGTTGCCTTCAAATAGTGTTGTAATGTGTTTAACACACTTGCATTAGATCTTGAGCCCTTGTAAACTAAATAAACCTAATCCTAACTTATTTAGAGTGTTATAAAGTGTTGTAACACACTTTCACACTTTTCTAGGGTTTTCATTAATAATTGGGCTTCTTTATGCTTTAATTGGCCTTATTTTGCATCCACAAGCCTCATTTAATGCATCATTTCAAGCATAATCCCAACACAAATCAACATCCAATTATAATTTAGGTGTTTTTAGGTTGTGTGGCCCATATTTGGTGGTATGGGACTCATACGCCACCTTGGGTATATGAGTCTCGTGTAGGGTTTTGGGTCTCGATCCTAATTTTACACCTTTCTAAGCATTTTTTAATTTGGTCCCATAAATTATGCCTAATGGGACTCATATGCCACCTTGGGCATATGAAATCTATGTGGCCCAAAATTAAAATTAATTCAAATTCTTGGCAAGATTTTATCCTCCTAGATTTGATGTCGACTTGTAGTGTTGTAATTTTGGGAATTCTTGCACAATTAACTATAAATACAAGTTTATTTCACTCATTTTCACCCCAAGCATTCAATTATTCATCCTTATAGCAAGTTTGAGTTTACAAGAGCATTCAAGTGTTTACAAGAGCATTCAAGAGAATTCAAGGGAAAATTATCAACCATTCTAGAGAATTATTCAAGCATCAAGCATCATGTCAAAGTATTGATGCAACATGTTTGTTTTGGAGCTAATAATTGTGATGTAGGGTTTCATGATGCAAGCTATTATTTCATTCAAGATCTATCACATTCAAGCAAGAGTCAAGATATACATCGATTGGAGCCATATCATACATGTTTGCAACACCTTATTACTAGGGTTTGGTGAGTTGCAACATCATATTTTGTTCATTCATCATTATCCATTCCCATTTCATTTCATTTCAAGGTTTTATTATCAAAATGAGGTTTGACCAAGGAAAACCTCTATTCATTAACAAAGCAACATTTTTCCCTCTCTTTAGTGTGTGATTTATAATTTTAGGTGGAAGGAACATTGAAGAGAAATTTTAGAGAAAGTTGTCAAAGTTGTCACCTTGCATTGGAGATACTTGGAAGACTTCTACATGTTGCAAATTAGGGTTTCAGATTTGAAAATCAATCAGGAAGTGTAGAGCAAACCTTGAAGACCAGATTTAGACTTTGAAGCTTTAGAAAAACTTAATTGGACTGATACACCAGTTCTAGCGTATGAGTCCCAATTTAGGTCAATTTTCAATTTTTTGCAGATTTAGATACCCATTTGCCAGATTCTAGTTTCTCTACAGAAACCCAGATTTGGGACTAAATCACCCAAAATAGCATATTAGTCCCAATAGGCTTTAAAATCAATGTTTTCAACATTTCAATCCTTCATTTAGTCCTCTTCATATTTCCACATGCACACATTTCATCTCATAGCTTTCTATTCTATTTTGCATGCATTTTTAGGTCATTTAGTTAAAGATTGCATCAAATAAGGGTTAAGCATTAAATCTTACATTGCATTTATCTTTCCAAGACCTAGCTTGGTGGTGAACCCCTCATTAGTTTACAATCATTCCCTAGGAATACCCTATTACAAGATCTCTTTCTCCTTTGCACACTTGAGGTTCAGATCTCTAGGGTTTGTGTCTTGAATGAGAGTGTTGATTTGTGTTGTTCTATCTCCCTAGTATACATGAACCAACAAAATTATTCATTTCATTTTGGTGAACCTACATTTAGAAAATCAAAATTCTGATTTGCAGTGCATCATCGTCCTAAATCTTGCTTGCATTAGTTAATTGGAATTCTAGGGTTCGTAATTTTTGCATTAGTGAAGGTGCATATAGGTTGCATTTTTGCATCTCAAATCATATAAACTATGCATTTATAGTTAGGTTATAGATCATACAAACTAAAAAGCATAAAAATCAATTGATTTTTTTTGAAAATTTAAAAAAATCCTCATTGGGACTCATATTCCCCTTTGGTAAATTTAGTTCCAGTGCAGATTCTGCACTACATTTTCTAGAATTTAAAACTTTGTTTCTAAACTTTTATTTGCTATTTATAGATTTTTGTTTCAGTTTACAATTTTTTTGTTATAGTCATTTCATTTTTCTTAGCTTAAATTTTATTTTCATTCATTTTGCATTAGTAGCCCTTGCATGAGTATTTGGTGTCCTATTTATAATACCTTAGTGAGATAAAGTTTGCAGCTCATGTCATCCCATGATAGCACAATCATCATGGATCTTGGCTTGTCTATCTCTTTCACTCCTAGTATTGACACTAGTACACTAAGTATGGACCATACCCTTAACAACTCCTTGCCTTCAAGTAATATGACAAATGTTGAAACAATGGTTGCTAGTGTTCCAAAAGAAAACATAATTCAAATCCATTAAGACTTAGAAAACCTACAACATCAAGTGAAAAATGACAACATTTCAACTACCTCCATCCCTACTATAGATAGCATTCATCACATGCTTGAAAGTGAAGATGAACTTGACCTTGTGAAGAACATAGTTCAAATATTTGGAAAACACTTTCTCACAACCACTATTTGTCCTTTACATACAAGCAATGTCATAATCCAAGGAGGAATTCAAATTCTTCCTCCCACAACAATTTCCTTTATTCCTACCTATACCAACCCTCAAGTCACAACAATAAAGCAACCAGCTAGTAATATGATTCCTTCCTTGGGTATTTCCACCAGTATCTCTAGTACCTTTGTGGCATCACACATCATATCTCCAACCAACTTACCACCTATAATAATTCCATTTCCTTGTCCCTTGAACACATACCCCTTCACCTTTCTCACTATCATCTTATAACACAAACAATGAAACTCTCATTAACTAAATTTTGCAAATTGTTTCATCCCTTCAAAAGAAACTTTCTACCATCAATCAAAATCAAAATGGCCCACCTAAATATTATGTCAAAAGTAGTCCCTTGTCCTTGGATATATTGCGAAAACTGATGCCACAAGGTGTAGAGGTGCCTAGATTCAAGAAATATGGGTGGAAAGGTGATCCTTCTAACCATGTTTCTATCTATACTATCTTAAGTAGTGACTTTTTCCTTGATGATAAGCTTTTGGCTAAGATTTTTCCTAGGTCCTTTAAAGATACTGCCTTGGAATGGTTCTCTTCATTACCAAACAAATCAATTCATTCATTCAATGAACTTGATGAGGTATTTATAAACCATTTCCAAGTGCATATGACTCCTAAAATGACCTTGGCCGATTTGATGAGATGCAAGCAAAAACAAGAATAAAATATTATTGACTTTATTTCTAGCTATCAATGGCTTTATTCCCAAATCGATGTCCAGGTTCCCAACACTCACCTTCAAAAGATGTTCATAGAAAATTTGAAAAGTAAGATACAAGACAAGCTTACCATGATGAAATTCCCATCCGTTATGCACTTATTTACTATCCTCCATGATTATTAGAACTCTGTTAGTAGTCATGATTTGCAGTCCACTTCTAACCAAACTAAGAAGTCCGAGTCCACAAACCAAAATAATTACCATTTTAGAAAATTGAATAAAGTCTTCCTTCAACTCAACCCTGCTCCAAAAACAAGTCAAAATACCAAAACCAAAGTAGCTCCTATTAAATTAGTGATACCCTTTAGCTATCAAGACTCGAAAAGGCAATTCAATCCCTTACCCAATACCCTTCATAACACAATGAATCAACTTTTAGAACATAAAATGATGGACTTGCCTCTCGTCAAGACAACCAATACTAATAAGTATCTACCTCTGAACTTTAGATCAAATTATTATTGCCATTATCACTGACAAAACAAACACGATACAAAACATCGAAAGTGTCTTAAACATCTTGTGCAAGACCTCATTGAATCTGATCGAATTTTTGTTGTAGGTGTTAATGATTAAGGAAATAAGTTTGTTTCCCCTCCTAACCAAAAATTTCAAATATTTACCAACCTCATACCGAAACATAATATTTCATTTGTCAAAGCTAGTGAAACTACAAAGATTGATGTGATGAAGGTTGACACAGATGGTGAGAACACAGATACAATTCAACAAATTCCTATGGATACTGATCAACAAGAAAAAAATCCTATCGATAGTTTGGTTGTAGTGGTCAAAACTCAACATTGTAAGGGTTGAACTAAAAATCCTCTTGGCATTGTTTTCTGCTCTAAATACATACTTAAACATGAACCCGATGGTCCTCTTTACATCACTAATTAGATCTATGATAAGCCCACTAATGGAATATTAATAGATTCTATCTATGGAGAGGATGTGATCATCGAGGAATTCTTACTTCTACATGAACTCCATCAAGATATATACGATAAACCAAAAGAATGGATCAAGATGCATAATGGTTTTGCTTTCCCTACTATGGGTTCGATCATCTTACCTTTGGGAATAGGACGAAAAAATAATAGATATCTCATTCTCCATCATCCCACAGTCAAACCAATTTCGTGTGAAGTTAGGTTGTCCATGGTTTCACTCCATGAATGGAGTCCCTTCAGTTGTACATAAATGCTTAAAGTTTCCCTTTGTCAATGAAATTTTCATTGTCCATCATAGTGGCTTCAACCCTTTGTCTTCCTTTGGAAAATTTTCATTAGATTTATTTTGGCTTGAGCCTATAGAACCTATCAAACAATGAGAAGACTTCTTTTTCAAGTCCTATCAAAAGTTCAAGGCAAAGAAAATAGCAGAATTATCCCTCTGAAACATTCCTCCACCAACCACCCAACCTATGATCCTTGACGAAACCATGATTGAACTTAAAGACATTCAAAATAAGCAGGGCCAACCTAAGACATAACCTTCACCTCCTTCCTACAAAAGACCAAGAGATAATGAAAATAATCCTGTCATGCCTCCTAGAATAAAAAAAGTTTACCAAGTCAAAGAGAAATTGTTTGAACAACCTCCCATGATTCCTTTTGTTCCTCCCCTTGGGGAAGAAAATAAATGTATCATTGATCAACCTACTCCTACACAAACGCAACTTGAAAAAATAACTAAATGAAATAGAGGTGCTAGAGAGCATAGGCATAGGCTTCATGCCATTTATCATAGGTTAAATGAAGAAATAAACAAATAAAATAAAGATCAAAACTTGATTGAAGCAATGCATGATGAGTCTACCCCCTCCCCAAAAGAAAAAGATCCTATACTAAAACCACAACAAGAGCTAAACCCTTCCTTGGACATTATCATTCAACCTCCTGTTGTGATTAATTTAGATGATGATGAGGAGGTGCATAATGAATTGAATATATTATTTTCTTCTTACATGAGCTCACATGTCAATTCTCCTAGGAAGAGTGTTGAACCTGGTCATGACACTAGTTCAACACTTTCTATTGTCCCATTAGTTATTTTTCTGCCTTCGACATACAATGAACATGATTGGGATGTGGATGACCTACTTTAGGTTGAATCGCATGTGGCTTACTAGTATTTTGCATTAATTCTTTTTCATTTTCTTTTGTGTGATTGCATGTGCATGATGTGATCCCCCATGGTGTTTTGTTTGATGTTCTCTTATACATTCCTCTATGTTTACCTTCATTGTTCTCTATGTCATACATCTTTTATCTTTTGCTTTATTTCTTTTATTTGTCTTGTGTTTTCCTTTTGGGGATGACATAGGGTGTCAAGACATGTATGTCTCTTCCATGTTGACCCAAAAGGTGTTTCTTTTTTTTCACTCTCTTTGTGTTATTCTTCCAGTTCTATGCATATTTGGGGAATGATGATAGTTCTGAGCTCTCTTAAAAATGTTGTAGCAGGAACATATTGACCTTGTTGAATAGTCTAGATAATTGAGATGGGGGGGTGAATCAATTATCCTACCATATAATTTTCTTCACTTTAATTAATTTGGAGAAATATTAAACCATTTAGATAATAATTAAGAAGATAAGAACTTGAAAGCATAAAACAACACCATGCACAATGAACACCAGAATTTACGTTGAAACCCAAGAAGGAAAAAATCATGGAGAATGCTAATTCTCAATAAAAGAACACCGATTATGGTGAATTTGGTTAAGGTGATTTTTACAAAGGCTCACTACCAAGTTGCTCATTGCATGGTGGCTCACTGCTTGATACAAAATAATTGATTACAAAGTAGTGTCACTGAAAAAAGTGAACTTATTCAAAGTTGTATCTACATATGCATGAATTCAGTTCCAGTTAAAAAGAACAATCTCTATCTGCAATAGATCCGATCAAGAATATTTTGTACACCTTCCTCATACAACCACTACCAAACAAATTACCTTCTTCCTAAAACCTTCCTTCAACTTCATTCAACCTTCACACCCTTTTATCTATTCGCACATATCATAATACTTTCATGCTTCATATATTCTACCAAAAAGATGTTCTATATATATATATGTATACCTGTAGAACAAAATAAGTCACCCACCCACAATTCCATTCCATGCTTCCAAAAAATCCTAAGTCAACCAGACACAATTCAAATTTAGATCACCACAAAACACGTCGGCATAAGGAAAAACCTTAAAATATTAAATAAGGTCTTGCACGTTAGCACTAGGCCCAAAAGATAGGTTGTACATAAAGATCTTATTACCACATTACCAAGGGACCAAAAATAGGTCATACATAAGATAACATAATTTAAATTACATGAAATATATTTTGGAGCCAATGACAATGCCACAACCAAGACCGAATCTTGAAAATCGTTAATTATAGTATCAACCGAAGAAACACAATTTGACATACCAAAACTTGTACCATGCTACATAAATGTTCGGATAGAAAGGTTACCTAGAGTTGGATTTGAGCACACCAACCAACATCCAAAGATTAGTCTTCATTATTCTACATTAACAATCCTCCATGGATGTCCCAAAAAAGAGTATTTCCACATCCAGATCAAGGATAATCATCCACACTACACAACATCATAGCATACAATAGGATGGATCATTTATGTATATCATCTAGAGAACAACCTTCTAGATCAAGGATTTGACATCAATGGAAATAATGCTAAATAATCTCAACAACTTCTCAACAATCTCCCCATTTCGCATTGATGGAAAAACAACAAAAACATAAAACTCCAAAACTCCAAGCACTCCCCCTTAGTCAAGCAATTCAATACCTCTTCTTGTTTTTGTTTTTCTCTTCATTTTCTCCCCCATTTTTCCATCAAAGGAAAAGGTCCAAAATATGAACATTTAGGAACTCAAGTAAAAATAACACTTTTCACATGAAAAATCTTCTTGTACCTTTCTCTCATAGTTGGAAGAATCCTCTTCCAAACTAGCACTATAGAAATATTTTTGGCACACATGCTATCCAGTAGAGTCAACAACATAAATGAGGATGACTAGTCTAAAGATAGGCATTATCATTCACAATCTTTTGCATCATAAAGTATCTTAGAGAGATGATCCAACCAAACCTCAACAATTTCTTTGACTAGCCAAAAATCTCTAACCACATCTTCCCTTTGTCTCTGAATAGACAATAACTAAGCTTGAAATTCTTTGAATCTTATTCTTTTCTTTCCATCATTATCATTGAAGAAATAAAAAATCTTTCCAATCTCATTCATCTCAAATTCAATAGCCCCAATTCTACTTCTAAAGTTATCAACTAGAATAGGCCACCAGAGATAATACCTATAGATGTCAGATATTTCCTTGATGCATTCTCTTGTCTCACCAATGTGTTTAGATAACTCTTATTTGGATTTGACACATATTATCTCAATCATAGCTTTGAACTTGTGTCCTTTAGGTCCTTCCAACAACATCCTTTCTTCAACAACTTCTACTAGATCTCATTTGGTAACGAGTCATAAATATTTGAAATAGTAACACCCTTTTTGAGAAAATAATCAACCAAGGCATCATCAATTCTAAGCCTATTGATTGGAGGACAGACACACCACATTTCACCAACCTTCTACATATCACCTTCATCCAACACCAACTGAATTCAATCTGGATTGAAAGATTCAGATCCAAGCAAAGATTCATTTTCTTTCCCATTTTCTTCTGAGACATCCTTTTTGTTAACTTTCCTCCTTTTAGGTTTTGGAGGGGAACCACCAATGACAACCTCTAACTCCTTCTTACAAGAGAAGGAAACCTCCTCAAGCTCATTGCTATGCATAACACTAGACACTATCACATCAGAGCACCAATCCCTCTGCAAGGATGAGAAATAGACTTTGCATGAACTTGATTATCTTCCATATATTCCAAATATCTATAAAAAAAACTTTTGATAGGGGTGTTGAACTTCCAATTAACATTTTCCTTTGATGGTAGAAAACTCAAAAAGTAAAATACTAAAAATAGGAGTAGAAACCCGAATTGGAAAGGATAACTCTCAATTAAAGATATTCTAAAATTCTCAAATAGGTTTCCCATTATGAGGCTACACAAGTCAAACTCCTTATTTTCCTTCACCATCTTATATGCAAGATATACATATATGGTTGAAGTAGAACTTTCATGATTTCTAAAATAGATTTTATAAGTGATGACATAAGAAACATACCTTACTATAGGATCAACAATAACATTTATTAGTAGAGCTCATGGGTCTTTGTCGATGCCAGTAACTTTCTCCTCATCTTTTTATTTCACTTTTTCTTCCCAAGGAGGTCACCAAACCTGCACAAACTAGTAACAACTTCAATAGATTCCTTAGTGATCAGATAGGGTTTGTCCAACAGAATGATACCATCCTTGAATTGACTCAACAAGAACAAGATGGACTCTTTGTCGGAAAACCAGGAAAATTCTCCGCATAAATCCATACTAAAGTACTTACATTCTGCAACTCATCCGTCTTCAACCCTAGTTCCATTTCTTTCATCTTCTAATGATCAAACTCATCCAATTCTACTCCCTTTAGCTTTAGAAAAATACTGCCACATGATTCTCTATCAATAGATTCCATCGTTACGCTTGCCTTCTTCAAACTTTATCACTCTGTGAAAATTCTTCTTCTCCTTCTTTGCAAACTATGAGAAATGATTTGAAAAACTCAACTTTTTATCCTTAATTGTTCATGATGATTTCACTGCCAAAGATGCACATTGATGACGCCAACAATTGTACTTCATGTTTCAATCAACTGGATCAAACATCATCAACTAGTTTGAACTTATTCATGTTGAAAATATATCAATATTACTTCAAAGAGGGGGGAAGCGATAGGATATGCAATGCAAAACTACCCTTGATCCAAGGCAGTTTGGCTAAGATATTGATAGTGCTCGTACCATAATTTGGTACCACATAAGAGTTCTCCATAGTTGTTTCCTTTTTCATCCACACCATGGCCACCTTCTTGATGCATTGTAGGGAGGTATTTGACAAACAATCACAATTCAATCTATTTAGAATAATCTTTTCATTTTCAAAACTCTAACTTGGCCCTGTTTCATAATTTCTTCATATTCTCCTTGTAGCATAACAAACCCTAAAATTTGGGGCATATCTTTTAGGTAATTCTACAAACCCATGAAATAGTTATCATTCTGAGTACCCTTTATCCTCTACTTTGACATATCCAATTTGCAGGTAGGGTTGTTCAAGAACATACTCCCCTAAAAATTGTTGCTATGCTGGATTGAGGCTCAATTAGCCCTGTTTTACAAACAAACCACCATGCAATCTCTTTCCCAAAGAAAAAAATCTACTCCCTAAACTCAACCAGGTCACAAATGGCCTGAATCAATAATTTTTATCAGTAGGAACAACCTCAAGTTAATCAAATCATAAAACCCTCACCTAGAGGACAAATTAGGCTTGCACATGAGAGGGTTTACTGAAACTAAAACCTCCAAACATTTTATCACCTTACCAACACCTTAAACACATCACAATAGGTCTTCCCATGCTTATTTCATCAACTAGAAAGGGTTCCAACCATTCTTTCTATAAAACCCTACCTCAAAGCATCACTTTTAGCAAAAATCATGAAGAATTGTAACTAAGGCATCATCTTAACTTCTACAAACTGCCTTCCCTACTCTTGTAAATAACATAAACTCAAAAAATAAACCTAAAGGAGACATTCCACGAGGTTAGGACAAGTTTGACTAAGTGGAATGGCCTAAATCTCCATTTTACACTCTCAAAACCCGAAATTTTGAGTTTATAGACCACCTACAATAAAATGGCAATTAAAACTCTGTTTATTTATGAAATCAAATCAAACTGAAGCCAAAACCTTCTTCTTTCATTCCACCATAAGATTCAATGTAGTTTAGAACAAAAACAATTAGTACAGAACCATATTGTAGCCTATAGCAACAGTTGACCAATAATTTGCAAAGGAAAACACTTGTTTTATTATTGTTTCAATTTCAAAACAAGACTCCAACCCTGAATTGAGCCTTTTTCAAAAATATTTCAACTACACACACTAAAAAATAACCAAAAAACTGACTCAAACTATCATTTGAACTTCCTGACCGTTGGTCTTCTACCTTTTGCATTTTCTGCATTTTGTCCATGACAATTTTTTTCCAAGATTTTGCAACATTTATAAAATGGAACCCAAATGAATCAATTACATCTCAAGTGATCTATTATGACCTTATTGCATGACCTTAAACTCAAAACACCTAAAACCAAACACAAGACCTTATTTTCAGAAGTTGACAAGAATTTACATGGTGCCCCTACACCATACACCCAAACTAAAAAGAAGTCAAGTCCCTTGAGGATTGTATTGCATTAGGTCATTGTTGATCACTTCATATCATTTATCTACAAATTTTCCTTCATCTAGTAATCCTTTCCACTTGATCAAGTATTGGATATTTGCATCATTCTTTGCACTATTGAACCTTTTAACACCTAGACTTTGCTCCATCTCTACAAGTTGACTTGATGAATGTTCTTTGACCTTTCCCTCATCTGAAACTTATGTTGAACCTACTTGAACACCTTCAAACATACCTTTACCATATATAGCATGAATTATCTTCTTCCTTACCTTTTCTGCATGCTTGAACTTATCCATATACCCTTGTAATTCACCTTGAATCACTCCACCTTTTTTCTTCATCTCTTCTTTTAGATTCTCTATCCCTAAGACCTCTATCTTATCAAATTTACAAACCTCTGTATTGATAGTATTGGACTAGGTACCACTAACCTCTTCTAAAATCAAAGAACAAAGCATTCTTTCTTTCATGCCCTCAATATGCTTCTCAACCCATTCTTGAATCTCCATAACTACTTTATCCTTGACCTTCTCATTAGAAAATTTAGTTCTTAGCTCAATACCATTTACTTCCAAGTTCATTTGACCCTTTAAGTTTACTATTTTGATGTCTTCAAGTGTAGCAGTGGCTACAAACTCCTTAGAATACTCTCCCTTTATCTTTACAAACTCTTTCTTACCCAATATTATCACCTTAGCTGCCTTACCTTGTCCCTTATCATGTTCTACCAATGGAGTCAAAGTGAAAGTGTTTCCATCCTTTTCAACCTAATAATAATTGATTCTACCATCATATATTGCATGTCTATCAAACTGCCATGGTCTTCTAAGCAACAAATGGCAACAATCCATAGGCAACACATCACAAAGAATTTTTTCCTTATATCCACCAATATTAAACTCAACCCAAGCTTTCGCATTCACTAAAATAGATTGACTTTCATTCAACCAAGAAACTTTATAAGGTGTTTCATGAGGTATCTTTTCTAACTTCAGTTTATCAACCATTTCTATGGACACCATGTTATATGTGCTTCTAGAGTCTATTACTACTTTACATACCTTTCCATTGCATTTGCAAGTTTTCTTGAATAGTGTCCTTCTTTGTGTTAGTTCTTTCTCCATGGATGCTTTGATGAGTGTTCTTTTCACCATTAATGATTCTCCCACTTCTAGAGAAACAAGATAATTAGGAGAGTTAACACTCTCACAATCTTCCTATTACACCAATTGAACTATTTTATCACCACCGGTTAAAGTAGAAGCTCGTTTCTCTAGATATTTCCATGCTAGATGACCAAACTGATTGTAATGATAACATCTCCCTGAAAATGAGCTTGAACCTCTACCTCCACCAAATCTTCCTCTAAAACCTCTAAATCCACCTCTTTGATCAACAACTTGGTCTTTTCTTTTACTTGCATCTTCTTGATCTTCATAGGACTGCCTTGAAACTCTTCCTCTATGATTGTTGCCTCTACCTCTTCCTTGTATTTCTTCCCTTCTTTTTAACTTCTCTTCTACCCTAGCATCCAAATAAAAAATTCTTCAACTTTCCTAGGAGTTGCCAAACTCAATTCATCCTAAATTTGAAATCTCAAACCAGTCATATACCTCGCTATCTTCTCATTTTCATCTTCAACATGACCAACTCTAATGCTTAATTTGTGAAATTATTCAGTGTAGGCCATGATATCTTTTTCCTTTTGCTTTAAGCTCTGTAACTTCTTAAAAGTTTGTATTGCATGATCACTTGTAAAAAAATGACTCTTGATCTTTGACACCATCCTATCCCATGAACTGATTTTTGTTTTCCCCTTCTTCACTCTCTCCTCCTGCACATGTTTCCACTATATAAGATTAGGAGCTTTCAAATTAGTCTTATCAAAATTTACCTTATGTTCTTCAACAACCTCCTTATACTCAAAGTAGTTGTCTAGTGCATCTATCCAATCCAATACCTCTTCAACATCTAACTTTACATTATAAATTGGCACATCTATTTTCTCACTAGAAGAATATCCTCTCATATAATTCAACATCTTCACCATCCTTCTCTCATAAGGGTCCAATTCCTCTTCATCATCTTGGAATCTTCCTTGAGGTTTTTCATTCTCACCCCCTTCCTCTTCCTCTCAACCACTTTCCTCTTCTTTTCTTTGTCTCTAATGTTGCAAATCTGGCTAAGGTTGCTTCTTGTGACTCCTTAACAACTTTATTTCTCTAGAAATAACTTCACTTCCTTTAGGAGGCATCTTGTCCTTTCAACTTCCAACTTTTCCTTCTTCAAATTGACACCTTTCCCCTTCAAAAGATCAAAACCCATGCTTTGATACCAATTGATGTAGAGTAGGGAGGGATTTGACAAACAATCACAATTTAATCTGGCTGGAATAATATTTTCACCTTCAAAACCCTAATTTGCCCTTGTTTCACAATTTCTTCATATTCTCCTTATAGCATATCAAACCCTAAAATTTGGGAATATATTTTAGAGAAGGCCACAAACCCATGAACCAGTTATCATTCCAAGTACCCTTTATCCTCTAATTTTACATATCCAATTTTTAGGTAGGATAGTTTCAAAACATATTCCCCTAAAAAATGATGCTACCCTAGATTGTGGCTCAGTTAGCCATATTTTACAAAGCAACCACCATGCAATATATTTCCCCGAAAGAATACTCAACTAATTGAACTCAAACAGGTCACAAATGGCTTGAATCAACAATTTTTATCAATAGTAACAATCCCAAGTTCATCAAATTAGAAAACCCTTACCTAGGAAAAATTAGGCTTGCACATGAGAGGGTTTATTGAAAATACAACATCCACACCTCTTCTCACCTTAAAAAATCCTTAAAAAAATTACACTAGGTCTTCCCATTCTTATTTCATCAACTGGAAAGGGTTCCAACCATTCTTTCTACAAAACCCTACTTCAAAAAATCACTTTTCACCAAAATCATGAAGAATTGTAACTAGGGCATCATCTTAACTTCTATAAAATTCCTTCCCTAATCTTGTAAATCACATAAAATTGAAACTTACACCTAAAGGAGCCATTCCACCAAGTTAGAACAAATTTCACCAAGTGGAATCCAGCCTAAATCTCCATTTTACACTCTCAAAACTCCAAATTCTATGTTTACAAACCACCTATAGAAAAATGATAATTAAAACTTTGTTTCTTTATGAAATCAAATCACACCAAAGCCAAAAACTTTTTAGTTCATTCCACCATAAGATTCAATGTATTTTAGGAAAAAAACAATGAGTATGAAACTGTACTATAGCCTATAGCAGCAGTTTACCAATAATTTGTAGAGGAAACCACTTGTTTTATTGTTGTTTCAACTTCAAAACAAGATTCCAACCTTGAATTGAGACTTTTTAGGAATATTTCAACTAAACACACGAAAAACTAACCAAAAAACCAACTCAAACTATCATTTGAACTTCTCAACCATTGGTCTTCCACCTTTTGCATTTTTTTGCATTTTGCCCACGATAATTTCTTTCCAAGATTTTGCAACATTTACAAAATGGAACCCAAATGACTCAATTACATCTCAAGTGGTATATTATGACCTTATTGTATGATCTTAAACTCAAAACACATAACAACAAACACAAGACCTTATTTACACAAGTTGATAGGAATTGGCATGGTGCCCTTGCACCACTTCTTCTTAGATTCATCTGATTCTGCAACCTTCTTTTTGTTCTTAGAATTTTCTAGAGCAACATATCTACATGTGTTAGCATAATTTATGGGTTGAATACACTTGTAACATATTTTTCCAAAATTTTCTAAGTGAACCCTAGGTCTGCACTAATTAGCTTTGTGACCATAACCATAGCACAAATAGCAATAACCATGAAAGAGATTCTTCATTCCATTCCTTCTTTCTGGATTAGATAATTCACTTCTGCAATGACTTTCTTTGTGACCAAACTTGTGAAAGTTAAATCCTTGAGTATTTGGTTCCTTCTTGCTTCTATTTTCAGGCTTCTTAACTCTTGATCCAACTTCTTATTTTCTTTTGATTTCTATTTGATGGTATCCTTCAGTTTTTCTTCAGTCTTCTTGCATTCATCCAGTTGTTGCTTTAAATCCACAATGTTTTCCTTTAATTCCTAGTTAACCTCTTTATGTCTTTCTTTTAATTTCTATATTTCCTCCCTTAGCTTTGATATACAAGAATTTGTTTCCTTGAGGTTTTCTTTCAATTCTTTGTTTTTCGATTTGGTGCTTTCCATATCATTTAACATCATTTTTAGTTCTTCTTCAAAGTGATAATCTCTCGCCATTTTTTCAAGCTGCCAAGATCTCCCTCAAGTATTTAAGCTCTATCTCCAAGGGACCAAGCTCTGATACCATTTGTTGAATAGTCTGGATAACTGAGAGGGGGGTAAATTAGTTATCCTACCACAAAATTTTCTTCACTTTCATTAATCTAGAGAAAACTTAAACCATTCAAATAATAATTAAGTAGATATGAACTTGAAAGAATAAAACAACACCATGCACAATGAACACCATAATTTATGTGGAAACCTAAGAAGGGAAACATCATGGAGAATGTTAATTCTTAATAAAAGAACACCAGTTAAGGTGACACTGATTAACGTGAGTTCTACAAAGGCTCACTACCAAGTTTCTCATTATAGGGTGGCTCACTATCGGTGGGCTCACTGTCCAATACAAAACAACTGATTATAAATAGTCTCACTGGAAAAAGTGAGCTGATGAAGTTGTATCTACATATGCATGAATTCAGTTTTGGTTAAGATCACAATCTCTGTCTGTAGCAGATCCAGTAAAGAATCTTCTGCACAACTTCCTCGCACAACCACTACCAAACAAATTACCTTTTTCTTGACACCTTCCTTTAGCTTCTTTCAACCTTCACACCCTTTTATCTGTTCACACATATCATACTACTTCCATGATTCATATCTTCAACCAAAAAGATGTTTTATATATATGTATACTAGTAGAAAAAAATAAGTCAGCCACATAGAATTCCATTTCATGGTTCCAAAAACTCCTAAGTTAGCCAGACACAATTTGAATTTAGATCACCACAAAACATGTTGGCATAAGGAACAACCTTAAAATATTCAATAAGGCCTTGCACGCTAGCACTAGACCCAAAAGATAGGTCATACATAAATATCTTCTTACCATGTTACCAAGGGACCAAAAATAGGCCATACATAAGATAGCTTAATTTGAATTACATGAAATATATTTTAGAGCTGATGAGAATGGCACAACCAAGACCAAATCTTGATTATCATCAATTTCAGTTTCAACCGAAGAAACACAATTTGACATACCAAAACATGTAACATGCTACATGAATCTCCGGATAGCAAGGATACCCAAAGTAGGCTTTGAGCGCAACAACCAACATCAAAAGATTAGTATTCATTATTTTGTATTAATAGTCGCCCATGAATGTCCCAAAAAAAATTATTGCAATATTTGGATCAAGGATAATCATCCACACTACACAACATCATAGTATATGGTAGGATGGATCATTTATGTATATCATCCAAAGCACATCCTTCTAGATCAAGGTTTTGACATAAATGACAACAATGCTAAATCATCTCAACAATTTCTCAACATACCCCAAATCTATAGATCCCTGATGTGTTTGGAATTTTATTGTTGGTCGTAACCCCTTCTTTTCTTTCATGATGTAGATTCATTTGGAAACATATGACTTGGCATAGGGCTTCCAAGTTAGCTCTCATGTCTTCTTTATTGTTAGCATTTATCATTTTCTACTTTAAAGTAATTTCTCATAGTACATGGTGTTTAGAAATTTCTTTAAAGTGGGGGCATACATTGGCATTATTATTTTGCATTTTTCATCTTTCATGGTGTAGTCTTCTTATTTTGGGTGATGCATCGTATGCTTTGTGGTGATATTGGGTGTGATTTACTTCAACAACGTGATATCTCTTAGCATAATATATTAATCTTAGTGGCTTGGTATGATACATTGCATCCCCTAAGTTTTGAATCTTTTATTCTTTAATTGGTCCTCTCTTAGTGACATTAGGCACCATGTCCCCTAATTTAAAGACCTTACGTGAACTAAGCAAGAATCATTTGAATGTTTCATATTGTTGCATTTGCATTTTCAGTTATATGGCCACCTTGCATAATACACTTTGCACGCTCGTCGAGTCATCTTGTTTATTCATGAGTTCCAAGCATATGAAGCTTTTCTTAAATCATGAAGCTTGAAGTTCATTTTTTGTTCATGAGCTCCAAGCATACAAATTTTTTCTTGCCTTATGAATCTCAAAGTTTTTTTTTGCATGGCCCCTTATTAGATTTATAAGGAGGTGTGACTTTGGTATGGTTTTTCAAGAAGCCCAACTGAGGCATGACTTTACCATAGCCACTCATGTGTGAGTGTGAGTGCATATTAGTCATGTGTTTATGTGTCTCACTTCTTTCAGATCCTCACCCAACAAAAAGCATGAAGTTTCATTGTCTTAGAGTGAGCATTTTTTTTTTTGGATAAATAGTAAAGATCTTATCCACATCATGATGGATAACAGTCAAAGTTTGATCCACCCCTTTTATTTTTATTTTTCTTTTCGTCTTTGGCAGTGTATGCTTGCACCTTTATGATGCTCTTTTTATCATTTCTATGTGTGTTTTTTTGTGCCTATGTTGGTTTTCCATGGGATCTTGATCCTGGGGGCTCGATCACCCCTCTTGATTGTTGTCATCCTATCTTACTAGAATTGGTACATTTGAACCCCTGTTGATGTGAATTCATCTACTTTAGTGTGAGTTCATTGCAAGTTCATCCTCTCACTAAAGTGGGGGCTAAATGTAGTGACAAAAATTATCGTCAGTGACATTTTCACACTTGTTTGGCCCTCATAAAATTGAGCTTAATGTTACCTTGACTTAGTGTTCTAATGTGTTTAACACACTCGCATTAGATACTGGGCCCTTGTAAAATAAATAAACCTAATCCTACCTTATTTAGAGTGTTGTAAATTTTTGTACCACACTTTCACACTTTTCTAGGGTTTTCATTAATAATTGGGCTTCTTTATACTTTAATTGGCCTTATTTTATATCCACAAGCCTCACTTAATGCATCTTTTCGAGAATAATCTTGACACAAATCAACATCCAATCATAAATTAGGTGTTTGTAGGTTGTGTGGCCAAGATTTGGTGGTCTGGGACTCATACGCCACCTTGGGTGTATGAGTCCCACCTAGGGTTTTGGGTCTCGATCTTGATTTTACACCTTTCTAAGAATTTTTGAATTTAGTCGCATAAATTATGCCTAATGGGACTTATACGCCACCTTGGGTGTATGAGTCTCGTGTGGCCCAAAATTAAAATTAATTCAACTTCTTGGTGGGATTTTATCCTCCTAGATTTGATGTCATATTGTAGTGTTGTAATTTTGGGAAGTCTTGCATAATTAAGTATAAATACAAGTTTCTTTCACTCATTTTCACCCCAAGCATTCAAGTATTCATCCTTATAGAAATTTTGAGTCTACAAGAGAATTCAAGAGAATTCAAGGGAAAATTATCAAGCATTCTAGAGCATTATTCAAGCATCAAGCATCATGTCAAAGTCTTCATGCATCATATTTGTTTTGGAGATAACAATTATGATTTAGGGTTTCATGATTCAAGCTAGCATTTCATTCAAGATCTGTGGGTAAACCCACAATAGTGGGTTACAAATTTTTGCATGAAGAAAAAATAGAAATGCCCATCAAAATATTTAAAATATCTTACCTCTTCTAATGAAGGGGGTTTGAATGAATCCCCCCCTCCCCTTCTAATGAACCTCCACTTGCACCATATAGGGGGGTTCATTTGATCCCCCTTCTAATGAAGGGGGTTCAAATCCCCTTCATTAGAAGGGGTCTTCGAATGAATGCCCCTTTTTTTACCTTACCCTCCACCATTTTAAAATTGATGCATTTTTTTTACTATTGAAGCCCAGGAAAGAGGTGCAAATGGATTCAACTTGATAAACCAAATTGGAGGACTATATTGATTGAAACATTCTTTCCAAAAAATATAAATCTAATATATATTTTTTGTTTTACTGAACATAGGATTTTCACCAAACATCAAGTTGAGTGAAGATCTACATATATTGGAGCCATCTCATATGTGTTTTCAACACCTTGTTGCTAGGGTTTGGTGAGTTGCAACATCATTTTTTGTTCATCCATCATTCTCCATTCATATTTCATTTCATTTCAAGGTTTGATTACCAAATGGGGTTTGACAAGGGTAAACCCCTACTCACTAAAAAAAAAATATTTTCCCCTCTTTAGTGTGTGATTTGCAAGTTTAGGTTGAGGAACATTGAAGAGAAAGTTTGGAGAAAGTTTTCAAATTGTCTAAAGTTGTCACCTTGCATTGGAGATACTTGGAAGAGTTCTACAGGTTGCAAATTAGGGTTTCAGATTCAGAAATCAATCAGGAAGTGTAGAGAAAACCTTGAAGATGAGATTCAAACTTTTAAGCTTTAGAAAACCCTAACTAGACTGATACGTGAATTATGGCATATGAGTCCCAATTTAGGTCAATTTTCAAGGTTTTACAGATTCGAATACCAATTTGATAGATTCTAGTTTTTGTACAAAAACCCAAATCTAGGACTAAATCACCCAGACTGGAGTATGAGTCCCAACAGGCTTTAAAATTAGTGTTTTCAACATTTTAGGCCTTCATTTAGTCTTCTTCAGATTTCCAAGTGCACACATTTCATCTCATAGCTTTCTATTATGTTTTACATGCATTTTTAGGTCATTTAGTTAAAGTGCATCAAATTAGGGTTAAGCATTACATATTGCATTGTATTTGCTTTTCCAAGCCCTAACTTGGTGGTGAACACCTCATTAGTTTACAATCAATCCCTAGAAGAACCTTATTGCAAGATCTCTTTCTCCTTTGCACACTTGAAGTTGAGATCTCTAGGGTTTGTTCTTGCATGAGAGTGTTGATTTTTGTTGTTCTATCTCCCTAACATACATGAACCAACAAAATTCTTCCTTTCAAGTTTGAGATGTTATTTATAATGAAATATTGAATAAGAGATTAAATAGTGGATTTACAAGAGCATCTTCTATTATTAGTGGGAATTGGATGTAATTAGTGCTTCATGTGTGATTTCTTGTGAGTTACATATGCCAAATTACAAAACGGAGGTTAAATATTCTTATCGAGGAGTTATTCATCATTTTGATATGACTCCACACATGTGAGGGTTACAATAATTCATATGATGGTATTTGAGAACCTTGTTTGGGCTCAGGATATTACTTTTGGTGGTTTTTTGGTCTCATTAAGTTTATATATCTGAGCATGGGATAGAGGATGTATGGAAGGTATTTTATAGAATTATACTATTATTTTTCTACCAAATGATTAGCGTTGATATTATTAAAGCTCACATGGATATCATATGGTTTTATTATAACCATTAGTGTTGGTAAATAATACATCAGATATGTGTTCTTTAAGACTAGGTTTTCCTTGAAGTGTTTTCCTAGGGTATATTTATGTTAGTTTTGTTCTTGTGAATGTTTCTATTGTTCTTTGTTTCTCATTTCTGTTCTTAGCCATATGTTGTTTACATGCCAGAATGTTATTAATTTTTTTCATAGATAAGGTACTTGTATTTCTTTCTTCATAAGGTCATAATGGAAAAATAAATTAATTAATATTTAAGTTTAGTTTTTGATTTAGATGCTAAGGGGTTAATAAGAATACTTTCCTAACATCACCAAGGTTCTAAGAAGGCATGCTTAAAACATATAATGGACAATCATAGAAATCCTTAATTTTTTTTACTAATGTTGCAAAACACAACACTAGAAAATATTCTCATACCACTTATTAGGATTGTTAGTTATAAATTATTAGTAAAATATTGTACATACATGAAAAAATAATATACTTTTTAGAAAGATAGTTGTAAATATGTTTATATTGATCACAAGAATCATAGATTTATTTTAGGGAGAAAATCCTTAAGGATAATGCTCTATTAAAATATATGACTCCAAATTTATGTTTACTTTAATACAACATCAATATATATCTCTAAAAAGAATGACTCACAACCTACAATCAATATAGAATAAATCCACATAATGTAATTATAACTATTAATCATAATATTAAATATTATAATTCTTGAATTATTAATAAAAATCCTAGCAAATAACCTATCACACATCATGATCATGAGGGATAATTGTACACAGAAATATTCACTAATGAACAAGCACGTGTAAGAACAACCATGATGGTTATTTTAACTATAAATCACAATTGGCACAATTATATACTACTTGTGTTTGTAAAGAGACACTTCATGGTCACACATAATAACGAAAAAGTAATTGAAAATGGTAATCTCGAAACAGTGATAAGCACAAAGAGTAGATCAAAATCAGATTAAGGCCACCAAACGTTGTTGATTTCATATGTGTGGAGTGGAATTCGCCATCCCTGTAGTTCAAATACCCTGAGCAGTTTACCTTCAATGTTCCTCATCATTCTTCCCTCTACATCGAAAATAACCAAATTTTTTTGAGGCAGTTAAACCAAAACACATCCACAACTATTAATCAGAATTTGTGGATGTGTCGAGATGGCTCCAATGTTATCTGGGTTTCTGTTCGCTCTAAGACTATTTCCGTGCCTCACTGTTTCTTCATATGGGCTCCTCGGAAATGCCTGCAATTCTGACCAGCTATGCCCTTCATCTCCATCTTCATCAAGCTTACATAGAGACATATCTATTTGGTCCACCAAAACAAGTTTCCCACCGTACCCAGCTCACTTCCAGTAGCAGGTATGCTCAAAAGCAGGTACATCTGTTGTTCTCTGTGGTTACCTGATAACATCCCAACGCTTCTATGCAACATTATATGCTACAACATCAAATCTGAACATGGGAGGTCTCCTCTGGTCAAGCGGGGTGTAATTAATCCAATAAATCCTTCCTCTAGAATATACACCACCTCCATTGGGACAAATTGATAGTGGCAGATCCATGTCCGATTTGCTCCATGTATAACTTTGTGAATCAAAGATCTCCATAACCAGCTGGTTTCTGTGTCCTCCCGTGTTGTTGTTTACTCCTATAACTAACAGGCATCTCCTTAAACAAGGATCAAATTCCATGGCAACGAAATGTGGTTGGGATCGGAGCTGGATAGGAGGGGGCAGCTTTTTCCATGTCCTGGTAATAGGATTGTAGATGAAGAACAAATTGGGTGCTGTCTGCACACTACGATAACAGAGGAGGCTCTTGCAGGTCGTCACTACCCTGCCGCAGGTCTCCAGAAAATCTAATGTGAGTTTGCGCAGAGGGTAAGTGGGAAGTGATTGAAGTAGATACAAACCACGGATATTAGAGTCAGGAAACATAGAGCCATGCTTATCATGGACAGCAGACTCACCTATCAAACAGGCATGCAAATCTCCTATAAGAAAAGCGGAGGACAAACAAAGAGGGACACTTAAATGAATCTGCCGGAATTCTGTTCTCCATGATTTACAAACAATATCGAATTTTCTCAGGATTGGAGTAGGCAGATGAGATAAAACCCGCATTAATAATTCTTCTGGTAGCTTACTCCATACTTGAACATCCATCTCTGGGGTCTCTTCCACTGCAGGTCTTCTTTTCAATTCTGATTCTAACTCCAATTTTAAAGCAAACGGATTGGCGCCTCCACAACGTCTCATAGCCATGAATGGAAGATAAGTAAGAAATGTATTTACAATACTTATGTCTTGTATTCAAGATATTGAAATATCTGTAGAAGAGAAGAGCTTGTTTGAATTATGGCCACTGTACGATACCTTAAAGTTATATATATATATATATATATATATATATATATATAAAGCGATATTACTTATGTTGGAATCGTCTATTCACAAGACGGTTTTGGACACTTCGTACTTTGTGAAGAGGCAATATAAAAATTGCGATGCGTTTCAAGCCTATCTTTAGTGATTGTCACCAAATATTTGTTTCGTAGCTTTCTGATCCTGACCGCTTTGGAAATTGTTGACGTGGTTTCTTAAAATTAAATTTAGTCATAGTTTATAGTTTAAATTGAAGAACTAGTTTGATGAATGGTGAAATTAACATATTATTGTTTTGATATGATTTATGGAAAGAGGTATTTTAAAAAAAAAATTATTAAGAAAAACATGGCAGGTAGTTATTAATTTTATATATGATGGATACAAGTTAAAAAATGGAGATTCTTTTATATAAAAAATATGGTTGTTATTGGAGTTCCATTGGTGAATGGGTCATCATTCTTTACGTTTTTCATTTGTTTAGTTTAATGTTGTCTTGTTGAATATAACTTGATATTTTGTTCTTCAATAAAGATCAAATCTTATTTGAAAGAAGATAGTTAAACCTTGAAGAAGCTTGATCACTTTTTGTTTAGTTGAATATCTTTCTTGAGTTATTTTTGTCACATCAATATAAGAGTACATGGGAATGACCTATGCACCCTTCTTAGATCCTAGCTCATCATGCCAATAAAAGAGTTGACATAGATGTTTCAACCCTCACAAATTACCCCTAGCTACTTAAGCTCATCAATTTGAGACTTTCTTTACATTTTACGAAGATCACCATGTCCCCTTGATAAAAATTGGCTTCCCCTTCATGGTTTGGTAGCTACTTTTCACCTTTTATCCTCTTATAACTAATGATTTTCTCTCATCTCCCATACCCTAAAGCATTGAGTCATGGGCCAAGTGATGTGGATGGCCTAGTTACCTTGGCCCAGCTATCTCTTCATGTTAAGGGTTCAAACTAACAATGAAGACTAATGCATGGTAAAAAGAGGAATAATTCAAAATATTGATGGGAAGGGGAATATTGACAATCTTTTCAAGAGTTGGGGTAGCTTGGCCTCTAGTATGAACTTAGCCAAAAAATCATTCAAAGAATCCAACAATGAGATTATAACAAGATATTAGAATATATTTTGATATGAGGAATTCAAGAACTAAGACTTAGTTTCCATGAACATTTATTTTATAATATTATATTAATTCATATTAATAATTAAAAAAAATATATTCTTTATATAGCAATTCATATAAAAGAGTAGTGAATCATATGATGCCTTATAAGAGTACCAAAATGACTTGATATAATGCACAAGTAATGAACTATCCATTCCACTAATGGATTACGTATTTTAATTTCTAATTTTACTAGATCTAGAGAAAAATTGTCATTTAGACACTACCTTTGATGAGGTAGACCTATATGTTTAGTGGAGTTTTTCCTGCATAAGTAAGTTAATGTTAAATTTGAGTCATTAGACTCGCCTCATAAGTGCTAAAGAATACCAAATTTAATCCATAGCTATTGGGAAATTTATTCTAATGGTTGATTGCAAGCAATATTTTGGTGGTTATTTATTCCTTATGATCCATTAGGATATTCCTCTCTATTTTGATTAAATAGATGTTTAATAAAACTTGAACTCTCATAAAAACCTTACATGTTAGATTCTAATCAAACTCTAAATATTGACTTGAGAATTGCTATTCAAATTCTAAAGTTCAAGGTGGGACCACATCAAAGTTAGACTTGGACCTATATTTTGCATGTGTTATATAATATAGATTGGACATTGAAGTCCAAAAATCTCATTACAAATCAAACCCTATGGCCTAAAGTGTTTTTCAAAAAGGCTTAGAGATCACAAGAGAGTTTACACAATTATTTTTATCAACTAGGGCTTGAATCTTGAGTTGTCAAATGTTAGGGCTCCATGTAAGGGATGTGATTGGTAGTTAAAATTTACAATCTAGGCTTGAAAGTATGAGGTGTTACAAGATGCAACTTACACCCTAGAACTTGAGGTCTAAGCCATGCAAATTAATATTTTCAACCTAAATGATTGCAAATTGAATCCTAAAGTCTCAACTTCTCTTGAGTATATTTTTGGAATCCTAAGATATCTTTGGGGGTGGCTTAGTAGGAAAGTTATAACCCTTCATAACATACCTAGGGAATCCTAATTCTCCTCCATATCTTTTTATTAGTGTCTACCATAGGATTTTAATTCTTATGCTTGTGTCACCTCATGTTGTGCATTGGTTTTTATGCCAAGTGTGTCATTGCATTATATTCTGACACCTTTAGAAAAAGGGAGCACAACGTGGCTTACTTGTTACCACTTTTGTATCATAGTTTTAATCATTGTATTTTGAATATTAGTGTCATCATCATAAGGTTAGTGTACTACAATTGATAGACCATTCATGTTTCATTTGAAATACGCCTTATGATTAATTGTAAATATATTTATAGTTTTTCTACTATGGTCTTTTCATATACAATTTCAACCATGGTAGACTAAAAAAACTTAGGGAGCTCCTATAAAATATGTATTCAATCAATGTGACTATTGGGGTCTCATCTAGAGTATAACATAACCTCCTAGAATTTTTTTTACCTATAATTAATATTCATGAGTTCTAGAGGGATAAATATTACAACCATATTGTAACAAAATAACTATAATGTCTCATATTAAAATAGAAGCCTAAAATCACACATAATATAATGTTAAAAGAGTATCTCCCCATGTTAGTGGTTCAACTAACAATGATGACTAATGCATGGTATAAAGTGGAATAGTTCAAAATAGTGATGGGGGCAAGTGTATAGGGAATGTTTTTTAAGAGTTAGCATAGCTTAGAATCTAGTATGAACCTTTAAAAATCACCATTAAAAGAATCAACAAACTAGATTATAGAGATAGGAAAATAGTTGGAAACGAGGAATTCAAGATCTAATAATTAGTTGTGATGAGTATTGATTTTATAATGTTATAATAATTGATTATTAATAATTAAGAAAAATATATTCTTTATAAAAATTCATATAAAAGAGTAAGGAGTTATATTATGGCCTATAAAAGTATCAAAATGGTCTAACCTAATGCACAAGAAATGAACCACCTATTACACTAATAGATTAAGTAATTAAAATAAAGGAAAAATGTTAATTTGTTTAACTTGCATAGTGATTTAATGTTAAATTTGAATCATTAAAATTGCCACATAAGTGCTTAAGGAATGCAAACTCAAATCTTATAGCTATTCGGTAGTTAATTCTAATGGTTGATTGCAATCATGTTTTTGGTGGCTATATATACCATTTGATCAATGAGGAAATGCCTTAGCCTGCTTGCATTAAAAAGATGTTCAATGAAACTTGAGTGCTCATAAACCTTTATGATGAACATTAAACTAAAAAATATTAGATTTTCCACTAAAAATGAAAAGTAGAAATAAAGGAAACATATATAAAAAAATTGATCATATATGGAATTAAACAAATGAAAACACAAACAAACTAAATACAATCATTTTTTTCAACTAAAGAAAACCGAACATGGAGTTCAGAAAAACTCCATATCTAGGGAGTACCCTCTTTTGTACTATTAAAAAGACTATTATAGATTTTTATAAATGGGAAAAAACTATCATTGAACTCATACAACACGTAGAGAGATTCTAAATTGAACATAAAAAATTATCACCCATTTGGGATTGCATTTACACTTGCAACTATGGTGATGATAGACTACAACTAATATATAATGAGAGAAAATCCCTTCTACAATGTGGAAAGATAATATATTGAAAGGAAATTTAAATGAAAATTTCTTATATTAAATTATGAGAAGTGAATTTTAGTAAATAAAATGTATAGGTTTTAAACCAAAAAATAATATTTGTATACATGATAGAAAATAACAATTAATTTTTTTGGAAAATTCTATTGAGAAAATACATAGCCTATACTTTTTAAATCTTATAATATAAACTATAATGGTTAGAGTACTTAATGAAATTATCAAGACTTCACAAGAGTAGATGGGATATATTTACGCAGCATCATAGAACGCACAATATAATATCAATATGCCTCCAACCCATGTACTCAATAAATACGAGAAATTAAAACCATAAACAATGAAAGTTTTCTAAAACCATGTTTTTGGAAACCATGGGCTAAATTAGGCACCCTAATACATGCAAGATTGACAGCCAAAAAACTAAAATTAGGTTTATACTAAGTTATTAATTGTCATCACCAACTTAGTCAACTGAATTATAGTGAAATGAAGTAGAGGTGAAGAATGCACACTTCCTACACTAATCTATGAGAGGAGGGTGTGCAAAATGTAAATTTATTATAGAGTTACAAGGAAATAACTCAAAAAATTAAATATATTATAACATAGTGATTTCTATAGGAAAAACAATTCTAGGGTACAAACCTCATAGTCCAAAGAAACACAATGTGTTATTTAGTAATCAAATGGTTACAATACACTTGAATAGACTAAACCTTTATAGGAGTATCATAAAAAATAGATGAGCAATTTTGGCATCATAATAGTACCTAGAAAACTCACTATAAAACCTCCTTTTCAAGTATACAATAAGTAGGATAAATAATACATTAAACTATCAAATAGTAATTAGGAAACCATGAGCTAAAACCACACAAAATATAACACCCAAATCCCTAGTATATACCATCACAAATTGATAAATAAAATTTAAAACTATATTTTAATGAAATTTTCCTCACAAATTCTTGTACTTGTGTCATATTTTTTCCTTCTAGTAATTTTATATGTCTTTTCCAAAGATATTACAATGAATTAAAAATTACACTTGGAGTTGTCTACACCAAAAATATCCCTTCCACTCTTCAAAAGTTTTTAGATATAGACTTGTAACATATATTCTTAGTAGACTTAAAAAATATGATATTCAGTAATGAGAAGGCCTTAAGAGTTCAACATATGGCGAAGAATTAAATAGTCCATGCTACTAAATTCTCCAAATTAGTGAAATCTCTAGAACTAATCATGAGATGTAACAAATACAACCCATAGAAAATAAGGATTGTAATGGTTTCTAGAATGATTTTTTTTATTTGAGCCCAAAAAAAATTCTGAAGTGTTCTAGATCCCTTAACATGATATGGTGATGTCCAAGCTAACAATAGAAAATGATGTGGAATTCTATCAGGATCCTAGCTTTCATCTACAATCACCAACTTTCTGAAAGTGTGGGTATAAAGTGATTTCTATGAGGATATCAATGAAATGATTAAATTTATTGATAGGGTAATGAGGAAAATTGCTACCAAGAACATCTCCCCTTAAATGGCTAGAATCATATTAGTTGATATAGAAGATTATTTGATCACTGACTGAGCTACTTATTGATTGACAATATAAAGAAAACATTATCAAATGTCCAAGATACAAAAAACCTCTACATGACTTCATATATTGTACATGATGGCTAGAATACCTATAATCATAGGGTTGAATAGAAATAAGGTGACTAGATTATCTCAACAAAAAGTGAAAATTTATTATCATTATCCTCAATTAGAGCTAAAATAAAGAAATAATCATTTCAAAATGTTAATTGTATTTTTATTTTCTTTGATTAGGAAAATGGAAGGTGGTTGGATAAGAGGTTATCTCTTGAAGTTACCAAAGGAATTTCTAACATGGAAAAATTGGTTCCTAAAATACCCAAGGATCACATACATTAGAGGGTGGAGTAATAGGTACATCACTTTGGCTTCCTATGAATTTCAATGATAAAGTGTCATTATTAGGACCCACTAGAAAAATGTGTGAAACACATAAAACCATGTTCAAAAAGAATAGAATTAAATTAACTGGTTTAGTTAATGCCTACACCTTTTATTAATTATTATCTCATTTAAGGTTCATAGGATGAGATAAAATGTTGGAAGAATGAATAAGGAACCCTTTTAATTTGTTTTTATTTATGATTTAACATTAATTTTGTTGATATTTTCTCCAATCCGATGAACATAATGGAGATATCTTAGTCCATTATTTTAGTCTGTAGTTGATCATGTTATAAGATCTAGTTATGAGGTTATAATATGTTATTACTGACTACTTCGTGCATCTATGATCAATATTTCAGTGGTTTTTCTTGAATAGTTTGAAAGTTACAAGTGACAGTAGTTCAACATATAGTTTTGGCTACATACAATGTAAATGGGTATGAGTAACCCAGTCCACGTTCCTCTAGTATTTGGGATCAAAATTTATAATTTTGGGATATTTTTTATAGATTTCAATACACTATATATTCTAGATGGTGTTTTATTATATGATTAGATGGACCAATGGTGTTTATTCAGTTGGCTTATTTTGTGATTAGGTCTAATTCTTGGCCAAACTAAAGCTTCATATGTGTTGTGGTGATTTAAATAAGTATTGAAAATGTTAATCAGATTTATTTTAGCTCCATGCCAACCCACATCAAGTGTTTCATGTTTTATTTTAGTGTGAAGATGTATTTTAATTCAAGAATGGAGACGACAAAGCAATTTTAATTTAATTTTGGGCTGCATCTAATCAGGCTGGCCTAATGGATTTATGCAAATGTATCAGGTATATATGTGAGAAATTTTTTGAATTTATGAGTGAAATATGATGTGACATGAGAAGTGATATGATGCAAACATGTGAATTTGTATGTGTGTGATCTGAATAATAGAAAAAATATTACGAATGTTGAGTGATTGTAAAGAAAATCAGTGTTTTGTATCTGATATAGTAGAGACAACATTTAAAGCTTCAAAGGAACTAAATTTAGCACAAGGAATGTGCATTTTGTATCAATTCATATCCTAGCTACATGGCCATTTATGTTAAATTGTATATATCTTTTTGTGGCTATGAGCCCTATTGGATAGTGTGTCTTAGCAATGAGTCTCTATAATATCTTATAATCAATTATAATATATTGTGAGCAAATCCTTACCCTAATTTTTCCCCTTTTTTGGGTTTTCCATGTAAAAATCCTGGTGTTCATGTGTCATGTGATATTTTGGTTTCTTCATATTTTCATTCATTATTGTAGTTAGATATGTTTTGTTAATTGGATGGATTATGATCAAATGGTTTAATAGAATATTGATTCACCCCCCTCTTAGTATTTTGAGTGTTCAACAATTCGTATTAGAGCTTTGTTCCTTTTAAGAAGACTAACATATTGAGGAAGATCTTGGAGATTGAACACATAGATAATAAAGAGTTTTTAGACCTTATATTGAAATTGATTTGTATAATTGATAAAGAAGAACTCCAAGTTTCTCTTGAAGGTCTTGACAAAGTTGAAGGTGAAAAAAAAATCTAACTCGGAAAACGTACAGGAAGAAAATGAATGTATTGAAAAATTGACAGAACAAACCAAGAAATTCAGAGAAAGACATAGAGAGGTCAATGAACAATTGAAGAAAGAAAATGAAGATAGATCACCAGTCTAAAAGTATAAGCAGAATAAAATAAAATAATCGATGATTGTCTGAATGCAATGGTACAAATAAAGACTGATGAATGCACAACAATTCAATTAGAAGTGGTAACTCTAAGATTAGATCCATAAAAAGCTTGAGTTCGTGAGGAAAAATTCAAAACAAGTACTATAATGCTTGATGAATAAATTATAAGATAGAAACCATCTAAAGGTAAAGGAGGTTTCAAACTTGAGGAAGCAGAAAGCCTCAAATTCTAATCAAAACCCTAAGAAGGTTGCCAATCAAAAGAATACTCAAGGTAACGGAAAACAATTCAAATATCAAAGAGGAATGCTAGAAGACCCCCTATCAAACAACCAAATGCTCATAGATACCCATCTTTTAATGGATTTTTTTTTTATGCAATAAATTTGGACATAAGGCAATATAATGCAGAAGTAGAATGAATCAAAATGCTAGATCCTTCCTCAAATAATTTTTTTATGCAAGAAATTTGGAGATAGAGCTATTGAATGCAGAAATCAAATGATTAATAGATATAATGTTGGTAGAATGGTTTAATCCTTTAATGGTTACTATTATACATGCAATGTATTTGGGCATAAGGCTAACTAGTGTAGATTGAATAGAGGTCAATTTGGTCAGAAAAGTGTTGTATTTTATAGTTGGAACAAGTCTAGACATATTTCAAGATTTTATAGAAGTAAGAATGGAAGGAAAAATAATCTTGAATAGAGGAATGAACCTATGGAGAAAATTGATCCTACTAAAGTAAAGAAGGAAATGGAGAAAATTTGGAGAAAGAAAGAGGAACCTAAGAATAAAGATGAATTAAATGCATCTGTACCTCCCTTTGGTGTAGATAATTCTCTTGGAAACTAAACCTAGGCATGAGCTTAGGGGAGCAATGACAAAAAAATCTAACAACCCCCTAGAAATATAAGTTGTCAAAGAGTGACACAAATATATATATGGTGGAAAATGACATGCGTAATCTTTTGAAAAATATTCTAGCAGAAAATGTGCAAATCTAAAGAAATGTGGAGCATTTTAGGGTTGACAATGTATTAGTGAAGGGTTTATCATCTTTTTGGAAATTGAATCATTTAATGTGGAAACAAGGAAATTCAGAAAGATATAAATTGAGTTTCTAAGTCGATTTTAATCACACTTGTGAATTTAAATAAAGAAGAGCAAACTGAAGGAGATTTGAAGGTGAATTTGGTGTAGAATATCCAAACCCTAGATCCTTTTATGTGCATAAAAGGTATTTTTGACTTTTTGTGCTTTGTGGATTTAAAATAGAATTGATTTCAATAGCATTTGAGATTGAATTGAAGTTAAAAAGGCTACCCAGTCGTTTTTAATAATATTGAGAGACCTAGACAAAAATTCAAGAAGTATAAAATGAAAATATTTGAAAATGATCCTGATGGTGCTTTTTTGAAGATTCCATATAGGGTTTTACCTATAGAGGACACTAGGGAATACATATATGGCAATTTGGAAGAGTATAATCACCAGAAAATTAAAGATATATGGTTTGAGGAGCTGACTAGAGATGATTTCTTGGTGAAACTTGAGTACATTAACCAAGTTAAGAAAATGTTTGATATCGGGAACTGGTCTCCAAACTATAGTAGTGATGTTGATCCTAAGTATGTAAGGCAACCACTAAAGAGGTTGCATGACAAGCTTTTATGGACTAACATTCCTGGACTCGTAAGCAAGGAGGTCATCAAGGAAATTACATTGTTGTGTGATACTGGACATGTGTTAGTTCTTAAATCTATGAGAAATGAGGTTATTATGAACCTTACTGGTGCCTCCTTTGATAGGAAGGATTTGACAAAAAAACCTATGATGAATCCTATAGTGAAATATGCTTCAATGATGATAGGAAAAAATATTTATTTCAAAAACAAGGAGAATTCAGTTTTTGCAATTGTTATCTATGTTGCACATTAAATGGTGGTGCATGGGAAATAATTTGATTTGTGTGAGTTTCTCTGGTAGAAATTGCTTGATAATCTAAAGCAAACAAGAGAAAATAAATATGCTTTTAATTTTGTAACTTTGGTAATGTGTTTATGTTTTTTACTTCTTGAAAGAGCTTCCTAGAAGAAAGAGTATTGCATGGGATAGAAGTAGACTTGAGGGACATCAGATCTTTGATTATATGCATATCTTAGGTGACTTTAAGTCTCACGATGATGCTTTGACTGCATTCTTTGTAGTTTTTAAGAAAAAATATGTATGAAAGGGAAAGAATTCCCTAGAAATTGGTAGAGAAATATGAAGAAGAAATTACTTTCCTTGTTTCAACTGATGAGTTGGTGTTTCATTTGAGGGTTTGGTTTTCTATAAGTATTTTTGTTTGGATGGTTTTACTTTTGGGATATGCTTTCTTATATAAAGGTGGAGAGGAAAGTAGGTGGATGGGGGACCTCTACCCCATTAGTGCTAATGTTGTTTTTGGTTCTAGATTAGTTTCTCTAAGTAATAGGACCGATGTGGGAGGGTTCTTTCAAGGAGTGTTGATGGGATTAGCTATTTTTTGGTGGTTTGGGTTTCAGAATCCTCTTAATCTTGCTTGTATGAGTTGGAAGTACAGTTTGTGTTACCCACTCTTAGGGTGGTTGTTGTTTCAGGTTTTTGTTTTGTCTACTTGGAGTGTGGCCCATTGGCCTATTTTGTTGACTATAAGGTCTATTTTGAAAGTCGAATATGGCCTTGCTTGGAGGGAGTTTGTGCCCCAAATTGGTGAAAATTGAGTGTTTTTTCTTTGGTCAAATGAGTGCTCTAAAACTATCGATGCTTAGTAGTATTGTCCCAGACTACTTTTTCTTGATAGCTTTGTTATGGTTTCATACCTATTGGACTTTGGTTAATCTCATAAATGATCCACATACCATTTTTTGGATTAATATGGGTATTTTGTTTTTTATTATGTTGATAATAGATTTTTGGTTGCAATTTTGGTTTATTGGCTTGCATTTTAGGCTTGGTGGTGGTTAGTGTTATTTTTCCTAGACTGTTTCTTTGTTTGTTGTTTTGACTTTGTAACCACATGATCATATCCCTTCCCCTACTTATCTAATAAAAAACTAATGAGTTTATAATTGAGGCTATTGAACCTAGAAAATTATGGATTGAGCGTCCTGGGTATGGATTTTATGAGAAAGAAGTAGATGAGTATACTATTTAAGAAAATCCATTATTTGATGATACAAAGAATGTGGTGCCCTCACCACCACTAGTTGAAGAAACACATTCTTCTTTGAATACTTATGCTCATCTAGAAGATACTAAAAAACCCACGAGTGTTAATGATGCTAACTAGAGTGCAGAGAAGGAAAAGATTGAAGAATGATGTTGATAAAGGTGATGAGGATCACTCTAAAAATACAAATAAAGATACAAGAAATGGAAATAAAGATAATCAAAATGAGTAAATTGAGAAGAAGAATAAGGAGAAAGGGAAGAAAACAATAAGAAAGATGATGAGGAAGAAAAGGAGAATGAAGATAAAGACAAGAAAAATGAAAATCCCTCTAATGAAGAAGAGAAAGAAGAGAATAAAGAAGATTATGAGGTTAATAAGAATGAAGAAGAGTCACAAAAGACCATGGATTTACTAAATCCATCTGGATAATCCTTCGATAATTCACTTAAGTGTCTTTTGTCCAAATATATAAGGTTCCAACTAGCTATTCCTCCCTAATTGTTATAGCTCCCGATGTATCAAGGAAGTGTGGATCTTGAAAAAATATCACCTATTCAAAAGATGGAGCTCAAATATGTATTTCATGCCTTCAGTAGAAAAGATATTATTGGGACACGTCAAAAAGGGACATAACCGATCAGTGAATCCATCAAGACTTTGTAGGATGCTACTCTTGGTACAAAAATTGATAACTCTCTTACCTATGTGTAAAATTTAATGTTTGTAGTTGATTCTCTTAAGGAATATGCCTCTATTTTGAAGGAACAAACTAAAAAATAGGTTGAATCAAGACTTTCTAAGCAGAGGCTACTTGATCTATAGGATAATTGTGCATCAACATATAGAAAAGTGGAAAAATGTCAAAAGGAAGTGCAAGATTATGAAGATGAGTCCAAGACTCTGTTCTTGTCATGTATGAGGTGGCCAGACACCACTCAGAGCATTAAGGACTTAATGTAATCTATTGAGTCACAAATATCTAATGCCTCTAGTACATTTTATCTGGTGCAAGATAGAAATCATATCTCTTGGATTGCCATTACAGATCTATAGAATAATTTTTTCACTCTACAAAGGCAGAAATAAGACTTTATAAGAAGAATTGGACAACTTGGGGACTTGGTGAAGACCAAGGACATATTGGTGTCTATTTCCCTAGCTAATGTAAAGAATTTGGAAAAGATAAATACTAAACTAGACACTTTGAAAGAGGGAGAGGAGAACATTGTAGAGCTAGAGTCACTATACAAATCGCTTGCACCAGCCAAAAAAGACTTAGAATGTAGGGAAGTCTTTGTGGAAATAAATTCTTAAGGAGATTTAAGGTGCATCCTCCTCTGTTTGAACATTTTTCACATGTTTATTCTTTCAAGTGTTTTAGTTGCTTTTTAGTTTTTATTGTACATACAATTGGATCGAATTTTTGGGATAACTCCTTGAGGGGGAGTCAGTGTATTTCATCTAGTTATTCACTTGTATATATGTATCAAGTTTAGAGTTTACAGTTTTTTTAATAAAAAACCTTTTGTCCTTGATGTCAAAGGGGGTGAAGTTTGAGAATATTGGAGAAGTTAGATGAAGGTGGAGATGGTATATATTTTGAAGTTTTTGGAGATTCATTTTTTGGCACATGTTTCCATCAAAGGAAAAGGGGGAGATTGTTGGAAGAATGAAGAAGGAACCCTTTTAATGTTTTTTCATTGATTCCAGCATTATTTGTTGATATTTTCTCTAATCTAGTGAGTAGAATAGAGATACCTTAATCTGGTATTTTGGTCTACAATTGATCATGTAATAAGACCTTCTTATGAGGTGATAATATGCTATTCTTGAATACTTAATACATCTATGATCAAAATTTCAGTGGTTTTGTATGAAGAGTTTGAAAGTTACAAGTGATAGTAGTTTGACATATAGTTTTGGCTACATATAGTGTAAATTGGTATGAGTAATTCAGTTTGCATTTCTCTAATGTTTGGGATTAGACTACAATTTTGGGAGATTGTTTATAGGTGTGACTAAACTACTTATTCTAGATGATGTGCGATTGATTGTAGGACATAATAACCCGACCAAAATAACCTTGGATAGAATAACCTGGTCATAATAACCCAAGGACAAAATAACCTAGGGTCATAATAACCCAAGCCAAAATAACCCGTGGTCAGAATAACCCATGGATAGAATATCCCTGTAAGAATATAGAGAATGGAAAACAAAATTTATAAATTACATGTATGTTGCTCAAATATCTAAATTCTAAATTGGAGAAAAAATTTGGCATAAGAATTGGAAAAATATCTAGATTTTAATGTTCTAATTGATTTTGTCATTTCTAGTTTACTAGCTTGATCTAAAATGACCATGAGTTATTCTATCCATGGGTTATTTTGACCATGGGTTATTCTGTCGATGGGTTATTATGACCCTAGGTTATTTGGTCCTTTGATTATTATGACAGGGTTATTTTGGTTGGGTTATTATGTTTGGATACCTGTGTGATTAAATGATCAGATGGATCATTTGTGTTTGTTTAGTTGGATTATTTTGTGATTAGGTCTAATTCATGGCCGACCTAAAGCTTGATATATGTTGCGATGGTTTAAATAAGTATTTTAGATGTTAATGAGATTTTTTTTAGGTCTATGCCAACCTAAATCAAGTGTTGCACATTGGATTTGAGCACGAAGATGTGGGTATGTGCAGGATCATCATGGAAAAAACAGGCCCTTAAGTGGTAATAAAAAGCCAAAAAATCAGAGTTAGACAACTTGACGTAAAAAATTGAATAAGTTATCTATAGTATTTCAAAAAAATGTAAAAATAGAATCTGTAGAAAATTGAATGTAGTTTCTAAACTACTAGACCTTTATTTAAAAAAATAAAATATATTTGGTGAAAAGTTGAAATTTCAATGCAGTAGTTCTTAAATTTCAGGGTAAAAATAAGAAGTAGGTGTTTGTCTGACCACCCTAACCACACCCTAACCACAATAAAATGATAATATTTTTTTATAATATTTTAGATATAAGTAGAGGACTCATGTCCCAATGTGATGCATATTTTTTTATAATTTTTTTCCAAGTAAATAATTAATTATGATTTTTTTATTACAAATTTTAAAAAATATAAAAGCTCGTCTGTCTAACCACGTTAACTTGGTCAAAACTTCATTAAATTCATATTTATTTATTTTAATCCTATAATATGCAAAGCATAGTGTGACATATTTTGGATTCAAAATTGTTATACCATTTGAAAGTTATAGATGTTTTTTAATCAGCCTATCAATCAGGACTTTATTTGTAATTCTAATAGAAAATGAATAATAATATTTATTAAATTCAAAGTAAAGCATAATTTATATTGGTGGATAGTTGAGAAGCTCCTCTAAAAACCCTTTTCATTTCATCAATTTTGGGTAAAAAAAAAAGTCATCAGCCACATGGGCCATCATATCACTTACATATCGCCACTTTTTGGCCCATCATGATCCTGCACATACCCATGTTTTTAAATTCAAGTATGGAGTTGACAAAGTAATTTTGATTTAATTTTCGGTTACATGACCTAATTTATCTATGCGGATTTATTAGGTATATATGTGACATTTTTTTAATGTCGGAGTGACATATGATGTGACATGATAAGTTATATGATGTGAACAAGAGAATTTGTATGTGTGTGATCTGAATATTAGTAGAATTGTTTTGAATGCTGAGCACTTGTAAAGAAGAGTAGTGTTTTATATCTAATATAGTAGATACAACATTCAAAGCTTCAAGGGAACTGAATTCAACATAAGGAAAGTGCATTTTGTAATAATTCAGATCTTAGCTACATGGCCATTGTTTTTTGCATTATTCTTTTGTGGTCGTGAGCCCTATTGGATAGTGTGTCATGTTAGTGAGCCTTTTTAATATCTTATAACTGGTTATAATATTTTGTGAGATAATCCTCACTGTGGTTTTTTCCTTTTTTTGGATTTTCCACATAAAAATCCTTGTGTTCATGTGTCATGTGATATTGTGGTTGCTTCATATTTTAATTCATTTATATAGTTAGATATGTTTTGTTAATTGGATGGATTATGATCAAATGGTTTAGTAGAATACTAATTCACCACCCCTCTCAGTATTCTAGGTTTTCGACATAAAAATATCAAATTTACATATTTATGATGCAAAAAACTATTTTGGTACTAAAGGAACTATGGAGAAATTTGTAGGATCTAGGTGTTGTATATATGTGTATATTCATGTTGTCATTGATGTCAACAAGCTTTTGTTGTCATTGGTGTATATTGTATTTGTAGGGGATATTGGTGGTGAAGATGAACAGTTGGTGTTGTCTATGCTTTTATTTGTTGCATTATCTTATCATCACTTAAGCTACTAGTTTAAACTTCAGTATTACTTTGGGAAGCTTATATCTATGAATTTTGTACAATATTGAAGATGGTGTAGATGTGTCTCTAGTGCTTGGTTTCTAAGTGCTTTTGAAAAAAATTGATAAAAAGAGGAAACAATGTGTTATAGTGTTGTTTTGGGTTACAAAGAGATGTTCTAGTTTTTCTCCACATTTCTTCTAGGTTGAAGATATGCACAAGAAATTTAGATATTTTGGTGAGAGGCGTTCTAAAGCATTATATTCAGGAGATGGTATGTTGGATTTTTATGTTGTATAAGTTGTGTTCACTAGTGTATGACTGTGCATTACAAAGGTGTTTGGGAGAAATGTTTCTTTTTAGTGTTTCTCCGTAATTATGCTTCAAGTCTTGTGATTCTAAAGGTGTGTTGATAATGTTTTTAGTTTAACTTAGTCAAGATGATTTGAGGTTTGGTGCTTTGAAAGATAAATTTTCAAGTAGCAATGTATGGTAGAGTTTTCTGAGTGTACTAGGCTTGTACATTCTTTAGGTGAAATTTGTTGTGAAAGATTTTGTTGGATTTCAAGATGTTTGAGGAATATTATAGATTGTGTTCAAGCATGGTGTGTGGTTCACAAGTCATGTTTGTATTTGAGGAAGCATGTACTTAAAATTTTAATTGTGTTTACAAGGGTAACAACTAACCTAGTGTTTACACTACATGCAAAGGATAAATTTTATTTGTGGTAGAATGTGGTTAAGTGGTGTTGTTTATTGAAATAGGTCAAGATAGATGAAAGTGTGAAGTATGTGATGCGAATTATGTGAATTGTAGAGTTGTAGGGTGAAAAATTGAGTAGAGCAGATCAAGTTTTCAACTATTGGACTACCAGATGTAATGAGAAAAAGGTGTCCACAATCACTCAAACAAACTACGAAGGTGTTGGAGCTATTGTGGGATTTTTTTTCCATTCAGATATTTTTCTTTAAGTAACATTTCTTCTTTATCTCATTTTTCTATTCTAGTAGTGGACCTTGGTTGTGAGCCTTTCAGGGCAATGCGCCTTTTCTAGCAGTGAGCCTTTGTAATTGGTTTTGCAATTAATTATATTGTGAGATAATCCTCAACATGGTTTTTCCCTCACTTAGTTTTCCACATAAATATGGTGTTATTTTGTGCATGGTGTTAAAGGTGTTTCACTTTCTGTTATTTTATTTTCATGCCAATTCATAATAATAAATTAATGGTTTAATGAATGCATGTGGATTTGAATGATAATGAGGGTTTTCATGTTTTGATAAGATACAACTAATTCACCCACCCTCTTAGTTGTCTTGTTCATTCATCAATTGGTATCAAAGAAATTTTCCTTGGAGAAAAGATTAATCACTTGAGGTAGATCTAGGATGGTGAACAAGAATGAGATAGCCATGTTTGATGACACATACTATGTGGGTGATCCCACAATAGTGGTTTATAATTTTTGGCCAAACTGGACACTGAACTGATTTTTTCTAACTAAATCTTCACTTCCGGGCACCTATAGTGGCTAAACCGTGAAGAATATGATGATGATGCAAACTAGTGATTTGTGACATTTTTTCTGTAGATTCTAAATATATTTTTTTCAATTTTTCTCGAATCAAATTGCACTTGTTTTTCCATCTCCTTCAAAAACTATTTTTTTCAATAAACAACATTTTTAAGGAGTGATGATCATTGTATACAACATAACATTTTTTCCACAAAGGATAAAATTCTATATTTTTTTAATTTAGATTTGTAACTATGATATCTAGTGCTTTCATTTGGTTTCATAGTGTTTTATTGAATATTTTTTTCTTAATCAAGTTTCGAAGTCAAACAAATTACAATTTAGACATAGGCAGACTGTATACAACATTACTTTTTTGTATGTATCAAAATCCAATTTTTATTTTTTTGTTCGATCAAGAATTTCAATATCTAGTGCACTGATATTTTTTTTAAAAAAAATTGATAATCTGCTATTTTTTCACATGTGCAGAATATAGAGCTTGATTTTTTGTGATAAATCTACATACACAAGAAATAAAAAATAAATATAATAATATAATTAAAAATTCATTTAAAATTATACTTTTTGGGAAGCTTATAATAAGGACTACATACTTACAAAAAGTAAATTTTACATGAATTCATTTGATCCCACAAAAGGTAAATCAAAAGTGGGTTTTTATCAACATTTTGATAGGTGTAAAGAAGACTCCGTTATAGGTATGGTTTAATACTAGTGGGGTCCTATCCAAAGGGGTTTGATCTAAGGTAGTTTGGTCAAACCCTCTTCAATTGGAATCCTTAAAATGGAAGTTTTTAAGGCTTAAATCATTATATTTTCAAAAAATATGTGATTTCAAAAAAAAATCAGAATCTCCCAAAAGTTGTAAACCAACATTGTGAGATCACCCATGCATTTTGGAAGACAAATATGGAAGGATATCAGGTTTACCTTGGACACAATCTAGAAATAAGTGAAGAATAAATATACCATTCCGACAAATGGACCAAGCACAAGTGATGAGATCAAGGCCTATGAAACAAATGGTAAAGAAAGGTTTGTTCTCTTGAGTAGTCTTGCAAATTCTGAATTAGTGAAAAATATGAATTTGAAAACTACTAAAGAAATTTGTTATAAGTTGGAAGGTATTTATGAAGGAGATATTATGGTAAAAAAGCTAAGATGCAAAACTTGAAGACCACATTTGAGAACTTCAGGATGTTTGAAGATGAAAACATTACAAGCTGCATGTAGATGGTAGATGAAGTGGTGAGCTCCATCAGAGGTCTTAGAGGAAAGGTCAAAGAACCTAAAGTGGTAAAGAAAATTCTTATAACCCTTACTAAAGTTTACAGTTATAAAATTACTACTATTGACAAATCTCAAAATCTAGATCAGCATTCTAGAGATCAATTATATGGCTCTTTAACTACATTTGAGATGCAAGAGTTTAGTACTAACAATGGTGCAAAATTTGAGACTTCTTTGAAGGCTAAAAGAATAGATAAGACTAAAGAAATAGATTAGGTAGATAATGATTATGTGGAGGCTAACATTGTGAGAAGGATGAGAAGAGGTACTAGTAATTACAAAGGTAAATTACCTTTCAAATGTTTCAGTTGTGGACAAATAGGTCACTATGCTTCAAGATGTCCAAGAAAAGTTGTGAATGATAGAAACAAGGAGAAAAAAGGTAATAAATTTATAAATTGATTATGTTAGAGAAGATGCAAGTATTTTTTATGATGAATTTGATTATGGAGATGTTGATGATGAATTCTTCTTCATGGCTTTAAAAGATGAATCTTTTTATGCTAACTTTGAAAAATGTGTGAAGGAATGCTCTCCGGAGAGAAAGGGTAAGACTAAAGGTACTTTTGTTAGATTAAAGGTCTTAACTTAATTATGTTGATTAAGTTACCTTTATTCCCTTCTTAAGATTTCACGTTAGTTTGCATAAAGTGACATATAATAATTATATTAATTATTAAATTTTATCCTATTAGGGATTCTATTAGGATTTTTCCTATTAGGGTTTTATTAGGGTTTGCATGATCTCCTTTTTATAAGGATTGATCCCATTGTATTTTATATCAATTCATTCTTTCATTCTCTCTGATATATACATTTTCAGTTTTCAGAGAACCCTTGGTTGTTTGTCTCCATCTCTTCTTTTGTGACAGATTATTTGCATGGAGGTGATCTTCAGGGTTTGTAAAGTTGTATTTTCTTAACTCCTACATGGTATCAGAGCTCCACACCTACTACTTCCTATTCTTGTTTTTAAGATTTTTGGAGCTTTAAGGGTTTGGGGCTTGTTTTCTTGATCCAGGGCATACCTACAATTTTGAAGCATTTTCAGCTCAAATGGACCTTGTCATTGCATTTGCAGCGGTCCAAAACCTCTAAATTGACTGTTCATTAGTCCATTTTGGACAAAGTCAAAATTTGAGGCAAAAACTTTTTATAGTACGACCGTCCAGCCATATGGCCGTCCGCCTGCCTGGAAAATTTTATTTTTTGGAATTTTTTTTCCGCTTATTTTTCGGAAGAAAAAATCGTCAAATTTTTTATTGCAAAAAAAATATTGTAACTAAAATTTTTGTTTCGATTTTTTTATTCAAAAAATCAAAGAAAAAAAAAAGAAAAATTTAAAGAGCCTTTTTAAGGCTTGCTCGAGCCTCGAGTTGGGATCTGCGCAGGCTGCAGGTACCTATGCAACCTTGCATAGTGTTGCGTAGCCCTACGTAGTGCTGCATAGTGTACCTGCATAGTTGCTACATAGGGGTATGGTGGAGGTGGCCCACGTGCCTCCCCACCCCCAATTTTTTTTTTACAAATTTATCAAAAAAAAAAAAAATTGTAAAGTTTTTTAAAAAAAAAAAACATTTTTTTCCAAAATAAGTCTAGTTGTGCATTTACGGTGATGGCCATTTGGCGGTCAAATTTAACCCATTGTTTTTGTTGCGACGGTTGTATGACCATCAAATTTAACCCAGCGCTGGTTTTTTCTCTCTTTGGACTTGATTTCTTCTAGAGGTCGTAAGTTGGGCATACGATATCATTTTTTGGCAAACAAGATATCATCGAAAAGCTGGTTTTCCCATCTTTCCAGTGGTGTGGGTCTCATCACATCTTTTTTCCATTGGTGCATTCTTCAGCCAGTTGAAGACAAAGGGGCTATTTTTAGTCCCAAGCTCATAACTTTTGATCAGTTTCTCCGTTTTTCACAATCTTAGCAGTGTTGGAAACGTATTTCAGAGCTTTTTTTCAGTTACAGGTGCTTTCTTGTACACTTTCAAATGTTGTTTCTTCTCCTTCATGCACTACAGGGTGTTTCACACCATTTCAGTGGATATGTCAAGCTCTCCCAATTCAACATTATGGGGGGGTATTATATTGTTCGTGCTAATTCTTCCTTGGTTTCACCTTGGAAAGAATCTTCCATTCTCAATTGATCAGTGTTTCAGACTATTGGTTCTTGTGCCATCTATATCTTTGTTTGCCATATGATTCGAGTAGTGTCGCATGGGCACTTATGTAAATTGTTGTCTTCTTGTTCCTAATCATCCTATCTTCAGCAGAGGTTCTTCAGCACCATAGCAGTCATCTTTCGATAGTTGTTTGCAGCTTCTTCTGCTTCAGTGATGTTTCTTCTTGGCCTTCTGCATCTCTTTTTGGAGTAGAGCTTTTTCCTATGAGTTCTCCTCTATTTCTCCTCTTTACAGAGATTTGGTTGTATTTGGGTACCTGATCTGGCCTAGTTGTTGGGACCCATGTTTGCGTTATTGCATTGTAGTTACCTTTGCTTTCTTGCATTTGTTTGTAGCTGCATTGTTGCTCATCTTAAGGGGGGGTGTTAGAGTAAAGGTCTTAACTTAGTTATGTTGATTAAGTTACCTTTATTCCCTTCTTAAGATTTCACGTTAGTTTTCATAAAGTGACATTTAATAATTATATTAATTATTAAATGTTATCCTATTAGGGCTTCTATTAGGGTTTTTCTTATTAGGGTTTGCATTATCTCCTTTTTATAAGGATTGATCCCATTGTATTTTATATCAATTCATTCTCATTCTCTCTGATATATACATTTTCAATTTTCAGAGAACCCTTGCTTGTCTGTCTCCATCTCTTCTTTTGTGACAGGTTATTTGCATGCAAGTGATCTTCGGGATTTGTGAAGTTGTATTTTCTCAACTCCTATAACTTTTGTATCTTTTTTTCATGTTATAAAAGATAAGAACTATTGAATCATTTAAAGTGACTACTCAAATCATATGACTAGAGACAAGAGTAAGTTTTTTAAACTAGAAAAATATGATGGAGGACTTGTTAGATTTGGAGATGATTCAAGTGCTAAGATTTCTTGAATAGGTTCAATTAGTTTTGATGGAAAGCATAATACTAATGATGTTTTCTATGTCAAGGGTTTAGGGAATAACCTCTTGAGTGTTGGAAAAATGTGTAGAAAAGGATATAATATTATTTTTTAGGATGACGGATGTGAGATCAGAAAAGGGTTTGAAACTATGATTACTACTAGAAAAAAGACAGATGAAAATGTTTATTAACTTAATAGTGATGATGGTCATTGTTTCATGACTCAGATTAATGAAAGATGGCTATGAAATAGGAGTATGTTCTAGATCAACTTTGATAACATGTTTAGAATTAGTTCAGTTCAAACAGTAAGAGATCTTCTGAGGATTACAAATCCTATCAATATTTTTTGCAAGGAGTATCAAATTGGAAAGCAAACAAGAAGTAGTTTCAAGGGTAAAGAAAAATCTTCTATCAGATTATTGGAATGGGTGCATACAGACCTTTGTGGTCATACAAGGGTGATAATTATTCAAGGTGATATTTATTTAATTCTTTTGATTTATGATTATTCTAGAATAGCATGGGTTACTTTTCTTTGAGAAAAAAATTGAAGTCGTAGATGGATTCAAATAATTTAATGTTATGGTTGAGAATGAGATGGATATGGAGATCAAATGTTTGAGGTTTGAAAGATGTGGACAAGTCGCCTTCAATGAATTTAACATATTTTGTGAGAATCATGGCATGAAGAGGCACTTGTATTCCTCTACAAATCCTCATCAAAATGGAGTGGTTGAAAGGAAAAATAAGACTATTCAAGAAGTTGGAAGGACTATGATAAAAGAATCCAAACTATCAGAAGTCTATAGGAGAGAAGAAATTCATATTGGTGTTTACATGCTTAACAGAGTTCAAGCAAAATTAAACAACAAAAAGACTCTCTATGAGTTGTGGTATGGAAGGATCCCTACTATCAAGTACTTTACAATGTTTGGAAGCAAATGCTATATCAAAAGAGATGATGGAAACATAGGAAATTTTATGCAATGTCAAATGAAGGTATCTTCCTTGGACATTCTATTAAAAGAAAAGCTTATAGATGCTACAAAAAAATGCTAAGAAGGATTGTTTAGAGTACAAGTGTCAAAGTTGATGAAGATTTATAAAATCTAGTGGTGATAGATGGATATGAATTAGATGAACCTTCTTACAAAGAAGAAGAAGAAGAAGAAGAAGAAGAAGAAGAAAAAGATAAGGAATATAAAGTACAGGATTAAGAGGAAGAAGCTTTGAAAAAAGACTCCTAGAATCCCTAAGTATGTGGAGATAAATCATTATTAAGAATAGATTATTGGAGACAAGAGAAAAGGTGTGTTGAGAAGAAGGAAAGTTGCTAAAGAATAGGTAAATTTGTGTCTAATTTATAAATTTGAACCTAAAAAAATGATTGAGGCATGCAAAGATGAAAATTGGATGAAATAAAAAAATGAAAAACTTATGTAGATTGACAAGAAATAGACTTGGGAACTTGTCCCAAGACTAGCAAAAAAAACATAATTAGATCTAAATCAATGTTCAAAAATAAACTGAATGAGAATGGAAAAGTGGTAAGAATCAAAGGAAGGCTTGTGTGTAAGGGGTATTCATAAGTTGAATGAATAAGTTTTGAAGAGACATTTACTTCGGTGGCTAGAATGGAATCAATCAGGATGTTATTAGCATTTGCGGCACATAAGGACTTTAAATTTTATTAGATGGATGTGAAGTCTACTTTCTTGAATGGAGAACTTGAAGAAGTATACATGGCACAACCAAAACGATTTTAGTTATTAGATAAACCTAACATGGTCTATAGGTTGAAGAATGATTTATATGGATTGAAGAAAGCTCTGAGAGCTTAGTATCTAAAGGATACTAATTTCTCATTGAGACATAGATACAAATTGGGTTATTTATGTGGATGACAAAAAGAGCACAAAAGGTGGTGCATTCTTTCTTGGATGTAGATTAGTATCATGGATAAGAAAGAAACAAGATTCAATTTATTTATCTACTGTAGAGGATGAGTACATTGCAACAACATATTGCTACATAAAAGTGTTGTAGAAGAGGTAAAAATTTAAGGATATAAGAGTGGTGTATGATGAGCTTATTCATGCATAATTTTGCATGTAGCAGTAGTCTCATGGGAAACTTAGCTATTGGGGGACATTGTGTGCTAGCTAAGTGACCTCTGAGATTTTACCAAAGTTGGCTCTTTGTTTAATGGGTGGAGTAAAAGGTGAGGAAGATAGCAAAAGTGTAAAATCTACACTACAGGCGATGCGCCAAAGTCTCGGATAAATTTACCAGAGCACAGTGCAAAATGCAAAGGCCCGAACCACTAAATTGTTGTTCATTAACCTAATTTTCTCAAAAGAACCTAAAGTGTAAGAGTACCCTCTAATTTTCCTAACATAACCTTAGCATAACTATTAGCTAACAGAAAAGAGTCAAAGAAAACATGATCTGCATTTATTGAGTTATGAAAGATTACAAAAAGCTGAAGAATAGGCATTCATATAATGAAAGAATAAAATAGCACAAACCAATAGTCTTACTAAATGCATGAATAAACGGAGAGGCCGAATTTATTTGGCACAGTCTAGAGTCTTCGAATTAAAAAAAACTATTACAAAGGCCTTCTTCACAATGCTCGGGAAAACAACCTAAATAAAAGAAACATGGTCGTACTTATAGGCCATCCCCATCGCCTGAACATGCACCAAAAAAGAAAGCAAACCACGAGTAGAGACTGATGGCCCAGATCATCTTGAGCCTCCACATCAAACATCAATCGGTTAGGAGCATGCCAGTAAAGCCATGACATGGAACGGAAAACCACATAGTAGCAGGTGAGAACATGTGGCATCATAGCAAGAAACACGGCAGTAGGCGAGTACAAAAGTCTTAGCAGCATTTCCAAGGTAACTAGCATAGCAGAAATCACCACGTGTCGCTTAGATGGTGCCTGACGGAAATTCAAAGAAACACCCAACAAAAGGCTCCAAGAGGGAGCCACATGGAGCACTTCGAGCAGAAGAAAGTACAAGGCAGGCCCAATTTAGAAAGTAGATAGAGAAAGCCACGCAACATGAAGATGGAGACTGGCAAAAAGGGAAGCAATGTAAAAAGTAGAAAGCTTCGAGAGGCAACCACGTGGAGCACTTCGAGGTCAGTGAGCAGTTGTAAATTAAGGCGTAGCTGCAAAGGTAAATATAAAACCGCAAAGGCTTGGAAATTTTTTGTTGAACAGTTTGGCGACTCATAGGGGAATTTGACTCATGGAATGAAGAACCCCAGAAACTTTGGTTCAGCATCCCAAAACTCATCACAACCTTGAGAGGGCGACCTGCAGACTGCTCTAGACTTTGTTCGATAGTGCGGAGAGAGCTCACAGATTCTCGTGAGCTAGCCTGAGATCGATGATTGCCTTGAAAGGAAATCTGCCTGAAAATTTTGTTTCCAATTCCAATTGGAGGAAGAGTTGCACTAGCTGATGCAAGATTCCCTCAATATCCTCAGTGGTCGGAGATTGATCAAAAGATTGGAAGATAGAAAGGTCCTGCTTCTTCTCTTCAATCATTGCAACAATGTGTTCCACACCTGGTATCGCCTGATCCACAATGAAGGCCGAAGGAAGGCCCCTCTGAGTCAAACAGGAAAATTTTGCTCGCATGGCACTGGTAACTTGGTTCAACTGAGCTCTACATTTTGCTACCTGTTGAATGGCCTCGTGCATAGAGATGAGGATACTTACACCCATGGCCACCATTGTTTGATCATCGATGTCCACGTTGCTCAAAGCTTCATCGGCAGTTGTATACAACTTGCCCAATAAAATCCTAGCCTCCAGAACCTTGTCAGAAGTTAACTCCTAAACTTGTTGTATTGATTCACTCACTATTCTGCAAAGGCTAGCCGCTTGCACCATAAATTTCAAAGTGGGTTGAAGAGTAAGGCATAATGCTTTCACCTTGTCCTGGTATGATGCATACAATTCTTTTGCAATCACCAACAAGATCATCTGGGGCACAAAAGGTTGGGTCCTTACGGTAGCCAATTCTACCTCTTTGCTGCTCAAATTTTTCTTCAGTTTCGAGAAGTTTCTGTCCAATGTGGACACTTGCTCTCTCAAAGTGAAAACCTCTTTTTCCTTTTCTTCCAGGGCCAATTTGGTTTGTTTTGCCTTTTGAGTTTCTAACTCCACAGTGGCATTCATTTCACTAATTTTGGCATCCGTCCTTTGTCAAAGCTCTTTCATTCCTTTGCCTAGCTGTTCAGATGTAGTGTGAAGTTTTTCTTCACTTGCTCGGCTCAGCTCAACCTCCTATTGGAGAGTTGGAATGATCTCCATGCTCAAATTTTGCAGCTCCTTGATTTGACTTTTGAAGACACTCCTCTCCTTCTCCAGTTGCTTTATCTCATTCTCTTGGGCTTTAAAATTGTCTACCCAGATGTCAACCTTTCCCTTGAGCTCTACTATTTGATCATCATTTTTATTCATCTAGCGATTAAGCTTGAGGTAATCACTGGTCACTATTTTTTGGGTCTCCTCCATTAGCTCAACCTTATCTCATGGGCGGGCCTGCTACAAGTCTAGCCCAATTGCATTTATAGAATAATCACTCGGTAGCATTTCTCCTACCAGTTTAATCACATTAGGAGTGAGTTTTGCAAACATCAAGGAATTTTGACTTTCATTGAATATCGTTTGCAATAGAGGCTCCGCCTACCTAGTTACATCCTTTTGTCTCCTTTTATTGATCTAGTTGGCACGAGCGCTCTTGTTTGCATCAACCTGCAAAAAATATTCCTGGTCAGGGATGCCTAGGCCACCAGTAAAATAGATATCTTGTGGGATGGCCAACGGGAAAGATAATGTACTCAATGCATCAGAAGTCTTGTTGGGCTTTGTTATAATGGCTGCAAAGAAAGGTGGAATGAAATGGCGACTCGGAGGGGATGAAAATGTGGTGTAAGAGAAAATAGGAGATGCGCCAACTGCAGGACTAGGCCTTGGAGATAAAAAATGTTGGCTTATGAGCCTAGTAATTACACCAAATTGCATTATGGGAAAGGGATGGAAAGCGGAGGATAAAGGTGGGAAACTAGGAGGGGTAAGACTGGACTGCTCGGGATACCCAACGGCAGAGAAGACTGGCGCAGATGAAAAAGTAGGGGCAAATGAAGAAGAAGCCAAAGACATGGTAGAGAGAGAAGAGGGAGGAAATATTACCTGAGGCTCATGCAGAGCTGCAAACACTTTAACCACTTCCTCCATTGACTACTCTTTCTCTCCAGCGAACTCTCCAGTTCGTTGTCGCTTCTCCTCCAGAGAATCATCAAGGTTAAGAATAACCTTCCTCTGACTACTAGTAGTCCTCACCCGCTTCCATGTTGATTTAGAGGAGTTGGATGGCTTTGATGCTTGTAAATGTGAATCCTCCTCCCATGCAGGCTACTTACTAGTATCCTTCTTGTGCATTGGACCTTCAACAATGGTGGGGGGTTTTTGAGTTACTTCCTCCCTGGGCTCCGTGGCAACCTCTTCCCTTCCAGAATGTTGCATGGATGTTGAAGGGTTCGGAGACCTTTCAATGTTTGGATGTTCCCTCTCCTAGATATCATCAAATTTCTCACCAAGGGCCACTTCCTCGTAAAGCTTGGCGGTTGCCAAAGTCTCTTGTCGGTATTTCCAAAAATACTGAATCTTCTCGGGGGTCCATTTGAGTTTATCCAATTGGGTGTTCAGGGATGGATTAATCTTATATTTTGGGCTAGCATTCCCCACGATGAAGTAAAAATTTAGCCATGGTGATTGCTCATCCTCATTAGGCAAATGCTCAAGGCCGATATATAAAATTAGATCCCCCTCCTCAGCATTTCTTCGAGGGTCCCAGAACGGCCGAGGCAAATGCGAGACTTTGATACCAACCTTTGATAAATTATTTCCAGGGTTGTAATGCCAGGCATCCTCTATCGACACCAACCTAAGATGACCCAACTTTGAAAGTAGAATCTTTGAAGTATCAATCTTCAAAGTCCTCTTCTTGATCAACAACACAGATCGAAACATAATTGGCAGCAAAATATAGACGGTCAAATGCTTTACTCCCCAGTAATCATTGTCAATATTACACAGCTACCTCATTGCTTCCAGGGCCAGTACTCTGTTGAAAAGAAAATAGGGGAGCCAGAAGGGTTCCAGGAAGAAACCTCGCATGCAGAGTATGGTGAAATCCATGCCAAAAAACCAATCATAGGGTGGTATGAGCTTTCCCAACCAAGACCTCTGTCGGGGAAATATGCATTCAGTTATATTGATGCCAACTCCATCCAAAGCCAACAGAGTTGGGCCTAGGAACAAATCTGAAAGTGCATAGTAATCAAAGGTTTTCGACATGATAGGAGTCCATGTTGAAATTGGCTTTCTTAAGCCGCCTTCATCAAAAATAGAGAGAGACATAAATACCAAAAAGTAATCTGGATTATGGTGTAAAATTAAATAGGCCAGGAAAGAGGAATACCTGAACCTAGAACCAGCCTAAAATTCCTGTAGTTGCTATCAAATCCCATCACTAACAACTCTTACAAAACCCAAGAGTGGAGCCTCATGATTTCTCTTCAACATAAAGCTGAGGCACATCTGGAACTCAAAAATGCATCTATCTGTATCTAGACCACACACCAGCACTAGCATAGAAGTGATAGAAGAAGACCCACCTTTCAGAGCCTTCAAGCTAAAAGGGAACTTGGGAGGCGTTGAGTTACTTGTCGGCTGATTAATTTCAGAGAGATAAAACTACTGTGCCCTCTGGAGCCCTCCCCACTTTTGATGCATCTTTTTCACTTCTAAAATCTCAACCTCCCGAGTCAAGGGGAGTGGGATGCACAACATATTTTGAATAGCTTCGGGGTTGATAACTACCCTGAAATTAGCACCGCTTATCACTCCTTTATTTGGGTCAAAGTGAGTCGTGCATTCTACCATAATTTATGGGCAAGGGTGTACCAGAGGAACCATGTATTGTGGAAGCCCATAGAACCATAGACGCTTATTGAAAGGATCTAATACATTCTTCATTTTCTTGCATGCGGCTTCCCTAAGGCTCTTAGGATTGTGGGATAGCTCAGGATCAAAGACGTTATCCCAATCCTCTATGACCAAAGTCTGATATCTGTGAGGAACTGTGTTTAGTATTCTCTAGTCCATCAGATGGGTGAACGACTAGCAAGGCTTTGTGGGGATGCTTGGAGTAGCATAAGACTCCTAGTCCTAGAGATGCACGCAGGGCACCCTTCTCATTTTTTCGCTTATACTTGTTGTGGTCGGGGTTTGTGTTGGGTTCTCTACAATTTTCGCCATTTAGGTATTCGCAAGAACTTTTCTGCAAACCTTCACAAACAACTTAGCTTTTTTGAAAATTTATTTCCTTCTTACAAATGCCTTAGCTATTTTATCATTAGGTAACTTATTGCAATAAATGTGCTCCTTCATACCTTAACCTACCTTTTTGATCTTTGAGCAAAGCGGCCGAAAAGGGTACGTGTCAGCCATTCATACGAAGCTGCCATTATGCATCACCAGCCTTTCATACATGCAAAAGAATCACCAACTAGCCAAATTGTTCTCTATATTTAAGAGATAGCCTTTTGCGCATGATGGAGCTTAATTTTCTTGAAAGATGAACCTAGACAACTTTGCAAAAATACTTTTGCAAGCCTTATGCATTTATTGATTTCATTGAAGGTACCTAGGTGTGTTGCCCAATAGCCTTTCTTTTAAGATTTTACCTTTATTTGGATGGGACAATAGCTCTTTGTGCTAACACATGGCCTATTTCTAATGAATGTGGCAACTTAACAGAGCAAGTTGCAACTATACTTGCATATCTCCATCACCTCACACACCGCAATACTGAAAACCAAGGCAATGTGACACACTTTGGCTCAGTCATAATTATGGATTTCCTCGGCTGGTGAACCTTAGCCGGTCTATAAATAAGACCCTTGGTAGTATAGAAAGTCACAAAATTTTCTAGCATTCCTAGTTTAGCAAGATTTCTTTTAACTTAGCCATTTCATTTTCTAGCTAGAAAAGTAAACAACATGGAAACACCAGTAAGGCTTGTTTGCAAGAAGACTCAAGTTGCCTTCTTAGGAAAAATTAGATGCAGGCGCAGCACATGACAGGTGTGAAAAACCTGTTGTATGTGAAGGCAATCAAGTGGGTCCTGGGGAAAGATTGCATGGAGTATGAGGAGCAGTACCAGGTGAATACTAGCATCTGCTCCCACTTTGTGGCCTCGCTACTGGACATCAGTATTTCCAAACACAAAATATTAAAGCTGACCAAACGGGTCTTCCCTCGACGCTACCTCAGAGGCCTGGAGTAGATTGTGCACATGGCTCAATTTGATCGTGGAATACCCTCGGTTTGTAACATTCGCCTGCAACAACTACATGGAGGAATTGTTCCAACCAGGCCCTTCCTCTTCGGCTTTGAGCTAGAGACTCATGAGGAGCATCATGCCAAGGTCCACATTGGCTGCTACTTCCTCATGTGTGTGCACTATATTGAACCATTCCAAAATATTTAGTGGTACGAAGATTTTGAAATGATGGTGTTCCCCGATCTTGCTCCGCCTATTACTATGATTGCTGATCCTTCCCACTAATAACTTGAGAATGAAGATAATCCCCATTTTTCTTCTTTACCTTTCAAGCTCCGCTCTATAGCGGACATATGTAAATATCGATACAAGGCCTCTGGCCCCAAAATATAATGTAAATTTTTGGCTCTTATAAATATAATATATGTTTTTCTAGAAATCTTAGCCCATTTACAATATTTATTTTATTTTCTTGTACCATTACTGTTATTACAAAGCACTGAGAAAACCCCAAAACTTAAAGCAGAAAAGATTAATTACATATTTACAATTTGCATGGTCTTCACACAAGCAGGATTAATAAAAAAATTTAAGATGTATTCTATTAACTGGAATACTGAGGGCGTTACCTTCCTCATCTTCCAACTCAAAAGAGTTGAATTGTTTGCACTGGGTAATTGTGAAAGGCCCTTCCCAAAGTTTGTCGAACTTGCTGTATTGATCGGGCTTTGCTCCACGCTCATTGAAATTGAGCACCACATCCCCACATTGTAACTCTTGATCCGATGCCTTTTAGTCAAACCATCTCTTAACCACCTGTTGGTGGTTGTTCATCACCTCAAGGGCGTGCTCTCTTTTTTCTTGTACCTCGAGTAACTTGGAAAACCTCACCTCCATTGCTTTGTTTTGTTCAATTTCCAGGGATTTAAGCAACTGCATGGCAAGAATTTCCATGGCAATAGGCACCAATGCCTCCTTCTCGTACACCATCTCATAAGGAGATGTCTTTAGTATCTACTTGGGCGTGATTTGATCTACTCACAACATTGTTCGGAGGTTCCTATGCCCATTTTTTCTGGTGTTCTAAGCCTATTTTCTTTATTAATTTGATGAGGTTTTTGTTAGTAGACTCTGCGAGGCCATTCCCCTGGGGGTAATAATTAGAAGAGGTTTTAAAGAAAACCCTGTACTTCAACATGAACTGGCTCATCTTTGAGCCTAGGAATTATTTAGTATTGTCGGAAATGATTATTTTAGGCGGGCCGAATCTGGCTACCAACTCCTCTAGGAAATTAACAATCTCCACCTCTGTTGCATTTTTTAATGGCATTGCTCCTAGCCACGTGGTGAAGTAATCCCTAGTTGTCCATATCCACCTGTGTCCGGTTGAAGAAAAAGGGTTAATCGTCCCAATGAAGTCTAAGCCCCATTGAGAAAAAGGTTCTTCTACTACTATACGTCTAAATGGCACAACAATATTCTTTCTCTTTCCAACATGAAACTAACATTCATTGCAAGACCTAATAAGTAAAAATGCATCATTAAAAAGTGTTGGCCAAAAATAACCAGCACATATAATTTTAATCGCCATGGTCCTTGCAAAAAAATGCCCTCCACCCAAGCTATTGTGTTATTGATCTAATATTCTTTTGGCCTACTCCTCGTTTATACACCTTAGCAGGATGCCATTAAAATTTATTTTAAACAGGACACCCTCTAGGAGAACATAATTACTATTTTCCAAATGATAGAAATGCCTTTTAAAAGAAGGTAGATTGATTGGATACCTTCCTATTTGCATGAAGTTGAAGTTTATTCTATCTTCCAGCCAGTCACCCTAAGAATTTTCTTCGTTCAAGAACACAGGTTCCGGAGCCTCAAGCTCTGTCATTGTTTTACTATTTTTTGTGAGATACTCACACAGTCCTTTTCCTTTGACAATCTTGAGAGGTCTGACATCAATATCATATTCCAGGATCTTTGTGATCCAATCAGTTGTCTTTTTTGTGATTTCTCCCTCCATGATATACTCTCGCACACTAGGATGTGGTACACAAACTATCACCTTGTTATATGATATCAAATGTTGGAACTTCTTAAGCCCTTTAACAATGGAAAAGGCCTACTTTTCTACAAAGTTGTACTTTACCTCTTACTCTTTCAAAGTTCATGAATAGAAAGCAATAGGGGATTGCCTCTTATCTTCATCATTCTTTTGCATAAGTACTATGGCGATACTATTGCCACCACCAAAAACATACATAATAAAATATTTTGATAGGTTGGGGTTTACCAACACAGGAGCAGAGGAAATAGCCTCCTTTATAAGCTCGAAAGTTTTTCTGGCTTCCGTCGTCCATTTGAAAATGTGGTCCTTCTTTAGCATTAGGGTGATAGGCCGAACAATACGCGCAAAATCTGCAATGAATCGGCTGATGAAGTTGACTTTACCCAGGAAAGACTGCACACCCTTCTTGTTGATAGGTAATGGAAGTTCTCATATTGCATCAACTCTTTCTGCATCAATAGCAATGCCTTTCTTAGAGACAACATATCCCAATAGCTTCCCCTAGGGAACTTCGAACACACATTTCTTCAGGTTTAAAGAAATCCCAAATTCCTGGCACTTCTGGAAAACAAGCTACAAATGATCAAAGTGATCATCAACAGATTTTGAAAATACTCTCAAATCATCTAGATAGATGAGTATAATCTTGTGGATCAAATCCATAAAAGCAATGTCCATGGCTCTCTGAAAAGTGGCTTCAATGTTTGAGAGCCAAAAAGGCATCTTAGCATATGCATAAGTCCCCCACTTTGTGGTGAACGTTGTCTTGTGTTGGTTCTCCTCTTTTACCCAAATCTGGTTGTAGCCCGAAAAACCGTCCAACATTGAAAACATTTCGGAGCCAGCTACAATTTGCAGAATTACCTCCATTGAAGGCAAGGGGTAATGATCCTTTAATGATGCTCTATTCAAGTCTCAGAAGTCTACACACAGGCGTATTCCTCAATTTTTCTTCCAGACTGGCAGCAGGTTTGACACCCAAGTGTTGTGTTTGATCGGGAACACTATTTGGGATGCGATCAGCTTATTTAGCTCTTGTGACATGAGAGACTCGATATTTGGGTTCACAGGTCTCAGCCTTTGACAAACTGGCTTTGCCCCTTTCGATAATTCAATTGTATGCTCAATGATCCCAGGATCATAGCCTTTAAAATCATCATATGATCAGGCTACAACACTCGAGTATTCCTCACAGAAATGCCTTAATCTGTCCTTATTCTTTTGAGAAACCTCCTTCCCGACCTTGAGCTTTTTGTCCTCTCCAATATGCAAATCAATGTAATCACCCTTGTCATCCATGAGCTTCCTTTTGTCTCTTATTGCATCCTCAAAATCAAACAGGCTCTCTAGAGTGACTCGGCCTTTCAGAAGCCTATTGGTTTTCAACTGGATAATTTAATCTCCATAAGCTTTGGAAATCTTTGGTTGCAGCTAATCAAAAAATTCTCCAGATGACTGGAGGAATGATGCAATATGAGCATCTCTATCAAACACTTGTTAGTCTTGATTGTTATTTGGAACAACAAGTCTTACAATTACCCTCACCACATGCTTATTTCTTAAAAATTCGGAGGCCAGCTCAAACTAAGCCCTGATAGTTACCATTTTGTTAGCTTTAGAATTCATCTCCCTTGGAATAGCCTAAATATTGAATGCCTCAAAGTTTTCAATTAGATCCCAGACTCTATGTCGATAGGATCACATACACATATTCTTTGCAGTAGAAATTCCATGGATTTGGTTGACCACTAGCTCTAAATCTCTGAACACACATATATGTTTTGCACCCATTTGTTCTACAAGGCTTAAGTCATGGACCGGACCTTCATATTCTGCTTCATTGTTTGAGCACGTGAATTGGAAGCGATACGAGCTCGAGGTCTTTTTGTCATTAGGGGATATCAAATAAATTCTCGCTCCCGCTCCTTTTCTACATCTTGTGCCATCAAAGTACAAAGTCCATATTTCCAAAGGTAGTTCACCTCCAAGCTCCTTAGTAACTTTGGGCATAATCTATCCTTTTTCATGTATAACATAGGTTCTGAGGCCAGTTGCATGGTAATTCCCGAAAGGGTATGTATCAATAAATTCTTTCAACAAATTCTCTTCATCCTATGTCCAAGAGCTAGTAGCCTCCTCTTCTTCAAGAAATTCCACATTGGAACTTTCTCCCTGAGTGATTGAAGTTTGTGCTGCTTCAAAGTTGATTAGAACCTCATCAGCAACATGTTTAGAATGCAAAGTTTTCAAAAATAATTTCATCTTGGCTCCATGCTTGGTCCTCAAAATCAGGTGTGACCAGTCTAGTGCTACATATCCTCCAACATTTGTTGTGAACTCTTGGGACAAACAAATCCCAAATAGAGGAGGAATATCAATGAGTACAGTATGCTGATTTACAATGATACTAGGGCAGACAAACAAAGTCATAGGCAACCCCTTGATTACCCAAATGGTATCAACCTTATTTCTGTCTAGCTGGATGACTCCCTTATTTAGAGGCTCATATTTTAAACCCAAAGCATCGACTACTTGCTTTGGCATGACGGTGGTGCTAGCACCAGAGTCGATCATACACTTATGCAATAGCTTGTCACCAATAATAAGTATTAGAAAGAAAGGCTTAGGTTTAGGCTTACTTTCCTTTCCAGACTTGAGCTTCTCCTCTGGTTGAATTGTTAGCACTTTATCCAGTTCGGACATGGATACTTTCTCTTCATTACATTGAGTAGGTACCTTCACATCCTCCTCTCCTGACAAAGCCTTTTCTAATAGTACTTTTTGCTCTGAAATAGCAATTGCATCCCATAGAGAAGCGTTGGAAGATGACTTCTTCAGTTGTTCCACCATGTTGAACTACACTATCAACTGGTGAGTCACGTTTGCTTGCTCTTTAGGTTTTGCAAGTTGACATCGGCTTCTAGGCCGGCACGTCTAGCTATTTGGCAACAACAGGGGTGATAGATGGAGCCTTCGCCTTCGAAGGAAGTGGACTCGAAGAACTAAGAATAGCCACCTTAGACTATGGTGGGATGGGCAATGGGCTTTCCACTAATCTAACCATCAGTTGTGATGAAGCATTGGTAGGTGAGGTTATGAACTCTCCAATGAATCTACGCTTCGAATGCGTATTGTAATCAGATTGCACTTGGGGCACTTTATCCATAGGGATGTCATTCGGAAACACCGACTCTTCTCCTTCCATCCAAGAAAAGAGAGCCTAGTCTGGGACAATGTCTGATTCTTGCTGAATGGACATCCCTTGCATTTGAGTGGCAAGGACAACATTGTCCATCTGCTGAGAGACATATGATTGATTGTTGGAATCTGATGTGCTACCTTGGCTACGTTGGTCCATGATCTTTTGTTGCAAGTTTCCCCATGGACAATTTATTGGCATGTGTGCATCATTGCAAGGAAAGCACCATGAATTAGCATCTTTAGCTAAGTTGTTTTGTCCTGCTACCAGCTCTTGATTCGCACTAGGATGAACGGTCTGCATTGGCAGGGTTACCGAAACTATCGGGTTACTTGAATGAGCCGAAGTATTTTCACGCGACCTATTCTGCCATTGATTTGATTGGTACAAATCTTTTCCACCTTGGTAACTCTGGTAAGCTGAATTTTGATAACTATATTTTTGTTGCTTCATCATAGTTAACTCATTGGTCATGGCTTGCATTTGTTCTCTCATCTCGTTCATCTCGGTAGCCAAGGGATTAGGCACAGGAGCTACTATTAGAGTTGCTATTGGAGTTGTGCTCAGAGCACTTCCAGGATATACGTACATAGATTGGGGAGGCATCATAGGTGCACTAGTGGAAGGAACTTTAGCCTCTACGGCATTGCATTCGGGAAACAATGGGATTAATGGCCTCGGTGCCAACTTTCTAGCAATAGTTAGGTTATTTTCCATAGTGATAGCTAAGGCATAAGAATTGGGTAAAGTTTCTCTGGCCAGAGCTTGTAACATCATGGAGATGTTAGCATTGATCAACTTCAAATAGAATATGAACACTAGATCCAAAGGTGGTCAGCTACCAACAGGCACTCTCTACCAAGTCGAATGGAACCTTGCATTGAAATTAGGTAGAGCTTCATGTGGAGTTCGCTTTATATTTGTTAGTTGATGGTATAGCAATGATCTATCGCCAGCATTTTAAAAACATTCATAAAATAGAGTTCCAAGCTGGTCTCAAGTTGCAATAGTACTAGCCTGAAGGGTCCTGTACCAGTTTAGTGCCTTTCCTCAGAAGCTCGCAGCCAACAACCTAAGAGCCACATTTTCATTTGATATGCCATGCACCAGACATACATATGCCACATCTTGCAGATGCTCCATTGGTGTCTTTGACTCATCCCCAGAATACTTAGGGATAGCTTTTAGAGCGGAAGCAGGGATGGGAGCCCATACTATGAGAGGCACATGGTTGACCAAAGGACTGTCGAAGTCCCAAGCTACATAATTTCTAGCAGCCATAGGTACAGGTGGAGCAGGCGACGGTGGAGAGGGAGGAAGTGAGAGGCTACTTCGGCGACCTCTCAAGTGCACAAAAACTAATGGCGATACAAGCTGGCCAGGGACTCTTGTAGTTTGTGACCTTGTTACAGGCCGATGGCTCATACACACTTATAAAACCAGGTGATTATGTTAGTTTGCAGGCCCACCAAGCGTGCTAGAAAAAGAATGGTTGATGTAGAATTTTGCATGTAGTAGCAGTCTCATGGGAAACTTAGTTGTTGGGGGACATTGTACGCTAGCTAAGTGACCTTTGGGATTTTACCGAAGCTGGTTCTTTGTTTAATGGGTCGAGTAAAAGGTGAGGAAGATAGCAAAAGTGTAAAATCTACACTACAGGCGATGCACCAAAGTCTCAGACAAATTTACTAGAGCATAGTGCACAATGCAAAGGCCCAAACCACTAAATTGTTGTTCATTAACCTAATTTTCTCAAAAGCACTTAAAGTGTAAGAGTACCCTCTAATTTTCCTAACATAACCTTAGCATAACTATTAGCTAACATAGAAGAGTCGAAGAAAACATGATCTGCATTTGTTGAGTTATGAAAGATTATAGAAAGCTGAAGAACAAGCATTCATACAATGAAAGAAGAAAACAATACAGACCAATAGTCTTACTAAATGCATGAATAAATAGAGAGGCCAAATTTATTTGGCACATTCTGGAGTCTTCAAATTAAACAAAACTATTACAAAGGCCTTCTTCCAAGTGTTCAGGGGTTTTTCAATACTTAATCAACAACCTAAATAAAAGAAACATGGTCATACTTATAGGCCAGCCCTACCGCCTAAACACGCACCAAGAGAGAAAGCAAACCATGAGAAGAGATTGACGGCCCAGATCATCTTGAGCCATCATAGCAAACATCAATTGGTCAGGAGCATGCCAGCGAAGCCATGACATGGAGCATAAAACCGCACAGCAACATGTGAGAACATGTGGCATCACAACAAGAAACATGGCAGCAGGTGAGTACAAAAGTTTTAGCAGCATTTCCAAGGTAACTGGCACAGTAGCAATCACCATGTGTCACTTAGATGGAGCCTGACATAAAGTCAAAGAAACACCTAGCAAAAAGCTTCAAGAGGGAGCCACGTGGAGTGCTCCGAGCAGAAGAAAGTACAAGGCGGGCCCTGTTTAGAAAGTAGACAGAGAAATCCAAGCGGCACACAAATGGAGACTGCCAAAAAGCGAGGCGATCTAAAAAGCAGAAAGCTTCGAGAGGCAGCCATGTGGAGCACTCTGAGGTCAGTGAGCAATTGGAAATTAAGGCACAACCGCAAAGGTAAATATAAAACCACAAAGGCTTGGCAGTTTTTTGTTGAACATAGCCTATTTCTATATTTTGTGACAATACAAGTGTAATGAATATTTAAAAGAGTCCAATGATTCATTGAAAGAAAAAAGCATATTTCAATTAGATATCACTTTCTAAGAGAGATGGTTGTGGAGAATGAAGTGAAAATTGATTATGTTCCTACAAAGGATCATATTGATGATATATTGACTAAATCTCTTCCTAAGGATACTTTTGAGTATCCCCAAGAGAAGTTGGGGGTTATTTCTCCTCCCTCTTTGAACTAAATACATAAGGAGATGCATTTTTCTAGTAGATCTCAAGATCTATCCCTTATTCTAGAATGATGTTGGTGACCACTTCTCAAGGGAAGTAGGTAGTGGTATTATAGATTGTTGTAGATTGGTTTGTGCTCCTAAGGGGGAGTATTTAGAGCAGTAAAGGAAAAGTGGTGTTGAGTAGTTGTAAGAAGACTGTGTAATATCACAAGCGGATAATAATGCAAATATTATGTCCTTTACCTTTGACGTCAAAGGGGGAGAGAGAATAATGTGAAAATTTCATAACATAGGTGGAGAGAGAAACATGTGAAACATAAAGTTAGTTGAAGAGAGATTCATGTAAGGGGAGAGTGTGTAAAGAGAAAAGAGAAAGGAAATGAATATGTTTAAATTTGTTGTGTCTTTGATTTTTTTTGGCATCATGTGTTTCCCTCAATGAAAAATGGAAAGATTGATGCAAGTATGTGTAGATTGGTGTTGTCATTGATGTCAACAAGATTATGTTTCCATCAGAGTCAACTGTATGTGTTGAGGGAGATTGGCATTGGAGATGAATAGTTGGTGTTGCCTATGTTTTGACTTTTTGCATTATGTTGTCATCAGTTAAGCTACTGGTGTTAACCTCTTGTGTTTATTTTACAAGATTCTATATAGGTATGTATTAGTGATGAAGATGATGTGGATGTGTCTCTGGTGCTTGGTTCCCAAATGCCTTTGAGAAAATTTGATAAAAAGAGGAAATAATGTGTTGTAGTTATTCTAGGTTACAAGAGATGTTCTAGATTTTATTTGCATTTCTTCTAGGTTGAAGATATACATGTTTGATTCAGATATGTTGGTGAGAGGTGTTCAAAAGTTTTATATCCAAGAGATGGTATGTTGGATCGTTATACGATAGAAGTTGTGTCCACTAGTGTGTGACTATACATTGTAGAGGTGTCTAGGAGAAATGTTTTGGGTCCACGTTTCTTTGTAGTTATGATTTAGGTCTTACAATTTTGAAGGTGTGTTGATGATTTTGGTAGTTTACCTCAATCAAGAGGATTTGAGTTTTGGTGCTTCGAAAGATAATTTTTCAAGTAACAATGTATGGCAATTTTTTTTTAGTGTATTGGGCTTGTACATTCTTTAGGTGAGATTTTTTGTGAAGGAGTTTGTCATATTTTATGATTTTTTAGTAATATTATATATCGTGTTCAATCATGGTGTGTGGTTTGTAAGTCATCTTTGTATTTGAGAAATCATCTACTTAAATTTTTAATGGTGTTTACATGGGTAAGGGTTGACCTAGTGTTTACACTACATGTGAAGGATAAATATTGTTTGTGGTAGTGTGTGGTTAAGTGGTATTGTTGATTTGTGTTCCAATTAAGTTTCTATGTGGTCTGTATTCACTTCTATCCACCAAAAAAATTTTTGGCACCGACCTAATTTGAATTTGCATTTTTGATGCATTGAGAAAATGCATCTCAACCTTGCAATTACATAAGGTACTATTGATACATAATGTATTGTTTAGCCAAAGATGATGGGTTGTTGTTTGGGGGATTCCCCCCACCACCCACGAGGGGTCTAGGGGTAGCACGCCTTAGTGAGGGCTTAGGGGATGCACCCTCGAAAGGAATTTTTTTTTTATATTTTATTATTGTAAATCTAGACCATTCATCATTATCTTTCATATATGATGATCGATATTTTATTATCTTGAATTTCCCTAGAATGCAATGCTAATTTATGAGGACACTCTATTACAGTTATGTATTATGATTTATTGTAAGATTCTAATAGTGGTTGTGTTGTCTCTAGATCTCTAAGTGGTGATACTCCCATGAGAAGCTTTCTTTGCAAGTATATTGTAATGTTTGTGATTTTTGAATACTATATTGGGCAGCTTTTGGAGTGTGGGATTTTTCTCCCAAAAGGGTTTTCCTCATGTAAGTCATTGTGTTATGGTATCCACGATATTTGTGTTTATTCTTGTTTAAGTTTATGTAATTTTTAAAGATCTCTATAATTTTTGCATTATTCTCCTCTCAAGATTAGTGTAGGAAGTTATTTTCTACCTTAGCTTCCTTACAAGTGGTATCAAAGCCTGATCACCTTTGGTTTTAGCTGTGGGTTGTTGGATTTTTTAACTAATCGAGATTTGTGTGGGAGTTGTAGACACATAAAAATGACCTAGACCTACAAGCCCTATTTTTAATCTTTTCATCCTAGCATAATTATGACATTTTAATTATGTTTCTAACTCACTTTCGATTATTAATTAAATAATTCATAATTATTTAATTAATTCATATCTTTTTATTCTTCATGATTATTAAATAAATAGATTTTATTTTTTATTTAATGCGTCGCTAATTGTCTAGTGTCTTCCTATAATTAAATAAATTTCTTAAATTTATTCAATTATTTTTGTCCATTATGTCTTCTTGATTATTAAATAAATAATTTTATTTATTTATTTATTTATGTCACTAATTAAGTCCTCTTCTTTCTAAAAATAAATAAATTCTTGTTGATTTAATTTTTGTCCACCTTTCACTATAGTTAAATAATTATGTTTAATTATTTAATTATTTATTAGCCTCTTCTCTCCTAAATTAAATAAATTTTATTTATTTAATTTGGTCCACTCTCCTGAATTTTGAATTAAGTCATTATATTTAAAAGGTTCCCTTTGTCACATTCTTCTATAATTAAATAATATCTTTATTATTTAATTTCCACCTAAATTAAATAACTTTTAATATTTAATTTCTCCTATCACCTCTTTTGTTGTGCTCATTTTAAATAAAATTCATTTATTTAAAATAAGTCTCACTTTATAATTTCCCTCCTTTTAGTAAATAATTTAAATTAAATTATTTACCGTCACATGACCCCACCACTTTTGAATTAAATTAATTTTTAATTCAAAAAAGTCAACATCACTCCTTGAATCAAATAATTTTAAATTATTATTTGATTCTCCAACAACTTCATTTTGTGTGCCCAGTATCTCTTGTCACATGCATTGTCAACCCTTGATTTGATTTTCTAAAAATAAATCATGTCCATTCATTTCGAATTTGACCTAATGTTTCCCTAACCCTAATTTTGGGTTGTCATATTGAATCATGTTTATTGATTTTAGGGCACTTGTTAACTTTTAATCTTGACCATTCACACAAAATTGTATTTTCTATAAAATGGCAATTTTGGTCTCATTTTGGCATATCTTGCAGTTTCATGTTCTTGAAATTTCATACTCTTGCATGTTTCTTCATTTGTCATAGGTATATTTAGATTTCATTTGACATAGTTTAGACATTTTTAGATGCTTACTAGTTGCAGTAGGGCATAGTATTGCATATAATCATTCAAAATCCTTCAACATTTTCTTGGCGCTTGTCATTTCCATTAATTTGCTCATCATAAATTTGAGGGCGACATCATATTTCAGAAAATTGAGAAGGTATAATGGAGGTCAACCATGGAAGATGAAGCCATCTGGTGAGATTGTTTCATTTATTCCTTTGTACTTCATTATCACTTTGGGTTTTTATGTTTTGCATTTGATTTGCTAACCCTAGGAAAATTCCCTTAGTTACATTAGTGAACCTAACATATTTTGACAAATTTTGAGGAATTTTGGAGTTGGATCCTTTTTGTTGCAGGTTTTGCATCATTTTGGGGACAAAACCCTAGTTTTCAAAGATTCGACCATATCTCTCAAACGGCTCCATATTTTCTAACAAAAATATTTTTTTAGGTTGGGGACAATATCAAGAGCTTCGAGTCTAAAAATAAGGTTTTTTGGAGCTATTTTTAATTTTTTATAATCTTTTTTGTTATTTTCATGAAAATCAATTTTGAGAGAAAATTAGCGATTTTTTTGGATTTCTTCACATTTTTGGAAAGATCTCAAAATTTCAATAGGGTTATGTTCTTTATGTTTTTAATTTTCCTACAACATAATTAGACAAAAATAGATCTTTCAAAATTAGGGTTTCAAAAGGATTTATTTATATCTCACAAATGGTTGCAGATCTGTTCACAATTTTGGCTTTTACAGATTTGGAATTATGTCAGGAACCTTTAATAAAAAATTCAGATTTTTTGGACCTATTTTGAAATTTAAATAAATTTTTTATGATTTTTCATAAAAAAATAATTTTGGATGCAAAACAAAGAATTTTTTGGATTTCTTTATTTTTTTGGAAAGCTCTCTAAATTTCAATAAGGGTCTATTTTCTGTGTTTTTACTTTTGATGTAAAAAAAAGTTCCAAAAATCAGATTTATTTTGACTAGCTAACCCTCTAATATTAGTGATCAATTATCTTGTTAGGGTGTTGGCTTGGTTGTTGGCTTTGTGAATGTGCAAGAAAAATAAACACTTCAAATGATAAATTGGATCAATTAAAAAAAAATGCTCTAAATTTTTGTGCATCCAAGACATCTTTTCAGACTACGAACAAGTGGTTTTGTAGGTTCGATTATCCAAGACTTTTATTTCTAAAACCATTTGTACTTGATTTAGATTAGAAAACACTTCCATTGGTGTTTTAAAAATAAAATTTGCTTGTCTCACTTAGATTTAATTAGGGGGTTAAAGAACTTTTCTTGATTATGCTTGAAGGTGGTAGGTGATTATGCTCTCACCTTGTGCAAACTAGGTGATCAAAAAACCAAACCCATCTATTTTTGTGTCACCCTAATTCAATAATAGAAGTATCCTCTCCCCTTGTGCACTTGTGCGATCTTGGGTGTAAGAGAAATTTTTATTGACTCTAGGAATTGGGCCTGCACTAGGTCAATTAGGGTTAGGGCAACACTTTTTTTTGTATGGTAGTTTAAAGATTTTGGGTTACTGATTTTCTGTTTGCAGCTTGTGGCGAGGAGTCTAATATTTGTTTGCTTTTTTTTTTCATAAATCTTAAACAAACAACTACAAATTTTCATTTATTTTACATTCTTGAGTTAAAATAAACATGCATGCATATTCATTGGATTAAAAATAACACAATCTTGCATGATAACTCATTAGATTAAAATAAATTTTCATCTCTTCATAGCATTGGGTTAAAATGAACTTTTAGTTAGTTCACACTACAAACAGTTAAAATGAACTCCATGTTTTGACAAATACTACAAATAGTTAAAATGAACTCCATGTTTTTTATGTTTTTCAACACATTTCATTTTGGGTTTAAAATGAACACCATGTGAGTGTGAGTTGAGATATTCATGTGCTCTCTCTTTTTTTTTAAACAAAGATCGATTGAAATATGAATATTTTCGCTCGCTTTTGTTAACCTTAGATTTTGAGCCTTCTTTGGTGGGAAAAATTACTCACCCCAAAGCGACTCAAACCAGGAACACACTAAACCCAAGCGATGCTCTACTGGTATATAAATTTTAATGTTAAGAAAATCTTAGCATTACAAAACTTCCTGCTAACCAGCAATTGACTCTCTAGTACCCTTGTGGTGTGTCAAAACCTGTAGAGCATAACCTCTATAGATTGGGATGATAATGCCTCTTGCGTGGCCTTCTAAATGGGTGCCCAAAATAAATCCTTTGTTTTAGAAAACCACAAACCTTATATTCTTTGGTGCACCAACGGTTGTTGCCAAGGCACCCACACCTACGCAGTTCTTAGTAGAGATGATCAATCTACCATGGGAGTTTCATGGAGGTTGGAAGCTTGGTTTCCCTGAGAAGTGAGTGCACTGTAAGGGGGGGCCCTTGGGGCCAAGCTTATGAATTTATCTACTAAGGATATGCGGTTAGTGGGATCCATAAGAATATTGTCCTTGTAGCCATAGGATTTTTGTAAAATGACTTCTATGTGGTTGAATTTAATTTTTTACAACACCATGTGTTTGTCAACTGTTTTCAAACAATTCCAACAAATAAACATCAAACTTGCCAAAATCTGAAATAACTTTTCCAACTGAAACAAATCTTTTCAATCAGCCTAAAATTTTGTCAAATCACTTCCTACAATGCATTTTCCATCATGAACCACATTTTTCAAATCAAGTCCTCAATTTTGCACACTTTAGGATAGGAAAAATTTCCTTGCTTTGTCAAACCATTGTCTCAAAAATTAAATTTTCATTGGACCAAGTCAATCAAATCAATCCTTAGTCATTTTCCTTTGGTGAGCTGCTTCCAACTCATAAGTCTAATGTGAAAGTCTCACCTTGTCACTTGATCCTACAAGCAAATCCTTTGACAATCCAAATTGATTCATTGACCAAACTTTGAATGGTTAGAAAACCTTTCTTAAAAGTCATTTGACATAAGGCATCCCCTTTTATCACTTTGCATTGTCACCTTGCATAAAGCATAGCCTCATACCATCCACCATCATGTCTTCAAGCCACTTTGATATGCTTGCTAGTTGAATTGAATGCCAATTTCTCAATAATGGTCAAGCCCAACTAGCTAGGGACTTCAAAACACTATACCTCCAATCCAAGTCCAAATTTACAACCCCTAGCCCTCCTTCCATCTATCCATCTTACCAACAATCCATGAGTCCTAGTCCTCTATCTATCTACTATCAAGAGTCCCCTAACACCATCCATGACACTAAGTCACAAAAAACTTCCATTACTCATACCCACCCCAACTTTGACAAGGGAAATCAACCATCCATCAATCCAAACCAACTAGTCACGTCATATCCTAGTCCTTCATCCTATCCTAGTCCTCAATTTATGTCATATCCTAGTCCTACATCCATGTCATATCCTTGACATGCATTCATTTCCTATCCTAGTCCATCATCCCTCGACCAAGTCCAAACCTCCATGTCATATCCTAGTCCATTTCAAATCACTCCATGTTTTAATGAAAATATATCTTGTCATGGTCTCCAAAGTCCCATCTTCTTACCTACACTTGAGGATACATGTTAAGAGGCAAGTCCAAATCACAACACCATAACATCACCATCATGTCAAGATCAAAGTGGTCCATCCTATGACCCCATCTTTATGTCCATTCAATAAGTCCTCCTAGACCATCATGGCATACCAAATACACCTATCCTTGGTCAAGATTCCATCCAAAACAATGCCATTCAAGATGAACCTATCCTTGTTCAAGACCCTATTTTTGATCATGTCTTTCCAACTAAGCCCATCTTTGATCAAGACACTACTTTTGAAGAAGTCCAAAATGATCCACTCCTTGACCTTTATGCCCTTCATGATGAAACACTTGAAGATGACCCTCTCCAAGCTTCCAACATTGACACTACCAACAATGAGACACTTCCCTCCATGGGACACATAAATGATCTACCTCTAGAACAAGATTCTCCTAGCATGTAAATACTTGCAAATGATCAAGCTATAATTGAATTCAATGGGCTCTATAAAAATGACCATGAAGACGGTTTTGGCATAGACTTGGAAGCATCAGCAGAATCATCAGAATCTGATATTACAGAAAATCAAACCAAAGATGACAATCAGAAATCTATCCACGATGATACTAAAGCTACAACATCCTATCAATTAGTATCATCTTTTTCAGAGAAGGCTTCTTTACAGAGGATAATATTTCAAGCATTAATTTCTACAATAAGGATGGGTTAGCATCTTGCTTCCAAAGTAACAAGTATCCCATCACCAACAAAAATATTTTAGAACATGCATTATCAAGGAAAAGGACTAGGCCTACATGAGCAAGGAATTATTGAACTAGTAAAAGTTCAAGAAAATTATAGACATGAAGGTCTTGGCTATTCCTTAGTTGGAAAATCTAATGATGTTAGTGGTCCCTCCTCGATATTGAGGGCAACTTTATCAGGTACAAAAAACAAAATGGGTATCATGAGTAGTCCTTGTCATAAGATTTTTACTAACACCCCTTCCCTCCACACCCCAAACCATCATTCCATCATGAATAAACCTTCCACATGGAACCAAAAAAATTCTTATAAATCCAAAATCCAAAATCAAATGTCAACGGCCAAGAAATTAGACAAAAAGTTAAGTGGACAAATTAAGCTAAAATGGATCCCAAAACAAAATGGGTCAAGTCAAGAAAAGAATGAATTCGGCAAAGAAAATATGCCAAAAGTCAATCAAAATGTGGAGCCATCGTAGAAGCAGACTCCCACATACAATACATGTTCACCTTCATCAAAATGGCCATCAAAAAAGACATAAAAATTTTGGTTCCAAACAACATCCTAACCTGAAACCTAAAGTTTGGAGAATAAAAACCAATACATCCAAACATCCAACCAACCCATCCACGCCCACCATCATCCATCATAATCCTACATCCTCCTTAAAATCCAAACATCCCATGTCACAAATCCATCGCATCTTGGAAAAAACTCTCTATTATAAGGACTCTCATGGTACTCTATTGTGATGTGCATATTTTGATAAGGCCAACTCTAGTATCAACAAGGATCACAATGACATCAATCAGTCGTATGCAAGTGTTATCATCCTGACAAGGCAACTACTTTAGAAAGGTCATTATTGGCATGTTGTGACACCATTCTTTACATCGACACTGTCAAAGGATTCAACACAATCAACGGCCATCTAAAGAATCAAGGCTATCTAAAAAAAATGCTAAAATACAAAATTTAAAAAATCAAAAAAATCGTCACCTTGATGAAAACCTGGCAAACAAGTGTCTTGGTGACACCAAAAAAAAATCAGTAAAGAGAAAAATTTTGTCCAACGGTGAAAACCTAGCAAATAGGCACTTTGGATAAGTACCATGATGAAAACCTGGCAAATAAGCATCATGTGTAGAATAAATCATCTATGTGGACCATTGTACTTGGGTGAAAGTCATCTCATCTCCCATGCCCTTCACATGAAATTTCCATCTACCCATCTAAACCTTATCATGTCCATCCATTTTCCCACCTATTTTGATCTTGACAAAGACTAGGGAAAAAACACAAATCATGCTTTGGAAAAATTTTTGACATGTCTATCTTCTAGTCATACCTTAGTCATTGAATATCATGTCATTACCTTCATATCCTCCTTTTTGCTATGCGACATCATCCTTGGAGACCATATGATAATTCTCCTAGTCCAAGCCATCCATGTCTCCTATCTTGTACCAAATCCATCCATTGTCCTTTTATACCTATCACCGATCCTGGTCTCCCTTGTCAATGGTCTAAAGATCCCTTGTCATCCCATCTAGTCCTACTTAAGTCATTCCAAATGCAATAATATGGAAAACCTAGTGCATCATCCAAAAAATTCCTTGACTTTGTCCCTAGCCCTACTATAGAATTTTATCCTCATGTTGTTTCGGGATGTGTCCTTCCCACATCAAACAATGTTGTCATTGTCCTCATCACCTGTCAATCGGTATTTGGCTTGAATAGAAACAAAATCATGGTTTTCCTTGGATTCATGTGCGTGGGCATCATTCACATGCATTTTTCATGATCCCCTTAAAACATCAAAAATTCATAAAAATTGGAAAATGTCCTGAAAAAAGTCATAAAAATCGTATAAAGTCCTGAAAAAGACCTAAAAATTGAAAAATGTCCTAAAGAAAATACAAAAACATCCAAATCAATGTCAATACCCTAAAAATAGAGTCAAATTCATCATATCTTGTCAAGTTAGTCATGTCAATAAATCTTTGTCCAAGTCTAAACTACATTGTCTCTACGCATTTGCTACGTAGGCAAGATTCATCCTTGAATCCACGAGACATTAGGTCTGTCTTTCTAGGTTTGTCAAAATAAAATCATGATTCAAACTTCTGTCCTTTGGACAAGGTCATTGGTCATTTCGAACTATGAGGTCTCTGAGTGCATGACATAGGCAAGGCCACCAATCGATGAGCCCCCATGGCCAGACTAGGTCAGTCCATTAGGGTCCATGGCACAATGTTCACACGCATCAAACTTTCTTCAAATCAAGAAAATATTCCATCAATCCTAAGCAAGCAATCTATCAACAGTTTGTTTCATCAACAATCTTGGTCAATCCAACATATCAACAATGGCATGTAATCAAATTCTATCAAGAAAATTTAACCTGGCAAAAATTTGGGTTCTTCTTCAGATGTGTTCTTCTGAAGAGCAACTCGCATCATTTCTTTATGCTTTTGGATGTGTCCTTCATAAGCATTTTCCTCATCATCTAGCATTTTGATGGATTCTCCTAACTCCAAGAATTGATCTCCTAGATATCAATGTCATTCAAGATGTGTCCTTCCTGAATTTGATATTGCTTGACATTTGGCAACCTTGAAACCCTGGCATTTCAACATCATCAAACTGAACATCTTGACATTAAAACACTTGGCATTTAGACACACTTGGAAAACACTTGGCACTTGTCTTCTGGGTTTTCATCATGTTACTAGTTTTTCAGCGAGATCTCGACAACAGGATTTAGAGAAACAATGACATCTCATGACATTTGTCTTCTCTTTTGACACTCATGTTACTAGTTTCTTGATGATGTCCTGACTACTGGATTTAGAAAAATTGCGGTGTATCATGATAGGGGCTTGATTTTGTTCTTTTGGCAATCATGTTGCTAGTTTCTCAAGGATGTCCTAGAAACAGGATTTAGAGAAGCAATGACATTTGATGGTTTGTCCTTGTCTTTTTCTGCTTGCGGTTGGTTATGACAAAAATACTGGGGAAATTGTGCTCTTAGTATGAGTCATGATCATCCTTGTCTGTGACTGCTTGTCTTGTGTGATGGTACAACTTTGCACACCTTGATTTATGTCATATCATGGTGTTTGTTGGCCATTACAATAATTTTCCGAATGATGATTAAGAGCAATAAATATTAAATTCCTATGGTAATATGTTGAAGGATTTGGTCTAGGAACTAACATGCATCTCATACAGATGTTGCGTCCATATCATCATTCATATCTTTTACATTAACATTTCTTTTCCTCTTCACGTTCTAGTCTTCTCATCAATTTTGAGAGCACAACCATGTTCTTGGAACTCGTCTGTCCTATCGAGGGGGCATACCGCAACCCTCCTCGTCATTCTTCCTCATCCTATTTTGCACTGAGGCATATTTTTGACTAATTTTCTTTGCCATAATGTGATAGGCTGCATTATGACAAAGAGGGGCAAATGTAGACACATAAAAATGACCTAGACCTACAAGCCCTATTTTTAATCTTTACATCCTAGCATAATTATGACATTTTAATTATGTTTCTAACTCACTTTCTACTATTAATTAAATAATTCATATCTTTTTATTCTTCATGATTATTAAATAAATAAGTTTTATTTATTTATTTAATGTGTCACTAATTGTCTAATCTCTTCCTATAATTAAATAAATTTCTTAATTAATTTAATCATTTTTGTCCATAAGTCTTCCTAATTATTAAATAAATAATTCTATTTATTTATTTAATTATGTCACCAATTAAGTCTTCTTTCTAAAAATAAATAAATTCTTGTTTATTTAATTTTTGTCCACCTTCCACTATAATTAAATAATTATGTTTAATTATTTAATTATTCATTAGCTTCTTCTCTCCTAAATTAAATAAATTTTATTTAATTTAAGTTGGTCCACTCTCTTGAATTTTGAATTAAATCATTATATTTAAAAGGTTCCCTTTGTCACATTCTTCTATAATTAAATAATATCTTTATTATTTAATTTTCACCTAAATTAAATATCTTTTATCATTTAATTTCTCCTATCACCTCTTTTGTTGTGCTCATTTTAAATAAAATTTATTTATTTAAAATATATCCCACTTTATAATTTCCCTCCTTTTAGTAAATAACTTAAATTAAATTATTTACTCTCACATGACCCCACCACTTTTGAACTAAATTAATTTTTAATTCAAAAAGTCATCATCACTCCTTGAATCAAATAATGTTAAATTATTATTTGATTCTCCAACAACTTCTTTTTGTGTGCCCAGTATCTCTTGTCACATGCATTGTCAACCCTTGATTTGATTTTCTAAAAATCAATCATGTCCATTCATTTCGAATTTGACCTAATGTTTCCCTAACCCTAATTGTGGGTTGTCATATTGAATCTTGTTCATTGATTCTAGGGCACTTGTTAACTTTTAATCTTGACCATTCACACAAAATTGCATTTTCTATAAAATGGCAATTTTGGTCTCATTTTGGCATATCTTGCAGCTTCATGTTCTCACAATTTCATAATCTTGCATGTTTCTTCATTTTTCATAAGTTTATTTAAATTTCATTTGACATAGTTTAGACATTTTTAGATGCTTACTAGTTGCAGTAGGGCATAGTATTGCATATAGTCATTCAAAATCCTTTAACATTTGCTTGGGGCTTTTCATTTCCATTAGTTGGTTCATTATAAATCTAAGGTCAACATCATATTTTAGAAAGTTGAGAAGGTATAATGGAGGTCAGCCATGGAGGATGAAGCCATCTAGTGAGATTGTTTCATTTATTCATTTTCAATTCATTATTGCTCTGGTTTTTCATGTTTTGCATGTGATATTGCTAACCCTAGGAAAATTCCCTTAGTTATAGGAGCTTGTCTAGAAGACACTTTGTGATCTTGTGTTAGTAATTTTTTGATGGCAATTTCATTGAGGAGAATAGAGGTGGATAAATTTTCTATAAATAATTTTAAAATGTGGAAGCTGAAGATGGAGGACATATTGATAGATCGAGATCTGTGGGATGTTGTTGATTAGAATTTTCCAAGGCCTATAGATCCTACTTAGGCTATTCAATATGATGTTACGGACCCTAAAGCCAAGGGTCTAATCATATTATGCTTGGTAGACTCCTTTTTAAAATGTCCATGAAGAGACATCTACACATAAACTATGGAAGAAGCTCGGTGAGATGCATCAAACCAAATCTTTAGTGAAAAATATTTTATTGAAGAATAAATTATATTCCTTGAGAATGGAAGATGGTGGATGAATTATAGACCACTTGGGGGTAAGTGCAAAAAGATGGGGGTCCAAACAAGGGGCTTAAGTGGCCACTTTGTTTTTCTAAAATCAAGAAATATTGACCTTGGACATGAAATTGAGGATAGTTACAATCAAAATTTTGAGATGCAAGAAAAACAAGGATCATAGTGCTCTGATTCTTCTTTCTAAACTACTAATTTATTTTGAAAATGGTTGAGATTAAGGGGTCAAAAGAGGGATGCAAAACAATTAGTGTTGTTCTTGTCAGAAAAATATAACATAGCAACTTTTGTGTGTACCTAGCATAGTGAACTATTTTTTAGTAATTTTAAAATCACTTCATTGAGAAATTAGCTAATAGTATGTAGTTGATGCATGATTTTTTTGATAAATTTTTAATGAATATTTAATTTTTTACTAATTCTCAAAGTGGACACTTCTTGAAAAATAGAATTTTGGCCATGCTACCCCTTCAAAATTTGGAAACTAATTATAAATTTCTTCTTCTCTTTTAAAATTTGAAGAATGGAGTCTAGTTTCTAAAAATGTAATTTATTTGAAATTTCGATGAATAGCTAATTTATAACGAAAAAAACACAAAACATTGATTTTTTCCAAAAAAGAGACACACAAACAAAAATAAAATATAGATGAAAGGATTAACATTGTCAAAAAGTGAAAAAAAATTGCATCGCTAGATTGCTAAGAGAGAGCCTAACATTACCCAAGTGTTCAATTTATCTGACATTGAAACACGTGCAATCCTAACGGTGAGCATGAACCTGATTATGTGAAATAATATAGAATTTGTGAAAAACATGTCTCTAGTCGTTGGGAAGGCCCTCGAAACCTTTGGGTTGGTATTCCAAGGAAAATAGAAAGCTTAAGGCTTGGTCATTTCCAAAGCAAGATATAACACAAGCGCGTTATAACGTTCTCGCATTATATCTTATTTTTGACACATTTTTTTGTATTTGTGTGAGACCTGTTTAGTAAGACATAATGTGGGTGTGGTATTCTCACATTATGTCTTTCTTTATGTTAAATTCTACTCTATTGAATGTATGTTTATATATTTATATGTGTGTATGTACATTTATTCTTGTACGTCATGTATGTATGTATGTATGCATGCTTGTATGTATGTATGTATGTATGTATGTATGCATGTACGTATGTATGTATGTATGCATATATGTATGTAATATTGTATCTACATATGTACATGTATTATTGTATGTATGTAGGATTGTATGTGCATATGTATTATGCTTGTATGCATGTAAGTATGTATGCATTTATGTATGTCTTTAGAGGGAGGGAGAATTTTAAGATAGAGATAGTTGTCTAGGTAGAGTGGGAGGGAGAGAGGGAGGGAGAGACCTGAGAGAGAGATAGAAAGAGAGAGAGGTAGAGAGGTAGTGAGAGGGAGTCTTGAGAGAGGGAAAGGGGGTGGAAGGTATAGTCGAAGAGAGAGAAGAGGTTGGAGTGAGAGGGACTTAGCTAGGTAGGGTGGAAGGGATAGAGGGAGAGAGAGGGGGAGAAATATTGAGAGAGAGGGGGGAGAGAGAGGGGGGGAGAGAAAGAGAGATTTATGTAGGTAGGGTGCCAATGTGAGAGACTTGAGAGTGTGAGGGGGTGAGAGGGAGTGTGAGAGTGAGACTTGAGAGAGGGAGAGGGTATGGGAGGGAGTGACCTAAGAAAGAGAGAGATAGAGAGGGCTTGAGTGAGAGGGACTTATCTAGTTAGGGTTGTAGGAATAGATAGAGAGAGGAGAGAAAGAGAGAGAGAGAGAGAGAAAGTTACCTAGGTAGGGTGCCAGAGGGAGAGACCTGAGAGAGAGAGGAGATGCAAGGGTGATACTTGGGAGAGGGAGAGAGAGGGGGTGATGGAGAGTTAGTGGGAGGGAGATAGAGAGAGATAGATAGAGGGAGTGATAGAGTGGTAGGGATTGATTGAGTGAGAGGTATGTAGAAAGAGGGAGAGGGTAGATAGAGACAATTAACGAGGGTAGGAGAGAGGGATTAGGGTTTAAGGTTTAAGGGTTGAGGGTAGAGCATAGAGGGTAGAGGGTTTAAGGTTTTAATGGTTGATGGTTCAGGGTAGATGGTATATGGGTTGAGGGATTAGAGTTTAAGAGTTGAGGGTTGAGGGTTAAGGGTTAAGGGTTAAGGGTTAAGGGTTTAGGGTTCAGGGTTTAAGGGTTGATGGACTAAGGGTTGAGGGTTTAGGGATTAGGCTAGCTATTTTTCTTAGGTTTAAGGGTTTAATGGTTGAGGTATTAGGGTTGAGGGTAGAGGGTATTTGGTTGAGGGTGGAGAGTAGAGAGTTTAAGGGCTGAGGGTTGAGGTTTTAGGGTTGATTGTTTAAGGGTTTAAGGGTTGATGGATTAGGGTAGAGAGAGAGAGATGGATGGATGGAGAGGAGGGAGAAATGAGATAGAGAGAAGGAGAGAAGAGGAGGGAGGGACAAAGATATATGAGGGTTAAGGATCCAATGTATAGGGTAGAGGGTTTAGAATTGAGGGTATTGGGTTGAGGTTATAGGGTTGAGGTATTAGGTTTGAAGGTATATATGGTTGAAGGATTAGGGTTGAGTGTCCACTGTATAGGGTAGAGGGTTCAGGTTTTGAGGGTTGAGGATTGAGGGATTAAGGGTTGGGGGTTTAAGGTATAGGGTAGAGGTTTTTTAGGGTTTAGGGTTTAAGGGTTGAAGGTTGAGGGTTTAAGTTTAAGGGTAGAGGATTGAGGGTCCAATGTATATGGTAGAGGGTATACGGGTTGAGCGATTAGATTTTAAGGGTTGGAGGTTGAGGGTTAAGGGATTAAGGGTTGAGGGTTTAGAGATTAGGGTAGAGATTTTACATGGGTTTAAGAGTTGAAGGGTTGAGAGATTAGTGTTGAGGGTAGAGGGTATAGGGTTGAGGGTAGAGGGTAGAGGGTTTAAGGGTTCAGGGTTTAAGGTTTAAGGGTTTAGGATTTAGGGTTTAGGGTTGAGTGTTTTAGGGATTAAGGGTTGCGAGTATACATTTGAAGGATTAGCATAGAGAGGGAGGGATATATGGAGGGAGAGATGAATGAATAAGTGAGATAGAGAGAAGGAGAGAAGAGAAGGTAGGGACAAAGATATATGAGGGTTGAGAATTTAGAGTATAGGGTCGAGGACCTATAGGGTTGATGGTTTAGGGTATTGGATTGAGGGTATAGGGTTGAGGGATGAGGGTTGAGGCTAGAGGGTAGAAGGATTAAGGGTTTAGGGTTAAGGCTAGAGGTTTTAGGGTTTAGGGTATAGGTTTGAGGGTTGAGGGTTGAGAGATTAGGGTAGAGATTTTACTTTGGTTTAAGGGTTTAAGGGTTGGGGAATTAGGGTTGATGGTAGAGGGTATTGGGCTGAGGGTAGATGATAGAGGGTTTAATGGTGTAGGGTTTAAGGGTTGAGGGTTGAGGATTTAGGGTTTAGGGTTGAGTGTTTAAGGGTTTAATGGTTGAGGGTATATGATTTAGGGATTATGGTAGAGAGGGAGTGATGGATGGAGGGAGAGATGGAGGGATAAGTGAGATAGAGAGAAGGAGAGAATAGGAGGGAGGGACAACGATATATGAGGGTTGAGGATCCAATGTATAGGGTAGAGGGTTCATAATTGAGGGTATAGGGTTGAGGACCTATAGGGTTCATGGTTTAGGGTATTGGGTTAAGGTATGAGGGTTAAGGGTAGAGGATATAAATTTTAAGGGTTTAGGGTTGAGGGTTTGGGGTTGAGGGTAGAGGGTTTAGGATTCAAGGTATAGGTTTGAGGGTCCAATTTATAGGGTATAGGGTTGATGGTATTGGGTTGAGTGGGATAGAGGATAGAGAGGGGGGGAGTGAGTGGGATAGAGGATAGAGGATAGAGGGGAGAGAGAGAGAGGGAGGGAGTGAGAGAGAGGGAGAGAGTGTGAGAGAGATAGAGGGTAGATTTTTAAGGGTTTAGGGTTTGTGGTTAAGGGTAGAGGGGAGAGAGATAGGAGTGAGCAAGTGAGAGAGATAGACTTGAGAGAGGGAGAGGGGGTAGGATGGAGAGACTTGAGAGAGAGAGGGTATAGGGGTTGAGGGATTAGGGTTTAAGGGTTGAGGGTTAAGGGTTTAGGGTTTAAGGGTTGAGGGTTGAGGGTTGAGGGTTGAGGGTTGAGGGTTGAGGGTTGAGGGTTGAGGGTTGAGGGTTGAGGGTTTAGGGTAGAGGGTTGAGGATATAGGGTTGATAGATTAGGGTTAAGGGTAGAGAGTTAAGGGTAGAGGGGATAGAGATAGAATGAGGGTGAAATCACAATACTATGTCTCACTCTTTTCCCAAAATGGACATTCACATCAATATTTTTAATTGAATATTCATCTTCTAAGACCTATATTATTTAAACCATTAACAATTTGAAGATGATGTAAACTAGTGATTTGTGGAAATTTTTTTGTGTATTCTAAATATATATATTTTTTAAATTCCAAAATAAATCATGAATATTTCAACATCTCCTTTAATAAATAGTTTTAAACATAAAACAACATTTTCAAAAAGTAATGTTTGTCATACAACATAAATTTTTTTCTATAAAGGATAAAATTCTAATTTTTGAAATATAGGTTCTCAACATCAATAGCTAGGGAAATGATATTTTTCTATAATTTCTTCTTACATATATTTTTTAATTAATTTTCAAAGTCACTATAACTATAATTTGGACATAGATGTGTTTTTGCAACCTAACTTGTTGTGTATATATCAAATTCCATTTTTTATTTTTTTTGTGAAACAAGGACAACAATACGTAGGGAAAGAGTATTTTTTGAACTTTTTTTATAATGGTTTACTATTTTTCCACCTTTGCAAAACAAAGAGCTTGATGTTTGAAGAAAAAACTATGTTTAGAAAAAATTAAAAATTAAATACATGATAAAATGAAATTATATAAAAAAATATACTTGTTGGAAAGCTTTCTTGAATGGCTCCAATCTTGTCAAATATAATTTCTAAATGACTTTATTTATTCCCTCAAAAGGTAAAGAAAAACTATTTTTACCAACATTTTGATAGGTGTGAAGGAGACTCCATTGTAAGTATTATTTAATACTAGAGGGGTTCTATCCAATGGGGTTTGATCTAAGGGGGTCTTATCTATTGCTCTTCACTTAAAAAAAATTATATGGAACCTCTCAAGGCTTAAGTATTTAGTTTTTTATAAAAAAAAGTGATTGCAGGAAAAATTAGCATGTCCCAAAAGTGAGACACACTATTGTGGCAGCACCCATGAGTGAGAGAGGGAGAATTGAGAGAGGGAGAGGGGGTAGGAGGGAGATTATTGAGAGAGAGAGATAGGGAGTGGGAGAGAGATAGAGGGTAGAGTGTTTAAGGGTTAAGGGTAGAGGGTAGAGGGTAAAGCATAGAGGGGAGAGATATAAAAGGAGTGAGTGAGTAAGAGAGATAGAATTGAGAGAGGGAGAGGGGTAGGAGGGAGAAACTTGAAAGATAGAGAGGGGGAGAGAGTAGGAAAGAGATAGAGGGTAGGTGTTAGATGGTTTAGGGGTTGAGGAGAGAGGATAGAGAGAAAGAGAGAGAAAAGAAACCTATAAAAAATCAACTTTCTCATAATGGGAGTGCATTTTGAAGGAGTAGAGATGTGATTTTTTTTTTATCAAGGTATAACACACTTGTGTTATATGCGGGCGCATTATAGCGCGATTGCATTATAACATGAGCACATTATAACTCGAGCGCATTATAACTCGAGAGCATTATAACTCGAGCACATTATAATGTGAGTGTGTTATAACCTGAGCATGTTTTTTCTTGCTCTAAAAATATTAAAATACTCAAGATACCCATGATCTCAAGGGCCACATTCTGCATATTCTCCTAGTTCTTCATGTGTTTCGACATAAAAAATCTTTTTGATGATTTTGTGAAGTGTGTATTCATGTTTTTCACATTCCACCACCTTTACATGAAATAGTAGAATTTTCATGTTGAAAGGCATATATTATCAATTCAAGTATGAATTCCATTCAAGGGTGATATACAATTGAAGTTTGGAGTGGAACAAGCTTTTGAAAAAGTGAAATTGTTGAGGAGTTTGAAGAAAGAAGAAGAAAAGGATACATAATTGGGTAGAAATCCTCTATTTGAAACTCTAGGTTTTTAGGTATGTGAAGTCTTTACACATTTTATTTAATTATATTTTGTATTTCTTTGATTTTTTCTATTTTGAATATTCCATGTTCATCATTGTTTGTTTGTAATTATAACCTTAGCTAAGTATCAATGCACATTTTAAATTACACAATTCTTTACACTTGCCAATTACATTTTTAAACTAAATTTCTTTGAGGCAGTTTGTTAAACATTTGACTTACCTTCTATATGCTTCCATGTTTGGTATATACATATATATGATAGAAGTTATAAGGAGGTAAAATAATACATCATTTCTCAATCCTTTACTATGGATGTGCATAACACTCTCTAAAGCTTTCATTTTGGTATAGGCATGGGGGATGGAAAATGTAGTTGAATTTGGTTTTACACGTACAATTTGCATATGCTTGAAATTTTCTAAATCCTTTTCAATAAATCTATTTTGTGCATATCTTGAAATCATTCTAGTCCATGAGGACATATCTCATTGAGGTATTTTGTCAAATAGTTATACCAAGAAGCTAATTATCTTGTCTATGCTACCAAATTTTCCATACATGTCTACCAAAGAATTTTATCAAACAACATAGACAAGGAAATTAGTTGTTTGAATAAATGCCTCAAAGAAATGGTATCTCATGGTGATGTGCATTTTATCAACCAATTAATTGTGTTGTCTATTCTACCAAATTTTCCATATATGTCTTTGCAAAATTGGAATATATTCCCCCACATTGATAGATCTTTGAATCCATTTTGGTTTCCATCTCTATTTCTAAATTTACCTCATCACTTATGTTGTGATATATTTTAAATGTTTCCTTGACTATTCTACCTACAAGGGATTATAACCCTTCTCTCCATTGTTTCAAGACTCTTTATTCAAGGCTAAGTTAGCAACATGGGGAAAGGTTTAACCTATCTGGAAATCATGGCATGCCACAAGATAGTGTGGTAGGGTTGACAAGGTAGGGGTAGTGTGAGAATATGCCTCATAGAAATGGGGTCTCATTGTGATTTAATTCACCATAAGTCCCCATATCTATGAGGAATTTTCTCATGCTTCCCCTACCTTGTCAACCCTACAAAATTGGCAATCTAGTGAGGTCATGGTAGGGTTGACAAGGTAGGGGTAGTGTTAGCTTCATAGAAATGGGGTAATGTGGCATGCCATGACTGCAAGATAGGCTCAAAATGGAATCATAGACAAGGGATTTCAATTGTTTGATAAGATTTTTTTCATATAAATGTATGAAAAATGTGGTAGCATTGACAAGCTAGTGAGCTCACTAGCTTTCCAATTCAATAGGGTTGACAAGGTAGGGGAAAAATATGCCTCATAGAAATGGGGTCTCACAGTACCATGAGGCCCCATTTCTATGAGGCATATTCTGCCCCTACCTTGTCAGTCCTACCAAATTGGCAAGCTAGTGAGCTCACCATCTTGCTAATGCTCACATGATTTTTTTGATAAAATGCCTTAAATAAATGTGGTAATGTGGCATTCGATGATAGCAAGATAGACTCAAAATAGAATCATGGACAATGCATTTTATTTTTTTGACAATAATGTTTTAGTAGAAATTTATGCAAAATGTGGTAGTATTGACAAGCTAGTGAGATCACTAGCTTGCCAAAGGTACCACATTTTTCATACATGTTTATGAAAACATTATTGTCGAGAAATTTGCATGCCTTGTCCATGCTTCCATTTTGAGCCTAGCTTGCAATCATGGCATGCCACATTACCACATTTCTTTAAGGCATTCCCTCAGAAAAATTCATGTGACCTTTGTCTATGCTAGAAATACTCCTCTATAGGATGATTGTAAGTATTTTGCATGAAGCCTTGAATGACATATATTTAATTTATTTGTATGGATTCAATTTTTAGGAACTAATATTTGTCTCATTACCATGCTATAGGTAAAATTATCCACCATGCTGAGGAAATGAACAAGGAATAAACCAATAGACAAAGAGTATGAACCAATAAAGTAAAAAAAAGAGAACGGATGATGACATATCATGAGAAGAAGAAATTAGATACAATTGATGAAAATATTCCAATTAAAGAGGAACCTCAACCATCAAAAAGAAAAAATGCATTGGTGGCACAAAGGGCATGAATGTGAAAGCATCGTGCTAAGACATAATTGGATACCATAGCTGGAGACACACCCTCTACTGCAAGTGAATATGAAGGGACCTCATTAAACACAAGTGAATATGGAGGGACGCCATTAAGAACAAGTGAATATGGAGGGGAACCATCTACATCAAGTGAATATGGTGGGACAACATCTACCGCAAGTGAATATGGAAGGACACCATCTACTATAAGTGAGTATGAAGGGACACCATCCACCACACCTCAAGTTGAGAGTATATCATCACTCGGATTTGACAAAGAAGGAATGACATCATCCCCATGTCAACCTCAAGGTATGTTGTTTATTCCACCCTCAATCGAAGGTAGGAAATCTAGCCCACCTCACTTAAATATTGATGAAATTCCTAATGTTGAGATGTATGTACCTAGGAGAACACTACCTAGAATTTCATGTAGAAAGAAAAAGTATTTGATTAATATTGATGAGGATATTTTGCAGCACATGGAAGGTAAGATTCCAGCACACACTTGTAGAAGATATGCTGATAAAATTTGGAAATTGTTCTTTGAAAGGCTAAATGAGACTACAATATGCCAACTATTTGTTGAAATGAAGCAGGGTATAAATTATAGAAACATCATGAAGATTCTTGGGTTGAGAACATCAAATGCTTCAAGTGAAAACACTATTGCGAAGAATCTAATGGATGCTTATGAGAGTGTGGGTAATAAATCACGCTCAAAGGATAGTAATTTCACCCGACATGTCATTACATCAACTTTGGTAAGTATTCAAACAAGGAGATCTTGTCTCACTAGAAAGACGAGTGAACGATTAAGAATTAATAGAAAAACTTTATCATGATTCATTCAAAGGTGGTAAAGAATTGAGGGAACCAATTCAAATGAATTATGGGAATTCTCAAGGAGACTAGAGCAAGAAGATAAACTAGTTGTTGAAGAATTGAGAACACTAATTGAAGACTTTTGGAAGAATAGCACAAGGCCATCTTTGAATCAAGGAGATTTGGTAAGAAAGAGAATTGGTAGTGAGCCAATTCTTATTTGAAGCCATTATAAAAGAGTGTGTGAAGCTTAGCGAAGGAATTTTAACTTATTCATTTAAAGTTAACGTCATCATGAGAACCTATGATGTAGACATTGTAAGAGAATATTGAATGTATGAGTGACATTGTAAAAAATCTGTGAGAATAGAGTACCTAAGTAATCCTTGAATAAATCTCCTTTTATTGTAAACATCATGTTTTTTCTCATAATTGTGTATTACCTCTTGATAGTTTTGAGAAAGAATTGTGCCTACAAGTACAAGAACTTGGGTGTTAGAACAATGCATGAAGTATATTAGAAAATTGTAGAACAAACAAAATAATTAGGAAAGCTAAATAAATCTAATTTTATTTTAAACATCGTATTATTAAAATAGTGAGTGTATTAACCATTGATGGTTACCAATCATTCTTTTTCTTCTATTATTACTAGCACCAATTGACTAACTTATTATAGAAAAATCATTTATTAAAAAAAATCAACCTAATGATTATATATCAATATCAATATAGCATACCATCTACTTACATAAACATTTTTAATGATATTTACTCAAATTTTGAAATTTATTGCTGCCGTCGAACATTTGTAGTTCAGGCAACGTAATCCCTTAATAGTCCAAACTACAAAAGGGAAACAATATTTGATGACCTCTTACCCAAATACCGTGTTAGTTAAAGGAATTTTTTGTGACTCATCGGGATCACATATGGAACCTCTACAATAACCTCTCTCGGTTTTTGTTATCTTGGATCCATTTTCCCGTGGTGTCCAGTTTTCACTTGATGGAAAAAGTGTCAAATGCAAGTAGTGTTGCAAAGTGGTGCAACTTTCATTTTCTGACTCATGTTACCAAATGAATTGTTCCAATGCATCTAGATGGGTAAATTTACACTAGGAATGGTCCTCTTCTACACCCAAGCTCATGAAATCGCTCTGAGCTATGTTCAACTGCTTCGATCCCTTAAGGGTCCAAAGTGCAAAAGGGCAGAAATATTTGATGGGCTATTACTCAAAAACCATGACACTTACTAACTCTTTGTCTAAGCCTACAAGATTATGTTAGGCCCCTCTTAAAAAAGCTCTCTCAGTTTTTGTTATCTCAGAGTTGTTTTCCTGTGGTGTCCAGTTTTGACTTGATGAAAAAGAGTCAAATGCAAGCAGCATAAGTTGCAAAGTGGTGTAGCTTTCATTCTAAAACTCGTGTGACCAAATAGAATGTTCTAATGCATCTATTTGGGTATGTTTATGCTAGGCATGGCACTCTTTCATACTTAGGCACACTGGATTGTGTTGAGCTATGTTTAACCGACTCGATCCCTTAAGGGTCCAATGTGCAAAAGGGCAATAATCTTTGATGGGCTATTACTCAAAAATTGTGATGCTTACGAACTCTCTTTCTGAGAATATGAGATTTTTTTGGGCCCCTCTACAATAATCTCTCTCATTATTTTTCATCTCAAAGTCATTTTCTCGTGGTGCCTAGTTTTCACTTGATGATAAAGGTGTCGAATGCAAGCAATGTCAAGTTACAAAGTGGTGCAACTTTCATTCTGCAACTCATGTGACCAAACTGAATATTCCAATGATTTGTATGGGTAAATTTATGCTAGGGATGGTCTTATTTCACATCCAAGCACACAAAATCACTCTGAATTATGTTCAACTGACTCAATCCCTTAAGGGTCCAAACTGCAAAAGGGTAGCAATAGTTGAAAGGCTATTACTTGGAAACCATGATGCTTACAAACTCTTTGTATAAGCCTATGAGATTTTTGGGGCCCCTCTATAGTAAAATCTCTTAGTTTTTGTTATTTTAGAGTCATTTTCCTATAGTGCCTAGTTTTCACTTGATGAAAAAAGTGTCAAATGCAATCAGTGTAAAGTTGCAAAGTGGTGCAAATTTTGTTCTGCAACTCATGAGACCAAATGGATTGTTCCAACACATCTAGATGGGTATGTTTACACTAGTAATGGTCCTCTTTTACACCCAAACACACTAAATCACTTTGAGCTACATACAATCAACTCAATCCCTTAAGGGTCCAAAGTGCAAAAGAGAAGCAATCTTTGATAGAATATTACTCATAAATTGTGATGCTTATGAAATCTTTGTCTAAGCCTATGAGATCACATTATACCCATCTACAATAACCTTTCTCATTTTTTTTTATCACAAAGTCATTTTCCTATGGTGTCTAGTTTTCACTTGATGGAAAAAGTGTCAAATGCAAGCAGTGTAAAGTTGCAAATTGGTGCAACTTTCATTCCGCAACTCATGTGAGAAAATGGCCATTCTAACATGTCCAGATGGGTACGTTTATGCTAGGCATGGTCCTCTTCCATACCCAAACATCTCAAATTTCTTCGAGCTATGTTCGACTAACTCGATCCCTTAATGGTCCAAAGTGCAAAAGGGCAGTAATCTTTGATAGGCTATTTCTCAAAAATCATGATTCTTAAGAACTCTCTAGCTAAGCCTACAAGGTCGCGGTCACCCCTCTACAATAATCTCTCTCATTTTTTTCCCTGTGGTATCTAGTTTTCACTTGATGGAAAAGGTGTCAAATGCAAGCAGTGTAAAGTTGTAAAATGGTGAAACTTTCATTCTGCAACTCATGTGACCAAATAGACTATTCTTGATGGAAAAAAAGGACAAAAACTAAAGGGGGGGGAGGTGAATTAGTTGTTAGAGAATTCAAAATTATTTAACCTTAATCAACCTTTAATCTTAGATCTGCTAATTAATAGTCAAATAATGAATCAACAACACATCAAAAACACATGAACACCAAGATTTTATATGTGGAAACCTTGTTAGGGGAAAAATCATGGTGGATGTTAGTCCACAAGATTATACCCTATTAGAAGCATAATAAAAAATGAATAAAGAATGCATATGCATTCATGCACACTGCCTAGAGCTCACTTCTCAAAGAGAAGGCTCACTGCCTTACATAAAACAATCAAATCAAATCCATCTGATGAAGTTGAGCTAAGAAATTAGCTTCTATAGAATCATGATGAGAGTTTTGATAAGGCACATAAATACTTCTTCACACTCTGCTTTGAAATCAAATGATCTGATCTTTATTCGCACATTTTGCATTCACACTTTGAAATCATTAACCGAGCACACTATACACACTCCAAAATGAAGAAACAATCGCTCTTATATATTTTCTACATGAATTTACATCAACAACTTTTTCAGCCATAAATAAAGAATAAATTACAAACTATCGGCCCAATTCATGAACAAATCTCAATGTGCACCAACCTAAGTCGGTCACAACATAATGAAGACCTAAATCAACATCCTTGAACATGCCAAGCATTAAGAAATCAATCCATAAGGATCCACAAAATGCTACCACCATCATGTCAGCCAAGAAAATGAAAAACTCGAACACACAAAGGAAAATATTTGATCACGAGCACACATATCAACACAAACGTACCAGAATGATAGATAATGATCTAGAAACATCATTGAACATTGTAGGACCATACACAACAATTCAATTTACTAGAATTATAATTTCTTCTTCTAGAAACACTTGCTATAGTAACAGAACAACTGTAGGAACTTAGAAACTCATAAATCGCTCCAATCTTGATACGTACCACTAAAAATTCCTCACAACATACTAGATAGGCTCATCAAGAAACCCTTTAATGCACGACCTTTGATTATCAATGTACACAACTTTCCACCATTCAAATCTTCACAGCTTCACAAACTATCTGCAACATATTTATTCTAATTTTCTCAATATCCTTGACATATACAACCTTTAGAATCACCAATGCTAATAGTGTTGACATCAATGACAACCACATATCAAAAACACAACCACAAAATCCAACAATCTCGCCCTTTGGCATTGATGGCAACACATGATGTGAAAAATACCATCAACACAACTAACTCTTCACACAGTACTCTTCTCCTCTTTTTTTCTACACTTCCCCTCTTTATATTTTACAAGGTTTTTCACATTACACTTCTTCCCATTTGACATCAATGGAAAAGGTACACAAGATCTGAGCCACATATCTAAATCATCTGACTACTTCCTCTGAGTAGCAGCCACCACAACATCAATCTGAAACAAGATCTTATTGTAAGTGTGTGGATTGATGCAAAGACTTGCATCTTAATTCAGATTAGGAGGGGAAATCACCCCTAAATTTCCTCTGAGACACTCAAAAGTATCCTTAGGCAATGGTTTAGTAAAGATATCTGAAATTTGTTCCTTAGTGGGCACATATTCCAATTTGACTTCGTTATCACTCACTTTGTCTGTCAAAAAGTGATACTTGATAGATATATTTTTTGTCTTTGAATGTAACACCAAATTCTTGGAAATGTTTATGGAACTTGAGTTATCACAAAATATAGAAATAGGATCATTATAATCAATTTTGATATGTCTCAGCATCTACTTCATCCATAATACTTGAGTACAATTGTTTGCCGCAACAATATATTTTTCCTCAGTAGTAGCTAAGGAAATGGAATTAAGTTTTTTACTTAGCCAAGACACCAACTTATTCCCTACGAATAATGCACCACCACTTGTGCTTTTCCTTTCATCTACATCTCTTTCCCAATCTTCATTTGTAAAGGAATTCAGAGTAAGATCATCATCCTTACGATACCAAAGACCAAAATCAATTGTCCCTTTCAAATATATGAAAATTCTCTCTATTGTAGTCACATGTGATTCCTTTGGATCAGCTTGATATCTAGCAACCATACATACAACATTCATAATGTCTGGTCTAGTCTGAGTGAAATAGAGCAATCCACCAATCATTGATATATACCTTATTTGATTAGCCTTAGGAGAATCATCATTCTATGTTAACTTGCATCCTATTATCATGGGTGTTCCTATTAGTTTTGAGTCTTCGATGCCAAACTTTTTCAGTAACTCTCTTACATATTTGGACTGATATATGAAAAATCCATCATATAACTGTGTAATTTTCAATCCTAAAAATAATTTCAGCTCTCCTATCACTTTTCATTTCATCAACAAACTTCATGCATAAGTCATCATTGCCTTCAAAAATAATGTCATAAAAAAAGACTTCAATAATCAACTCTTTATCCTGATCCATCTTGAAATATAGATTGTTGTCAACAATACCTTTATTGAATCTAAGCTTCAACGAGTATTTATCTAGTCTAGCATACTAGACTCTAGGGGATTATTTGAGTCCATACAGTGCTTTTCTGAATCAGAAAACCTTGTCTTTTTCACCAGTTAGTTCAAATCCATCCATTTTCTCAACATAAACTTCTTCTTCTAATTCTACATTCAAAAATGTTAAATTCACATCCATTTGATAGACTTTGTAATTATTGAAAGTAGCATAGGCAAGAAATAACCTTACAGCTTCAATTCTAACAACAGGGGAAAATGTTTCTTCAAAATAAATACCTTCCATCTGTGAGTGTCCTTTACATACCAATCTTGCTTTATTTCTGACAAATTCACCTTGTTCATTCAGCTTATTCTGAAAGGCCCATTTGGTTCCAATCACATTTTTATCCTGAGGTGTAGGAACAAGAAACCGGATATCTTTTTTCTCTATCTACATTTGTTCTTCTTTCATTTCTTCCATCCAATATTCATCTTTACATGTTGTATTGACATTGCTAGACTTAGTCTTGGAAATAAGACAATCCTCTTTTGCAAGTCTTTTTCTAGTCTACACACCTTTGCTCTTATCTCCTATAATCTTATTTTTAGAATGTTTAGCTTTACATACCTTGGAAATTTTGGATTTTCTCTAATTTTTGGTTCTTTTATTCTGTCTTCTGCACTTTCACTAGCTTCTCCTTCATGATTCTCTAGATTCACCGAAACAATTTGAACTTGATTCTATGTTTGCGCATCTTTTCCATTATTAGTACTATCATGTTGGTCATTTGAATCATATCCATAGTATCTGGATAATCTAATAGTTTCTTCATCAAATCTGACATTTACACTTTCAATCATTTTCTTCAATCTTCTATTGTAGCATGGGTAGACTTTTCTCTTAGTAGAGTAACCTAGAAAGATTCCTTCATCACTTCTAGCATTAAACTTGCCAATATCTTCATCTCTCTTGATATAGGATCTACTTCCAAAGATTTTGAAATATTTAACAGTAGGCTTATAACCAAACCATAGCTCAAAAGGAGTCTTACCATAATTACCATTAACATTTACCTGATTGATAGTGTATACAATAGTGCTTAAAACTTCTCTCCAGTAGATATGAGGAACATTACCTTCCAACATCATAGTTCTAGCAACATCTATAATTGTTATGTTCTTTCTTTCAACAACTTCGTTTTATTGAGGGATCTGGGGAGCAGATAACTATCTTTTGATTCCATTCTCTTCAAAAAATGAATTGAACTCTCAGGAAGTGAATTCACCACCTCTGTCTAATCTTAAGCATTTTTCCTTCCAACCTGTCTCATTCTTTGCCATAGCCTTGAAACATTTGAAATTTTCTAGTGCTTCATGTTTTTTTCTCAAGAAAGCAACCCATATCATCCTAGAGTAATCATCAATAAGCAACATAAAGTACCTTTCTCCTTGTATATTTTTGATTATGGATGGACCACATAGATCAGTATGAATTAACTCCAGTACTTCCATTGAATGATGGTGTTTGCTCCTAAAATAATTCTTGTCTAATTTCCCATTTGACATTCCTTGCATATAGTGTTAGTAGACTTCACTGACTTAGGTAGATCTCTGACTGCTTGAGTGGAGCTTAATTTCCCAATGTTATCAAAATTCACATGACATAGCCTCCTATGCCATAACTAAATTACATCAACTTGAGAAATTAAAAAAAATTCACTAGCAACACTTAAGTGAAAAATGTTACCTCTTGTCTTTGTACCTAAAGCAATTACATTTCCAGAGCCTCCCAATATCCTGCACTTACCATTCTTGAACTGAATATTGTATCCATTGTCTACCATTTGTCTAACACTCAAAAATTTATGCTTCAATCCTTCAACATAAAGAATATCATCAGTATTACATTTACCACCAAGAGAAATAGAGCCTGTGCCATAGATCACACCAACATTGTTATCTCCAAATCTTAAAACACCGCCATTATACTTTTCCAAGCTTATGAACTTTATTTTGTCAGGAATCATATGATGTGAGAATCTGTTGTCAATCACCCATTCATCCTTTTCATCAATTTTGGTTGTAAGAGCTTTCTCAATATTCTGATTGTTAGCAAATTCAGTGGACACCATACCATTTTCCTTGATAGCAATGAATACCTATCCATCTTCATTTCCATTTTCTTTATCAAATTCATCATCAGTAACACCTTCTTTAGCATAATAACATTTCTTTTGAAATTTAGACTTGTCAGGTTTGTACTTAGAAAATCTTTTAGGAAACCTTGATGCAAAATGACCTATCTTACTGCATGAGAAATATTTAATAGGAATATTTCCTTTATACTTACCATGTCCTCTAGATTCTATTTTCACAATCAATGCTTCCAGCTCTTCTAGCTCTCTTTCTTCATCTTCAATTTATTTCATCTCATCTTCATACTTGAATGTCTTTCTAGAACTTTCTCCCAGATCATATCTTTGTTGGCTTTTTTTGGATACATTAGCTTTGAATACAGATTCTATTTTAGGAGTAGACTCACCAAATTCACTCAACTCAAAGGTAGAAAGTTTACCAATCAACATGTCTCTTGTCACATTTTTTAATGTTTTTAGCTCTTTAATAGCATGAGCTTTCATTTTGTAAGAAGTAGGCACTGATCTGAGCACTTTATCCACAATCTCATCTTCTTTCATAACTCCATCGGAAAATCTAATACCCATTACTAGCTCATTTACCTTCTACATGAAACAAGCAATGTTTTCCTCTTCACTCATCTTCAAATTATCCCACTTTCCTTTCAAACTTGTTAGCTTAGCAATCTTCACTTGTGCATCTCCTTCATACAATGTCTCCAAATTCTTCTAGATCTCATGTGTTGTCTTTAGACCTATCACATTTTTCATCTTTGAATCTGTCAAAGCACTCAGCAATGCTTCTATAGTCCTAATATTATTTTCAGCTTCTTTGATCTCATCAGAAGTAGTGGGACCATTCTGAGGAATATTATATCTGTTATTTATAATCTTCTAGAAGGGTTCACCAATGCACTTCAAATGACACTCCATTTTGATCTTCCACAGAGAGTAATTTGTACCATCGAATCTAGGACTATCCTTCTTGTATGATGCCATCTCAGATCACCTCAAGTTGTTAAAATTCTTTAGAGGAACCTACTCTGATACCAATTTTTGGAAAAACAAGGACAAACAACTAAGAGGAGGGGTGAATTAGTTGTTATAGAATTCAAAACTATTTAAGATTAATCAACCTTTAATCTTAGATGTGATAATTAACAGTGAAAGCATGAATCAACAACACATCAGAAACACATGAACACCAAGATTTTATACGTGGAAACCCTATTAGGGGAAAAACTATGGTGGATCATGTCAGTCCACAAGATTATACCCTGTTAGAAGTATAATGAAAAATGAATAAAGAATGCACATGCATTCAATCACACTACTTAGAGCTCACTGCTCAAAGGGAAGGCTCATTGCCTTACATAAAACCATCAGATGAGGTTGAATTGAGAAATTAGCTTCTACAAAAGCCTGATGATAGTTCTGGTTAGGCACAAAAATAATTCTTCACACATCGCTCAATCTTCCTCACACTCTTCTCTACAATCAAATGATTTGATCTTTTTTCATGCATTTCACATTCACACTTTAAACACTCCAAAATGAAGAAACAATCGCTCTTATATACCTGCTACATGAATTTATATCAACAACTCTGTCGACCACAAATAAAGAATAAATTACAAACTATCGGCCCAATTCATGAATAAATCTCAATGTGCACCAACCTAAGTTGGTCACAACATAATGAAGACCTAATTCAACATTGTTGAACATGCCAATAATTAAGAAATTAATCCATAAGGATCCACAACATGCTACCACCATCATGTCGGCCAAGAACATGAAAAACTCAAACACACAAAGGAAATTTTTTGATCACGACACACCGATCAATGTGGATGTACCACAATGATAGAGAATGATCTAGAAACATCATTGAACATTGTAGGAGAATACACAACAATTGAATTTACCATAATTACATTTTCTTCTTCTAGAAAAACCTACTACAATAATAGAATAATTTTAGGAACTTAAAAACTCATAACTCGCTCCAATCTTGATGTGTACCACTGATACTTCTAGACAACATAATAGATAGGCTCAAAAAGAAGCCCTTTAATGCACGACCTCTAATTATCAATGTACACAACTTTCCATAATTTAGATCTTCATAGCTTCATAGATTATCTGCAACATATTTATTCTAATTTTCTTAATATCCTCGACATATACAACCTTCAGAATCATCAATGCTAATTTAGTGTTGACATCAATGACAACAACATATCAGCAACACAACCACAACATCGATAAGTTCGAATGTGTTGAGATGAGTACATTTACACTAGGCATGGTCCTCTTTTGCACCTAATTACATCGAATCGCTCTGAGCTATGTTCAACCGTCTTGATCCCTTAAGGGTCCAAAGTGCAAAAGGAAAGAATTATTTGATGGGATATTACTTAGAAACCATGATGCTTATGAACTCTATTTTTGAGCCTACAAGATCATGTTGGGCCCCTCTACAATAACCTCTCTTGGTTTTTTTATCTCAAATTCATTTTCCCGCGGTGTCCTGTTTTCACTTGATGGAAAAAGTGTCAAATGCAAGCAATGTAAATTTGCAAAGTGGTGCAACTCTTTTTCTGCAACTCGTGTGACCAAACAGTCTATTCTAATGTGGGTGGATGGGTACATTTATGTTGCACATGGTCCTCTTTCACACCTAAACATGTTGAATCGCTTTGAGCTAAATTTAATTGGCTTGATATAATATAGATCATAATTCTTCTCTATCTTTAATATCTTCTAAGTTTCACAATGGTTTCACCAAGCTGTGAAGGGTGAACTATTATTTATTCATTTATGCCTATGTGGGTTCATTTTCCTTATCTCCCATTGCAATTTTGGGTGGATTATTGCTTTCAAAGTATTGGGAATGGTTTTCTTATTTTCCAGTTGGAAATTGTCATTCTATAAGGCTCTTCTCTTGATATATATTATACTCATTCTCAACCAATTATCAAGTTAATAATTAGTTCATTTATTTACAATTAATATTTTCTTTTTGAATTTTTACAATTTTTTAATTTGTAACTCTACTAGTATTCCTAGAAATATTGAAGTTGTTTAGCATCAACTAATAATTTTTTTTAGCATCAATAAATAAATATTCAAGACAAACCATGAAGGACAAAAATGATCAATGTTAGGGCTAACCAATTTATAAGTATACAGATGAATAAGTCAAGCATACATGTATATAAGGGAAGAAAAAGTACTCAAATACATTTAAGCCTTGAAGTATACACACGAATACATAGTATACATAAATTAATACAAAGTATATGCATGAATACAAGGTATAGCATGAAAAAATTTAAGTCACAAAGTATACATTGGAATACATGTAATTCATGAATTATACATGTAATTTGTAAAGTATAAACTTGAATACATGTAACTCATATCCATTGAACCATGGATTTATAATGTAAATATGGACACCATCGATAAAAAATATTTGTATTAACCAGATAGACATGTAGGAACACATCAACATATGTCGATATAAGTATAAATTATATACAAAATAACCACATAGGCTTACAATAATGCCATATAAGCATACTATTTCAAATATATCCAATACAAAATATGTACCAAAATTCCATATAGGAGTACAACAAAGGGCTCTGGAATCAATAGTCATTGATATCGATGCCCTAGAAAAAATTATTTCCTTTTTCTTGTCGATCGGATGATGATAAATCTATCACTCCTTTGTTCTAAGGTTGAGGAGTGCTCCTACTACTCCTCCTAGGGTTTATTTCCTAGTCAAGCTGTATCTGTTACAATAAAAAGAAGATAAATTAATATATAGAAGTTACATTATAAAAAATGATATATTTAACAAAACAATCACTTACGACCACTAGAATATCACTCTCCTTGAGGAAAAGGTTCACATGCCCATGTTGAGGCATGCTAAAGCCCTATAGAAACCATCCAAAGAGAAATTAAACTATGAATCAATAATGGTTTGATTTTTCACTAACTAACAGCTATAATAATGAATGTAAATTGAAATTTAGTAATCTTCCTCATACCTCTATGAGGGGCATCAAGGAGTCTATAGTAGATGAAACACCAAGCTCCATTTCCCTATGAACATTCGGAGGTGTATCCACTTCCAACATTTGAAAATTAAAAAAAAAAATATTCAATCACGAAAACTACAATAGTGATGCACGTCATGGCTTATAATGTATGAAATAATTAAAAAAAATTGATTCTTATTAAACTATATACTTTTGACTATCATGCTTACTATTTTCCCTATCCATAGCTTGTTTGAAAGAACCTATACTTTGGCTTTTATCCATAGCAGCAAGGTAGTGAACCATTTGATAAAATACTTTGGTAGACATGTACAATAACTATGGTAGCATAGAGAAGGTAGTGAATTGTTTGAAAAAATGCCTCAAAGAAATGGGGTCTCATGGTCATGGAATCCCATTACAAACAAATGTGTCATGGAATTACATCACCATGAGACTGTATTTCTTCAAGTCATTTTTCAAACTACTTACTACCTTGACTATGATATTGCTTACTATTATGCTTTGATATATTTTTTCCAAGCTTCCATAGTTTGTTGGAAAGCACCTAATTTAGGCTTTTAGCCATAGCAGCAAGGAAGTGTGTAGTTTGATAAAATTCTTTGGTAGACATGTATGAAAAGTGTGGTGGCATAGAAAAGGCGGTGAGTTGTTTGAAAAAATGCCTCAAAGAAATTTGGCCTCATGATGATGGAATGATATTCCATCATCATGAGACTGTATTTCTTTGAGACATTTTTTCAAACTACTCACTACCTTGTCTATGCTATTTCTTACTACTATTCTTTGATTTATTTTTTCCAAGCATCCATAGTTTGTTGGAAAGCACCTTTTTTAGGCTTTTGGACATAGTAGCAAGGAAGTTAAAGTAGTTTGATAAAATTCTTTGGTAAACATGTATGGAAAATGTGGTAGCATAGAAAAGGTGGTGAGTTGTTTTTTTTTGATGAATAGGCAGATATCTATATTAATATAAAGATAAAAATACAAATTCACAAAAAAGGGGCAGGTGGTGAAAAAATTCCTCAAAGAAATGTAGTCTCATGGTGATGTAATGGAATTCCATCACCATGAGACCACATTTCTTTGAGGAATTTTTGAAAACTACTCACTGCCTTGTCTATGTTATTGCTTACTATTATTCTTTGATAGGTTTTTTCAAGAACCCATAGTTTGTTGGAAAGCACCTTTTTTCAGGCCTTTAGCCATAGCAGAAAGGAAGTGTTGTTTGATAAAATGATTTCATAGACATGTATGGAAAATTTGGTAGCATAGAAAAGGTAGTGAGTTGTTTGAAAAAATGCCTCAAATAGATTGGGTCTCATGGTGATGGACATCACCATGAGACCACATTTCTTTGAGGAATTTTTTCAAACTCATTGCCTTGTCTATGTTATTGCATACTATTATTCTTTCATATATTTCTTCCAAGCATCCATAACATAGACAAGGTAGTGAACTATTTGAAAAGATGCCTCAATAAAAAGTGGTCTCATGGAATGTCATGACAAGAAAATGCAATTAGTAGTCGCTCCTAGTTATTACTTATGCTATGTGAAATAATTGCATCACTGCTTATGTTGAATTTCTAAACAACTATATTGTAGTTGAAATTTTGTCATCTATCAACATCTAGTTATTATTTATGGAATGTGAAATAATGCTTTGAGTTTGAAATATGTGCAATGCAATGTAATCAATGATATGAATATAAGCTAGGAAAATATATTAATTACAATTCATTAGTTAAACTCTTTATTCTATTACCTACACGATTTTTTTTCTAATTCCACTGGCACTGGGAGGTGCTCCCATGAACCTCCAATATTAGCCTATTAAACATCCAAAATTAAATATTAGAATACCATTCATATAAAAATTCTATTAGCATGTAATAAATTTATAATTTTTTACTAGTTACATACCTCAATGGTAGATGCAGTGGCATAATAAGCAGGTGTAGCATCAGTGTACCCAGTATCAACACTATGACCTTAAAATTTTTATTACCATCATAAAAATAAATTAGTTAATCTTGCATTTCAAAAATTAAATTCAATAAATTAAATTCAATGAACATGCTAAAATTTATTTTAGTATCGATGCCATAAGCCTCATTCAAAATTTTAGCTGCCTTTGCCATCTCCATAGTTGTAGACATGTCCTATGTAGAAACCTCCTCAGTGTTGGTGGGGTCATATGTACAATTTTTCCCACAAACTTGACATGAATGGGATGGAAACCTAGCACTCGAAGAATTCCCTTGATGGAACTGTACTATAGGAGTAGCATGCTAGATGACACTCTGGGTCAAAGAGGTGATAGCCTACAAATTTTCTACCTCGACACTCTCCTTCATGATGGAAGGGATAACAATGTGCTCATGATCCAACCTAGTGAGAGGTTGTCTCATTTTCCACCTAGGATATTGTGAACATGAAAATCTGCAAATGGTTAGCACAATTCCAATATCCTCATAGAATAACATGACATTTCTTCAAAACAAATGATAAAACCAAATCATACATGCAAAGAAGACATGAAATGCATCTATTCTATGGTGGATTGGTGCTCTTTGAATATGTGAAAGAGCCCTTTCCCAACCCTTGATAAGCTTAGTGAGATGATAGACAATGAGATGCTTGGTGAACTCAAGTTGCCTATAATAAGGATGCTCTAAATGTAGATCATATATTTTAGATTGTAGATGATAGAAAATGCATTGAATTTATAGGAGAAGTTGAGAGAGGAAAAGCCAAGATTAGGCAATGTGGGTCTAAATCCCATCCAATAGAAGAGAGCCACTTGTCACAATGGGATTGGCCCATTCTTGTGCAAGTTTTGGCCAATGTGCCCATTTCAAATTTGAAAATGGCAATAAATGAGTATTGTTGAGGGTTTTTAGGGTTAATTGTGTTTGTCCAAAAAAGTCAAACATGAGAGTTAATGAGGGAATATTCCCAAGGAATATGCCCTTGTGAGAGAAAATAGGTGTTTTAATAAATCAATTTAAATGATTTATTGTGCAAGTGGCTGAATCTAGAGGATTCATGTAATTAGGATTAAACTAATCATGATTTGATTAATCTAACAGGAGTTTAGGTGATATGATATTTGATTTCAATTTTTGTATTTATTTTAAATCAAATGAGAGGAAATGCATATGAGTGATTTAATTAAATCAGGAACTATAAGAGATTAATTAATTAATTAGTTTTAATTAATTAAAGAGGGAAGAATGAATAAATGTGATGTTTAATTAAAAATGTCAATTTCGTATGTCTACAGATATTATCATGCACTGGGTCTATCTTGAACCAATCCCCAACCTCTCCCATCGAAGTCCCTCATATCAAAATAATTCAAGATTTTGTTCAAGATGAACTCACAATATAGTTTCGTCGGGAATTATTATGGGACTTCACAATTATTGCATGGTGGGTAATCAAAGACCATATACCAGCTATCCCAAAAAAAAGTATGATCCCTTGGTGGTGGCACCAATGGATAGGAAACCTCTTTGCATTGAGGTAAATATTTTGATTTGTGTTTGGGTCAGTGAATAATGAGCACAAATCTAATTTATTAATTTTTTGATTTTTCACATCTTTATATGATAATTTATTCTAGTAAAAATTCCTAGCTTCTTGCCTCCTATCTTCCCAACCACTTAAATTTTTTTTATTGCATCTACATGTTTTAATAGTTCTTTAAGAGAATTTGCAAGTGTTCTTCTCTCCATGATTGAACTAATTGGATCATTCAATGTCGGGATTAACTCCTTAATTTATTTTTTATTGTTTTCAATTACCCCCATTAAATTTTGCTAAGTGCCATGAGGATGTTGAGGAATTGGTGGAGGAGATTGTTATTGTGGTTTTTGAACTTTAGGATTTTGTTCATGTTTTTGTTTCTCTATTTGTTGAGGATTTTCAAAAGGGTTTTGAAGAGGGTTTCCAGGATCATTAACATTTCCTACAAATTGAATAAATGAATATAAAAAACAACCTGAAACAAACAAATTCACAAAAAAAACCAAACAATCCTTACCTATTCGACCTCCCCATCAATGTGGTTGTATCTTGGCGATGAAATAGCAACAAACTAAGAAAAAAATTGTAATATTTTCTCCTCCCAAAATGTGAGCATGCAAAAGAATGGCTTTTAGTTGTGGGAAGTAGAAAAAATAGTCAACATACAAATGAATTTGATTTGTTTTTTCCATTATAATAGCTCATAATGCGAGTGCACTATTTTGTGCTCATGTTATAACACAAGTGTGGAATAGGCTCAATGTGGTTGAGACTTAGGCTTGACACCCCAAGCCATCACACTCTCACATTATAACGCACTCACGTTATAGCCTATCAAAACCTTTTTAAAAAATTTTGCCACAATTTGGCCACTCATCTTTTTACACCCACCCCTGGAATCATTTAATATGTTGGTGGCTCAATTGGCATCATTTGGTGTCAAAATGGATAAGGAAGAGAAATTTTAGATCCTACTTTGGTCTTTGCCTGATTCATGGTATTCTCTTGGTATGGCTATTGGGAGTACTTCTATTATATTGAAGATTGACGATGTCGTAGGTTCATTTATTTTTGAAGAGATGAGGATTAAGGTATCCATCAGTGCCAAGGAGGTTCTAAAGTTTCATGGAAGAGCTAAGGAAAAAGGAAAGAAGAATTAAAAGCATGCCAAATCCAAGTTTAAGGGGAGATCTAAGTCTCTTGGAAAGTCCAAATTTATAATTTTCTAGAACTGCAGTAATCTTGGACATGTTCATAAGGACTATAAAGAAGAAAAGAAGAAGAAAAAGAAGAAATTTGATTCTAATTCTAAGTCCAAGAAGGAAGATGGTGAGGCATTCATTTCATCTTTGGAACCTCATGCAGGTAATGATGCATGCTTAATTCACTTAGATGCATCTTTCCATATGACCTTTAATAGAGATTGGTTTTATAAATATGAAGAATTTGATGGAGCTAAGGTGTACTTGGGTGATGATTCTAATTTAGACATTGTTGGCCATGGTAAAGTTAAAATCAAGTTTCCTAATGGTAGAATAAAAAGGATTAATGTTGTGTTACATATCCCTAGTTTAGCATGAAATTTGTTATCTATGAGAAAAATAATAGATGCGAGTGTGCAAGTAGTATTTTCTAATGTAGGATGCAAGATGGTCAGAGGTGTCATGGTGATTGCTAGAGGTGTCAGATATGGCACTTTGTATAAGCTTGATGCATGCACTATTGAGTGCAATAGTACTTCTATGAAAATAAATTATGTGGAAGAAGTAAGGGTTTCACCTTCAGTAGATTGTCATGGATTATGGGTACCCAATGGTGTTCTTTCTTTTGAATCAAAGTTACCTACAAAGAAAACTATCTTATGGCCCTAGAAACTTGGCCACATTGGAGAAAAGGGTCTAAGGACCTTGAAAAATACAAACATTTATGAAGGTCTTTCTAATTGTAGTCTTTAATTTGATTTCAATGAGCATTGCATTTATAAAAAAAAAACCATGTTTAGTTTTACCCGAGTTCTCAAAAACCTTGTGGTGTATTGGGTCTTATTCATTCTCACATGTTTTTATCATGTAGATTATCCTTTAATTGGTAAATCCACATATTATGTTTCATTTATTGATCATTGTAGTAGAAGGATATGGGTATATTTTCTAAAGAGTAAATCTAAATTTTTTAGCCGATTTAAAGAATTTAAAGCAATGGTTAAGTTGTAGACTGGAAGAATTTTTCTCCAATGATTTTGATAGATTATGTAAAGATTTTGGTATTCATAGATAGAAGATAACTCCATATTCTCCACAATAGAATGGAGTTGTAGAATGAATGAACATAACACTATGGAGAAGGCTAGGAGTATTTTAAGTGGTGCTAGTCTAGAACAAAGTTTTTGGGATGAAGTTATTTCCATTTCTTGTTATTTGATTAACAGGTCTCCTACATCATCTCTTGTTGATAAGACACATATAGAGGCATTATTGGGTTGCAATCCTTCATTAAGACATCTTAGATTTTTTTGTTATGAGGCATATGCACATGTGTCAAAGGAGAAGAGATCGAAGTTGGAGAACAAGGATGTGAACTATATCTTCATCAGATACAACTATGATGTGAAAGGATACAAGCTTTGGGATCCTATTGCACATAAGGTAATACATAGTAGAAGTGTTATTTTTAGAGAAACTAAGCCTTCTTATATTAAATTGTAGCCAAAAGAATATAAAAAAGAAGATGTGATTCAATTTCCTTTTACACCTGAGAGAGTTAAATCAAGGCCCATGGGTAGATAGGAAGTTGACTAGATCTCATCTAGCTCTAAATCATCGGAAGAGGAGGAAGAACCTCCAACTCAACTTGTTCATAGGTCTACAAGGCACAAACAACCACCTAAAAGGTATTCACTTGATGATTGGAGATATATTTTTTCTTTGAATACTAACATGGATGAACCTAGATCAATAGAAGAGGCATTATGTATGAATGATGGAAAATATTGGAAGATTGCTATAGATGAAGAAATGAAGCTTTGAAAAATAATCATACATGGGATCTTGTACCATTTCCTGAAGGAAGAAAACCTTTTGGTTGCGAATGGGTGTTCAAGAAAAATATTGGTTTAGAAGGAAGTACTGATAAATACAAAGAAAGGTTGGTTGCAAAATTTTACTCTCAAGTTGTGGGTGTTGACTATGGTGAGATATTTTCTCCTATTGCAAAAATGACATCCATTAGATTTTTTCTTTCTATTGTTACTTATGATTTAGAGGTTGAGAAAATGGATGTGAAATATTATTTCCTTGATGATGACTTGGAGGAGGATAATTATATGACCTAGCCAAAGCATGCTGAAAGGTAAAAGCAAATTGGTTTGCAAATTGAAGAAATCTTTATAGGGTTTAAAACAAAGTCCTAGGATGTGGTGCCATAAATTTGATACATATGTGTGAAGTTTGGGATTTGAGAATTCTAAATTAGATCATTGTGTTTATTATAAAACTGATGGTGATCATTTCTTATTTATTGCATTATATGTTGATGATTTGTTCGTCATTGGTAAAGGGAAAGTCGTCCAGGGCACCATAGGGTCTTCATGGAAAAGTTACAAAATGTGTATTTTAGTGTGATTGAGTCATTTTGTTTGTAATAATGCCTTAAATACCATGTTTTATGTCTTTGTGTGTGTTTGAGTCAATTTTAGGGTGATAGGTGGGTTGGTGAGTAAATTTTGTAAATGTTGTAAAAGTTGGGAGAATTTGTCAGTGCCACTTTTGCATTTTTTGCAATTTTTGGGAAGTTGAATGGTTGGGGGTGAAAATTAAGTTGGATATAGTTTTTAAATTTTAAATACACCTTGAAATGGTCGATTCAAGGTTCTGGTGGTGATGTTTGAAGATTAAACATCAATAAAACTTTGTTTGTTGTGTTTTCCATTGTGTTTTTGCTGCTACAGGAGATCATACGGACTTGTACGGCTTTTAAGTAATCATCTACAAATTTGGGTTGATGGAGAATTGATTATTATTTCATTTTCATTTGGTCTCATCATTTTTCATCAAGATTTGAGCATTTTACAACAATTTTCCTAAAACTGGTTTGAAACCCTTGTTTAATTGCCTTGAATGGATGGTTTTAGGGAATTTTTGGTTTCTAAAATGTTGTAGGAGTAGGGGAAGGCATTATGAGCAAGTTTGTTGATGCCTTAGATTGAAAACCTCATGATTTTGGGCATAAAATGTTCATAGGAGTTAGGTTTTTTAGAAAATCTATTGGGAAATGATTTGTATGGTGGTAAATTTTTGGGAAAACCATTTAGGACATGTCTAAGCCATTTTTATGAATTTTTGATTCCTAGAGTGTAAAAACCCTATTTTGACCTTGTGGAATAAGCCTAAATAGGCCTAGTTTCAAGCGCAGCAACAATTTTTTGACCTTTATGTTTTTAAAAAACCCCACTTTCAAATTTTTTATGTTGTCAAACATCGTAATGAGTATCTAAATCTGCAATTATTTTCTAGGTTTGGTTTGAAAATTATGTCAAAAAAACCTTGGTAGTTGTTTTACAAGGCCTAGCTGCAATTTGTGAAGAAGGTAACCTTGTTTGGTGAGTAAAGACTTTGAAAAAGGATTGTTTGAGTGAATTTTAGTCTTTGGTACCCCTTCTCAACATAAAATTTGTATCAAATCATAAGTAGGTTTGTAAAAGGGAAAAAGTGAACACAATGCCCTTAAAGGGTAACACTATGGCTAGAAAAATGAATGAAATGGAAGAGAGGACTGCAAAAGAGATTAGGAGGTTGAAGTAACTCCAAGATAGGATGATAGAATGGCTTGAGGCTGTTGAAAAAGGTCAGAGGATAGGTATGGTCATGGGTGATGTGAGTGACCATGAAGAAGAAGGGGAAGAGGAGAATCCCCAAGAAGAAGAAGATGAAGAGTTGGATCCTGATGAGTAGAAGATGGTCAAGCTACTGAGAGAAGTAAAGGTAGATAAACACAAGATAAATATTTATGTACCTATGTATGTAGGGAACTTGAATGATGAAGAGATTTTGGATTGGATAGTAGCACTTGATAATTATATTCAATGCGAAGATTTACCTAAGGTACAAATGGTAAAGATAGCAAGAAAAAAGTTGAACGGTCATGCCCTATTATGGTGGGATTATGAGTAGACTGAAAGGAGGAAGAAAGGTAAGTCAAAAATTGTTTCTTGGAACAAAATGGTGGCTAATTTTAAGGGTAAGTTCTTATGGGCTGATTATGCAATTCAAATTTATAAGAAACTTCAAGGTTTGAAACAAAGAGAGATGGATGTCAAAGCTTACACTGATGAGTTTTATAAACTGATAATAAGAGTAGGCCACATGGAGGATGATTTGGAGAAGGTAGCTAGATATCTTAGTGGGTTAATATTCAACATTCAAGATTAGTTAACTTTGGGAAATCCAAGAATGGTTGAGGAATTCTATCAAATGGCAATTAGGCCTAAAGAAAAGCTAAAAAGAAGTCAAGACAAGTCAAATAGGGGCAGAGGAAGAAATTCGATAGGAAGAGGATCAATTTCTAATCCATGTAAATCATATGAGGGCCAAGAAGATGCAAGAAAATTTCAAGACCAAGTTGCTTATCAAAGAGAAGGATTTAGAGGATGTATATTAGGTTGTAGAGGCAGATTTGGAGGTTAAGGAAGGGGATCTAGTAGGTTCATAGGAAGGTGTTACCAATGTAACAAGTTTGGACATCAAGCATGGTAATGCAATGAAGTTCAAGCCTATAATTCACATGGAGGAGAAAGAAGGATTCAATTGGTGCAAGAAGATGACAATGAGAGTGTAAACTCTCCATCACAACATGCTTCTCTAGAGGTTAGTGAATCTCTTATGGTAAGAAGAACTCTCATCAAAGAATTAGTAGAAAGGGAGACACCACAAAGGATGACTCTCTTCAAGACAACTTGTAAGTGCTTGGGTAAGGTATGTAAATTTTTAATTGATTTAGGAAGAATAAATAATATGGTTTTAGATGAGATGGTTGAAAAACTTAAGTTGCCAAGAATACCACATGATACTCCTTACAAAGTCTCTTGGTTGAATGAGGGTCAATATGTTTTGGTGAATGAACAAATTTGGGTGGAGTTAAATATAGGAGGGTACAAGGATATAATTTTATGTGACATACTACCCATGGATTTATGCCATTTACTACTAGAGAGGCCTTGGTAATTTGATAGGCATGCTATGTATGATAGAAGGAGAAATACCTATGAGATAGAAAAGGATGGGGTCTCTTATACCTTGACACCATTGAAAGAGGAGGACAAAGGAAAAATTAAGGGAATTAATGTGATGATGGTAGGTAGGAAAGATTTTATAAAGGTAAATGAAGAGGAGAACATGGACATTGCAACCACTAATAAACATGGAGACATTATGGCATCAAACATGAAGAAATACTTGATTTTGGAGGGAAATGATATTGAGTTGGTGTCAAGATCTATTTTTTTGAAGGTCAAGGATGAATTAATTTTGGAGATTCAAGGTTCGTTTGAGATGCATGTTGCTATGATAATAGGAGGAGTGATCCATTTATTTTTTTCAAAAGGGTATATTGATCATTCTTTCATACCAGAGGTTAATTAACCTGATCAAGCAATAGTCATAGGGACACTACAATAGATGGAAGAGGTGATCAACAAAAGTGAAGAGGTCAAGGAGAAACTACAAAGGAAGGTGGACAAGTTCAAAAATATACCTAGAGTGAATAAGAAGGATGAAGGAGACATGGTAGTAGGTAATGAGGCTGGTTCCACAACATTCTTAGATGAAGCACAGGTTAAAGATCATCCATCAAGCAAGCCTTTGAAGTTGGAGCATATCTTAGGTGACAAATAATTCACAAAGATGGGGGATGATACATATTTCCAGTTTTTGGTCCATTGGAAAGGTTCACCAAAGGGAGATGTCACTTGGAGGTCATAGAATGGCATGAACAAGCATCAATCCATTATTTAAGCACTATCCTCAAGGGGACTTGTGTCTATTTTTCTCGAGGAGTATGGTGCAGGGCACCATAGGTTCTTCATGGAAAAGTTACAAAATGTTAGTATTTTGGTGTTATTGAGTCATTTTGTTTGTAATAAGGTCTTAAATAATATTTTTTATTTCTTTTGGTGTGTTTGATTCAATTTTAGGTTGATAGGTGGGTTGGTGACTAAATTTGGTAAATATTGCCAAAGTTGGGAAAAGTTGTCAAGGCAACTTTTGCATTTTTTGTACTTTTTGGGAAGTTGAACGTATGGGGAGTGAAAATTCAGTTGTAAATGGTTGGATATGGTTTTTAAATGTTAAATAAACCTTTAAATTCTCTATTCAAGGTTCTTGTGGTGATTTTTGAAGATTGAACATCAATAAAACTATGTTTGTTGCATTTCCCATTGTGTTTTTACTGCTATAGGATATATTACAACCTTGTATGACCTGTAAGTGATTATCTAAGAAATAGTATTGATGGATAATTTAATATTATTTAATTTTCATTTGGTCTCATCATGTTTCATTATGATTTGACCATTTTACAACAATTTTCCTAAATTTTGTTCGCAACCCTTGTTTAACTGCCTTGAAGGCAAGAAAAATGTAAAACCCACCACTCCATCGGAAAATCTCATGAAACTTGGTGGAATGGATGGGATTAGGTAATTTTTGGTGTCTAAAATTTTGTAGGATTAGGGGAAGGTGTTATGAGTAATTTTGTTGATGCCCTAGGTTAAAAACTTCATGATTTTGGGCATAGAATGTGCATAGGAGTTAGGTTTTGTAGAAAATATATTGAGCAATGATTTGTAGTGGTAGGAAATGTTTGGGAAGACTATTTAGGGAATTTATGAGCTATTTGTATGAAACTTTTAGGCCTGGAGTGTGAAAAAACTATTTTGACCTAATGGAATAAGCCTAAATAGACCTAGTTTCAAGTGTGGCAACAATTTTTTGACCTTTATGTTTGAAAACAATCCCACCTAAAAATTTGGTATGTTGTCAGACACCATAATGGGTATCTAAATCTATAATTATTTTCTTGGTATGAGGTCTGGTTTGAAAATTATGTCAAAAAAAACTCATTTGTTGTCCTTCAAGGCCTAGTTGCAATTGTGAAGAAAGTAACCTTGTTTGGTGTGTAAAGACTTTGACAAAGGGTTGTTTGAGTGAGTTTTTATCTTTGATACCCCTTCTCTATATTAGAAAGGTACGATTTTAGAACTGAAATATCAACTTGCTACTAAGTTTGAAATGAAAGATCTTGGTGCAGCTAAACACATTCTTGGGATGGAAATTATAAGAGATAAAGTGAAAATAAAGCTATGGCTTGGCCAAAGTAAGTTTTTCAATTAAATTTTATAGAGGTTTAATGTGCAAGATTATAGACCATTGTGTATTCCTATTTTAGTTGGAACAAAGTTATCTATTTTAGATTGTCCAACATCCCCATCAGAGTCCCTTACTAGAGGGAAGTTGGAAGTTTGATATATGCTATGGTTTTTACTAGACCATACATTACCCAAATAGTGGGAGTTATTTGTAGATATATGTATAATTTAGGTAGATTTCATTAGGATGTAGTTAAAAGAGTCTTCAGATATTTGTGTGGTACCTTTGATTATTTCTTATGTTATCACAATAATATGATTGAAGATGAGATTTCCCTTGATATTGATGGTTATGTGGATTTAGAATGTGCAAGTGATGTTGATAGCAGAAGATCCACTAGTTCTTATGTGTTTACTTTATTTGGTGGTGCAAATAGTTGGATGAGTAAGTGATAGACTATGGTTGCTTTGTCCATTACTAAAGTAGAGTATATGACATATACTCATACTTGTAAAGAATCCATTTGGCTTAAGAGACTATGTTTAGATATTGGAATAAAACAAGGTGCAGTGACAATTGATTGTGATAGTTAGAGTGTGATATGTCTAGCCAAGAACTTGAAATTCAATTACAAGACCAAGCACATTGATGTACAATATCATTTTTTTAGAGATATGGTCAAAGATGGTAGAGTAAAGTTGGTTAAGGTAGATACTTTGATGAATATTTCTAATTTTTTAACTAACCTTGTGAACATGGACAAGTTTAGATAGTGTTTAGAGACTATGGGCCTTTCAACCCCTAGCAATTAAGAGATGATGATGAATCCCTTCCATTGTCCTTGCAAGGTGTTTGAAAAGTGGGAGATTTGTTAAGAAAATGTGTCTCATCCTTTCAATTACATAAGGTACTATTGGTACATAATATATTGTTTAGCTGGTGATAATGGGGGGTGTATGGGGGGATTCCCCCTTCACGAGGGGTTTTGGGGGATCATCCCCTAGATTGAGGTCCAGGGGTAGTGCACCCTAATGGGGGCTAAGAAGAAATTCCCCTGAAATGAAAATTTTATTTACATTTTACTATTTTAAATTTGGATCATTCATCATTATGTTTCATATTCGATAATTGATATTTTATTAGCATGAATTACCCTTGAATGCAACCCTTTTTTATGAGGACATTGTATTATAGTTGTGTATTGCAATGTATTCTGAGAGTCTGATAGTGGTTGTATTTTTTCTATATCTCTGAGTGGTGATACCCATGTGTGAAGCTTTCTTTGCAAGTATATTGAAGTCTTTGTGATTTTTGAATACTCTATTGGGGAGATTTTGGAGTGTGGGGTTTTTCTCCCAAAAGGCTTTTCCCCATGTAAATCATTGTGTTTTGGTATGCATGATATTTGTTTTTATTTATGTTTAATTTTTTATAACTATTAAAGATCTATAAAAGTTTTGAATTATTCTCCTCTCAAGATTAGTGTAGGAAGTTGTTCCGCTACCTTAGCTTCCTTACATGAGGTGCAGAGCCAATGTTGGAAAGGGTTTCAAGATTGAGGATGGTTTAAGTATGAGTTGAATTATTGAAAGAGGTCAAGATAGATGAAATTTTGAACTATGTGATGTGAATTATGTCAATTGTAGAGCTATAAGGTGAAAAATTGAGCAGAGAAGTGTGAGCTTTCAAGTGTTGCACTACCGGTTGCAGTGAATATAAGGCGTCTACAATCATTCAAATATACTATGAAGGTTTTGGAGCTATTGTGGTGGATTTTGTGTTGCATTGAGATCATTTTCTCAATGTAAGATTTATTCTCTATCTTCTTTTTCTATTTTGGTAGTGAGCCTTGGTTGTGAGCCTTTCAAGGTAGTGTGCCCCTTCTGGCAGTGAGCCTTTGTAACGAGTTTTTTAAATACTTATATTTTGAGTTAATCATCAATGTAGTTTTTCCCTCCTTAGGTTTTCCATGTAAATATGTTGTTCTCTTGTGCATGGTGTTAAATTTTTTTCAATTCATGTTATTTACTTTTCATCCCAATTCATCATAATAGATTAATGGTTTAATGAATGCATGTAGATTTGAATGGCAATGAGAATTTTAATGTTTTTGTAAGATACAATTGATTTTCCCCACCCTCTAAGTTTTCTTGTTCATTCAACACTAGTTCGAAACATGTGCCACATCTTCAAGACTACTAGGTATATTACTTTAATGAACACGTAGTGGGAAAAAGTAATTTTTCTAGCTTAACTATATTTTATATGATATACATTTCTATTGTCTCTATGTTAGAATAAATACTAGATGATGGTTGTGATTATTCTTGAAAAGGATTATATCAATAACATAAATAACAAATAATATGAGTTGTGTATTAAAAAACTTAGAAACTATACTACATGAAATAAAGAGATTTGTATTAACAAATTTCTATCCATTTGAAGGTGACAAATCCTTTTAGAATTACTCAATATAATATACTTTGTCTAGGTACTAAATTAATAGCCTATGACCTATATTTATAATAATTTTAATGATTAAAAATAGTTAAAGGAATGTCTTAACTAGCATATATGTCTAAATAATTTGTTAAAACAAAGAAAAATTAATAAGTGTTCCTATCATCCCCTCCCCCATGAAAATTATTTTCCTCAAAGATAAAGGAAAGGAAAAATTTGTTCAGCTTGATAATATGGTTCCCAAGTTACATCTTCAAGGTGCAACAATCCAACTAGAATAGGACTTGAATGGTTGTGTGATTGTGAAGTTGTTAATAACATGTATACATGATTACTTTAGGTTAGTGAATAATGATTTTTCTACAATTGTATTGTAATTTTTATTTTCTAAATATTACATTGAGCTTCTTTGGAGTGCGGTGTTTTTGTCCTAATAGGGATTTCCCCATATAAATTCATATTATGGTATTTATTGTTTATTTTCTATTTAATGTCTATTTACTTTATGTAATTGTTAAGAGACTAAAATTTGCACAAAATAACCTTATAATATTAGTACATGGAAGTATTTTCCATGTATTTTACTTCCTTTCATAATAGTTAACTACAAGAAACATCTATATATCGATAATGTGCAATGAAATAAATTACACAATAGAAAAATATGATAAAAAATATGCAAAAAATACTTGATAATAACTGTGACTAACAAGCCACATAAATGGTAGAAACCTCCAAATACCTCCAATTAGAACACAATTCACAATATGATGATGAAATAAGATACAGTACCTCCTATATATACCTTATTTATGCCTAGGATATCACCTAGACTGGATAAGATAACCCTCTATAAGCCTTAGGCTGACCTAATTAACTAAATAAAAATATAATAATTATAATATGACTTAATTAGGAATTAATATAGCCACAAGCTAACTATTCATAACTCAATGTACTCCAATATTAATGGTGTAGCATGCCCCCCTATAGAGAAGAATTATCCTCAATGTTAAGAAATTTTTGACGCTTCTGAATGAACTCCTTGTTCTCCCATGTGACATATTCAATTGGTAAATTCTTCCATTGGATGAGATATTGGTTGAGTGTTCTATTCCTTATCTTCCTTTTGAATTTATAAATAATAAACTCTATCTCCAATATGATTCTTCCTTCATCAAGCTCAGGTAATATTTTTTGATTAGGGATATTATTCTCAATTACCTTCTTCAAACAAGAAACATGAAAAAATAGATCTATTTTTGTTTTGATGGAAAATTAAGCTTGTAGGAAACACTACCTATCTTATGCATGATTTGATATGGGTCATAATATTTTGGAGACAACTTGTTATTTTTTATTGTTGCTTCAGTGACATTTGCTTGTATGGTTACAATCTCAAGAAAATTCAGAGAGAGAGAAATAGATAGAAATACAAAGACAGAGAGAGACAATGAGACATAGAGATAGAGATAGAGACATAGACAAATATAGAGCTAGAGAGAGATTTAAAGAGAGATTGAGAGAGAGATAGATATATAGAGAGAGAGAGATAGAGAGAGACAAAGAGATCTAGAGAGAGACCTGAGAGATAGATGGAGAGTGAGTGAGTGAGTGAGAGAGAGAAAGCTAAGAGGGATATAAAGAGTGATAGAAAATTGAGAGAGAAAGATAGATATAGATAGACATAGAGACAAAGAAAAAGACCTATGCGAGAGGGAGGGAGAGGGACTAATATTTTCTAAGTAGGGTTAGAGAGATAGAGGGAGCAAGAGATCCAAGAGAGAGAGAGGGTGGGAACGATAGAGGGAAAGGAGAAAGGGATAAATAATTGATAGGGAGAGAGTGGAAGAGAGATAGAGGGAGGGATGAAGAGACTTTATAGGGAGATAGGGGGAGATATAGAGATAGAGAGAGAGAGAGAGACCTGAGAGGGATATGGAGAGTGAGAGAGACTTGTGACAAAGAGAGAGGGATTGTGAGATACTTGAGAAAGAGAGGGAGTGGGAGAGACCTGAGAGAGAGAGGGAGAGAGATTTATCTAGTTAGGGTGTGAGGGAGAGACATGAGAGATATATATAAGGAGTAGGAGATAACTAAGGGAGAGAGAGGGAGTGGGAGAGACTTGAGAGAGAGAGATAGATACATGGGAGGGAGAGAGGGAGATGGAGAGTAGTAAAGACTTGAGATAAATAAAGAGTGGGTGGGAGAGACTTAAGATAGAGAGACCTAAGAGAGAGAGAAAGGGAGAGAGAGAGTTATCTAGTTAGGGTGGGAAGAAGAGAATTGAGAGAGAGAGAGAGGGAGTGAGAGAAACCTAAGAGATAGAAAGGAGTCACTGAAGAGAATTTGGCATTTCATTGAATCCAAAGAAATGCATTTTTGGGGTCACCCAGGGAAATTTTTTGGTACATGTCCTCTCAGAGAAAGGAATTTCCATAGAACCCGAGCATATTGAAGCCATAATGAAGATTCAACTAATAGGCAACAAAAAAGGATTGAAATATTTCTTCAGAAAGATAAATTTCATTAGAAAATTCATCACAAGCTTTGCTGAGATAGTTAAGCCACTCAATGACATTCTGAAACAAGACTCCAAAGTCTAATGGACATCAGAAGAAAAGTAGGCCTTTGAGGAAATCAAGAAATAAATTGCTGATGCACCTGTGTTAGTTAGTCCAGACTATCTAAAGTCATTCTACATCTACTCCTTCGCTTCAGACCACTCGTGTGCCAACATATTGACCCAGAAAGATAGTGAAGGAAGTGGGTACCCAATTGCCTTCATCAGTGCTCCATTAAAATATTATGAGCTGAGGTATCACAATGTGGAAAAGTGAGCATATGCTCTTGTTAGAGGAGTCAAGAATTTCAGACACTATATCCTAAAAAACAAGCTATTTTCTATAGCGCCTAACCCAACAATGAAGATGTTGCTGATGCAAAAGGAATTAGGAGAAAGAAAAGAAAAATGCCTCACCCTACTGTAGGAATATGGCATGGAAATCTAGCCAATGAAACTAGTTAGAGGGAAAGAACTCACTCAAATGGCAGCTGAGGTAGCAGCTAAAGCAAGACCTGAGCTTACAGTTCAACAATATCAACTTGAGGATATCTCCCCAGGGGAGTGGTATGATGATATTTTCTACTGTTTGTTGAGCCACAGATTTATGTACCTCTTGCAAGGAGTTTAGAAGAATTCCATTATATTGAGGAGTAGTAGTTATATGTTGCAAGGTTCCATAATTTATAAGAAAATTCATGAGGGGATCTATCTCATATGCTTGGGTAAAGAGGAAGCAATGCGTGTGCTGAAATAATTCCATGAAAAATCTGGTACTGGTCATGGACTGGGTTCCTCTATTTCTCATCAAATCCTATGAGTAGGCTACTACTTGTCTATAGTGTTCAGGGATTATCATAATCTTACTCGGACGTGTCATGTTTTCTAGACTACTACAACTAGAGAGAGGAACTTTATTGTCCCGCTGTAGCCTATCTTGGAGGTAAGATCATTAACGCAATGGGGTCTCAACTTCATTGGTCCAGTAAGCCCACCATCTTATGTGGGTCACAGGTACATTCTAATCACCTCTGATTATTGTACTAGATGCACATAATCTATTACATGTAGGAAATGTACTATAGAGGTAGTTTTTTATTTCCTTGAAATTTTTATGTAAATCATTTTGGTTGCCCCTATGCTCTCATCTACAATAATGGTCCCAATTTTTCCTTGCTGAAATTTGCTAGTTGAGCCTTCGATCATGGTATTACCCTTAAATTCTCATCCAACTACTACCCCCGAGGAAATGGCCTTGTTGAATCAACCAAGAAGAACCTAATAACTATCATTAAGAAGTTGCTTGATAGGAATCCCAGGGAATAGCACACCCAACTCTATTTTTCCCTTTGGGCAGATCATACATATCATAAGGCTGCCTTAGGAGATTCCTCATTCCACCTCGTCTATGGCTTGGATCCTGTGTTCCCGATTCACCTAAAGATCTCCATAGTCCAATTCATTAAAAAATTCTATGAAGAAGGGGAGTCAAGGGAGGTTCACTTAGCTGAGCTACTCCACTTAGAAGAAGTACGAGACCATGCTATTGAAATTATTTCCAAACATCAGGGCATAGTCAAAAGATGGTTCGACCATCAATCCAAGGTAAAGGCCTTTAGAATTGTTGATCTGGTTCTATGTTGGGACAAGGCCCATGAGAAGAAAGGGGGACATGACAAATTCGACAAGCTATGGCTTGGCCCCTTTCAGATTGCTGAAATCCTTGGAGATAATACCTTCAATTTGAAGACATTAACTGGTGAAGACGTCTCATTCCCTATCAATGGATAACACCTTAAGCATTATTTCCTCCCCTGAGCTATTGTAGCTCATCCCTTGCAAATATCTGTACATATCTTAGGTTAGGTTCCCCTTTCTTTTTTGTTTTATTTTGCTTCTATTTTTCTCATTTCTGAGTTGTTTTTCTTTGTTGAGGGTGTCCTTTGGCCCCGATGCGGTGGCCATGCTTGATTCGATGAATGGTTCATTCTACTACCCACTCTTATTTGTTCTTTGGATAAGCCTTCATTCCCAACTATTGATTTCTGGATGCTTTCAGGAGTTGGTTTCCTCCTTTGAACTTTGAACTAACCTAGGATTGCACCCTTGTTTGAATCTTTTTATGCTTATCATGGATCATAGTAAAAAAAAACTTTAAATGTTTCTAAAGAATTGTGTGGTAATTGCTAGGAAGGGTTGACAAGTGAAAAATATTAAGTCTTCTCCAGTGACCACTGTGATTCCCAAACCCATTGTGAGCTTCAGTTCTTACACATTTGAGCAACATAAAAGAAAGTACTATAAAGAAACATCAAAAATAAAAGGAAACGATAAGTTGAAATTATGCAACTGAATGGGTGTATGAATAAATCTATCGAGGCTATGGACGTCTAGCTAGAAGTAGAGCTATGTTTGTGGGATCACAATGATAACTCCATCAGGGCTATCAATGTATGACTAGCACTAGAGCAATGTATAGGTTACTTTTGGGGTTAGATAATTTATGTAGCTTGTCCTTCCATGATTAGTAGTTGTTGGCATGATTCTTGAGGAAAGGAAATGAACTCACCTCACACACACTTCCATGATGATCCCATAACATGATTCAACCAAGGATCCCATCCTCAACTTGATTCTTAGTTCACATTTGGAAACTATCCCCTAGTCTACAAAACTAGAGATTCTTGGCTTTGAATGAATATTTATCCTTAGAATTCCAAGAGCGTTCTCCTAGCAGAGTCACCATTTGTTGTGCCTATAGCACACACACCCCATTTGGAATGGGGACCCTCTCTTTTTGCCTGTGCCTAGTCACTTTTTGTTTTTCCTCATTATGCATGCCCCCTATTTTGAGTCCTAAATGCTCAAGGAACCCTGGAAGAATCATCTTGAGTTGGCCAGATTTTGCTACCCTTAAATTTTTAAAGTCTTGGGTCTTCACGGGTTTTCCCTGGCTCTTTTCCTTTAAAGTTTAAAAATTGGCATCCTTTGACCAGTGCGAGCTCGTCCCTATGGGTCATCTTGTGTGGGTTTCCATCCTGATAGTGTCGTTATGAACGTCGGTCTCAAGATGTCCTCCTGCCCCATAGGATCCATGCCCACCATTGCCCTTTTCATCACCAACCATTTCCAACGGCCAACGCTTGACTGCCTTCCTTCCTACGGACTCCACCATTCCTAATGTCGTGTTTGAAATGACCATTCACCGACCAAAGATAGCCATTATATGAGCATTAAATAGGGTATTAAATGCCATATTTCCTATAAATACTCCTGCTTGACCTACCATTTTCAAAACATTCTTTTGTAGAAGAACTATCAAATCCCCTATTTGTTATCATCGTCGCACCCACAGACTCCCTCTGTCGATTCGAGTATCATTCGAAGGATGATTCATCATCACCATTTGTAGGACCTTGAGGTGAGTTGGTCATTACCCTCTGTTGTGCATTTTCCATATTCAAATAAAAAGGGTTAAGTGTTGTTTGATGAAAATGATGAAACTAGGTAAAGAAAGGACCTCCTCATGAAACCCACAAATCCAAAAACTTGAAAAACCTTAGAAAAAATTGATCTGGAACCATTTTGAAATTAACACCATCGTAGTTGTTCTTGAGCATAGCGATCATGCCCTTCAATCCCACAACTCACCCAACACTATCATTTCCCCTCGCAAACAATAACCTTTTGAAAATGGCTACCACCCTTGTCGAGCCCGCCTTCGTAGGATACTCCATTTTCTCGACCGCTGCTAAATCCTAAGGGTTTTACAAGTTTGGAGGGAATATCCTTCGACCCTCTCAGGTTTGACTGTAGGCCTCTACCTAATAGATTCTCTTGGTGTTGGTCATTTTGAGTGGCCTTTATGACACATTGTTCCACATACCAAGCCCTGCCCTTACAACTACCACCCAAGATAAACTTGCAAAATCTTGAGTCTAAATTAATCCATCAAACCTGTTGGGCCCATAATCATGGACCTTTGCCCATGGGTAGCTGCTACTTATCACCATTCCTAAATATCTAGTTGATGTCACCCTCCTGTCGGTCGGGTCTCGCATTCCTGACTATCGATCGTGTGACTAAGAAAAATCCCAATTTCTGAACAAAGTGGGCCGAGCCCTCCGAATTTTCATCTATAGGATGTCATTTTGATTTCGCTATTTTAAATGGCCTTTGAGCTCTGTCTTTCTACTTAGTAGAACTTGACTGTATATCCACCCTTTTCTATCAAAACACTGTGTTTCATAAGGGTTGTGGTTAACTCTTGTGGGTCGCGACTCGCAGGGATTCATTACTTACCCACCATCTCAAAACCACCAACCAGTTACTGCCTCCCATTGGTTGGAACCTAGCATCTCATTCACCCTTTTACCCTTCAGAACTCTAAGTCTTGATGTAACATGGGTTAGGTCCTACAGACTTCCATCCATGGACTTCAGCCTAGGTTTTTCCATTTCAAATGATTGTCTCATAGCATCCTTATGTCCGTCAGGCCTTACACTCTTGTTTGTCATCTGAACCCACAACCAAAACAAAAACCAATGTGCATTCACCTCCTATGAACTCGATTATGCGGGTATCCCTTGCTGGATCTTCATCCAATCACTACTGTTCTGAATGAAAAACCTTTCATTTCCTTTCAAACCTCCTAGCCCACACCTCTAAGGATTAAACATGATGATCTACATCCTCTGACCTCGCGGGTCCCACGTTGCGAGACTTTTTTTGTGAGATTTTGCCCTGGTACTATCGTTTTAATGGTACATACCCCAAAACAGTTACCAGCCCAGGGAATTTTGCACCCCTGGGCCCACATTTCCCAATTTCCTCCAAATGAAAGACATAAGATGATTTTTAGAGGATTTTATGATCTTTAAAGCATGAATTGTCAGATCTAACACTATTTTGTAGGATTTTGGCTGACATTCCTCATATTTTATGCTTGAATCATTTACTGCTCCTTTTTTTACAAGATATATGGAACCAGCTTCTGGATCCTCAAGGGTGGCCACAAAGAAAGATAAATGGAAAATGATCGCTAAAGAACCTAGAGGAAAAGAGGATAAAGATCAAATGAGATACAAGTTCCAAGGGGAGACCCTCAACTCAAACGTCACTATAGATTGGAAGGAGATCTCATACACTAATCTGGGACACATAGATATTGATGAATTCAAATAGAGGGTTAGACTCCACCCAACAATAGAGAATGCTAGAAAAATAGAAGCAGTGGATTGGCTAATGTTGTAGGATTCCCACCGGCTCTCATAGCCTATGAACTTTTAACAGCCTGTAGGGAGGCATACCAAGAAGAAACCAAGAAGATAGTGGATAGAGATGGAAATGTGTTATCTGACTTCTCTACCAAGTCAATGGGGAGGATCTTTCACATCCCTACTTTTAGTGAAATGGAGAAAAATTCTAAATAATATGATAAGAAGATCTGGGATATTGATCCCCTCAAGTTTAAAAAGTTAATCAATCAATACTGGTTGAAGGACAAGAGGGGAAACACAAATAAAGTTCCCCAACAACTCTTTCGAAGTGACTTTTACGAAGATTACCATGACTTAGTAACTCTTTTGAGCAGAGTTATGGGCCTTTCGACTATGACCTTCTTTCAACATTGGATGTTCTATTTCATTGAGGATATCATCTAAGGAGACACCTATTTCTATTGGGTTGGAATTATTAGTGTCTTCTTGCATAAGAAGTTTTTGGTAGTAAACAAAACCTCAAAATTCTACATGACATCATACCTTGTCTGCTTTCTTGCTAACCATGCCGAATACACGGATTTATTTGTGGCACCAAATCCAACTCCAGAAAGGGTACTAAAGGTGTATGGCAAGTACCCTCAACTCCAATACATAAATTTCAAGAGGGACTAATGTAGATTCAACGATGCCTTCATAGGCCACATCATTAGAATGCTCATGGGTGACCCTAAAAGGATAATCTCACATAGTGCCAATGCCTTCATCCACTAGTTTAGATTTGTGTTTATACAGTTTCCAAAGTTGACTTGTATCTGAGCCAAGGTTTTCTCTGATAAACCATACAAGATGCCTCATTACCTAAATGACTGGATAGTATTTCTTGAACTCTCACGATAGCTACAATGAGAACACACCCTCTTGAGTGACAAACACAGTGCGGGGATTCCTTATCCCCTCTCCTTTGGACAGGGAATGTATGAGCTCCATACATCTGAATGTGCAAAATATTTTGACAAAGAGTTGAATGAATAAAACCTAAATTTCCATACTGGTCGGCCTCAGATGGATCCATACGGAAAGCTCAAGATAATGGTTGGATTGGAGTATGCCCACTTTCATAGTGTCATGTATTTTTTCCCTAACTGTAAGGATGAAATGGAGGTGTGTATGTGGCAGTACATGTGCAGGACAACCTACTTCATTAGGGTGGTAAAACTTTTTCCAGTACCAAAGCAAGTGGTCAAAGAAGAAAGCATGGTGGTGGACCTAATGTATAACGCTAACACTAAATTGCAGCTACCATTGATAGATTGGAATGAAGAGGAGGTCAATGAACTTGACATTATTACAAAGCCTATTGAGGCAAGAACCAGACAATGGATTGATGGGAAGATTTCCCAATTAAAGCTGCATGGAGTGACCCTAACATATGGGGGGAACTCAAAGATTCAATGGAAGGTGAGACTAACAGTGCCTTTGATTTTTCCTCGATAGGAGATACCTCAGCGTCTCCCTTGAACACATGATCAAAGAAGAGAAAATAAGCGGTTTAAGGTCAACCCAAATCTAAGGAGTCTTTGGGGAAGGCTTCAAAAGTTGGAACTTTGAAGAAATCAAAGAGATTGGGAGGTTTCATAGGAATGCCCAATATTCTGAAGGACCCACTCCATGAGGGAGAAGAACAAATGAATTCCCAACCTACTACACTTGTTGTCCTAGCTGCAACAATTGCTACCATTGTTACTCCCTCTCTTATTTCCCAAGCAGTGGTTACCACCTCTCCGCCCGTGGTGGAAATTTCAGTCTAGCTTGGCTCCATTTCTCATATGGCCCAGGTTATAACCATGAATTATTCATCAACCACCACTTTCCCACTCTGTTCCTCATCCATGTCTCCCGCATTGAATATTTCATCCTCCACTACCGCAACGATAATGCCCACTCTTGTCCTCCCTGAAGCTTTTAGCAAATACATGCAAAATATGCCTTCAGAGCTTTCTAGGATGTTTGTGAACCCCACAGTGTAGGTTGCTTTAGCTCACGTGATAATTGGTATCCTTGTCCCTCCTCTTCCTACTGACCCTCCAACGATGGAGGTGAAAATGAAAAATTCTAAAGAATTGGATAGGAAATAGAAGGAAGCATCCAAGAAATTGGAGGAAGAAGCAGATGATTATTATAAGCATCCTCCACATTACCATCTAGTAATTGATGAGGTCATCCACAAAGAAGAGGAAGCATAATCCTCTGAAGAAGATGATGAAGAACCAAATTATATCATGGAGACCTTTGATCCTGGGCTCAAGGAGGACTTGGCTTGGCATCTCAAAGATGTTGAAGGGGAAGACACTAAAAAAATGCCTACTATTGAAGAGAAAGGTGTTGACGAAAAAAATAGAGGACATGAACCTCCAACAGGGGAGCGAGATCAAGGCCCCAAAAATGATGAAGAGATTCCTCCTCTAGAAGAACAATAAGAGGGAGAGGAAGAAAAGAAAGAAGAAGACCAGCCTGAAGGAGAGGCTAAAATGAGAAGAATCCCAAAATTGGAACATCATGAAGAGCATGGGCATGAGGAAGAAGAAGAGACAACTTCTGAAAAAGAAGACAACCCCAAGGAGCATGTAGCTACTAAGTCCCCAAATAAAGTGACTATGTTTATTCAAGATTCAGATGAAGAAGAAGGGGAAAATACAGAACAAGAGGCCTCAGGTGAAAAGACATTGCAAATCCAACACACCCATGCAAAGGAAGGTGATCACGAATCACCAAAAGGGGAGGCTCTGATGCCTGAATGGCTTGAGAAGCAACTAGAAAAGAAGAACCCAACCCTAAAATATCTGAAGGCAAGGCTAGAAGCCATCTTGGCTCAAGCCCAAATAAACACAAAGAAGAAAAAGAAACTAAGGGTCAGATCTCAGCTAACTATGGATGCATCTAGATCAAGGATAGTATAAATTACCATCTTGATAATGGGTGAGGAGGGGGTCAGCTACAAAAATTCTACCATTGACCTAGGGACAATGATGAGTGAACAAAAGATCGATCATCTTCAAGAATCTGTCACCACCATTGTGCACCAAATGAAGAAAGATAAGACCTCTAAGGAGGAGTTAAAAGCATAGGTGGCAGATTTAACGAAATATATGCAATAATGGTATTCAACCGAGGAGCTCCCTACCACATAAATGGCTACCCCATTGCTTCTATCAGAGGAACATATTAGAAAGCTAGAAAAGAGAAAGATTTGGATGAAATATATTGAAGATTGGTTCTGACAGGTCCTCTACAATGGGAACATGGGCATTGGACATGTTGCTAGGACAACGAATACATTCTTAGATGTGAAAAAGTATCTTGAGGATATAAATAAAATATGTACTGACTTTCTAGAGATATATAGGATTACGTATTCTAAAATTGAGGCAGTCCTCAAGATGTATAAAAAAATAGTGAAAAAAGAGCTTACTTTGGTGGAGGGCAATTTCTAGCTTGTGGAAAACTAGAAATTGGGCCTCGATCAAAAGAAAAAATCTTAGAGCGGGTTCTCCATGAAGTGGAACAATATATTGATTGGGTTAAGGAGATTAGAACAACATGTGAAGAGTACCTTAAACTAATGACATATTTTGGCATGCCTTATATTGAGATAGATATAGAGAAGATAAGCCCCTACTTCCATAAGCAGATGGAAAATGGAATCACGGGTGAGCTCATAGTAGATTTTATGGGTTTTTATACTTGTGCCTTCACTCAGTTAGGACAAGTAGAACAAAATGCAGCCAAATGTGAAAAAGATTGGGACACACTCACCCATCAATCCAAAAGATTGAACTTACAGGTGCTTCAATCCAAAATTTTGGAGTGGGATAAGCTTCATCCTTTGATCGAAAAATTTGTGGAATATGCTACATTACAAAAGGAGGTTGGAAAGCATGTAATAGATGATGAGTTTCTCACAATGTAGCTACAAAAAAAAGTAATCTGCTAAAAGACAAAAGAGCTACAATGCTGCCACAAAGGACAAAATAGGCAAAAGCCAAAGATGTAATTTTAAATTTATATATATATATGGGGGTAGGTGAAACCCTAATGTAAAATGAATCTAGGCCACACAAAGAAAGTAAATCTTGGCCATTCATTTCACCTTTTGAAAACTATAAATAGGGGGTCTCCTCTCATTTTCAAGAGAGAGTTGAGTTGTTGTAAATACATGCTATTGGAATAGTAATAGAAATTCATTGATTTGGTGGATTCTTGAGTTCCAACTTATGTTGCATGATTCTTATTCTCTTAGTTAATGCATTTGAGTAGATTTACTTTTTTGTTTTAGGTATTTCAATTTTCCTTAAAATATTAGATAAATGTTGTTCATTGATTGCTAAAGATTGCTATGGTGCTTACATCTTCTTAGTTCATAGTTTGGCTGCATATTGATGATATAAAATTGTGGAAAGCTATTCTAAACTTTATATCCTTTTTGCACTTAAAATATCATCTCTTTATTCATGTCCATGTTGAATGAAAAGCTGAAATCTACAAATCTTAGAAGATTGCACTAGTTTCATGATACTGTAGACTTTATTGGTTAAGTGAAACTCATTCTTGGGAAGGTTGGCCCGCTGTAGCAACCTCCATTATCACTATTGACTGCTAGTTTCAGATCTAGGAACCCCTTAACTTCCCTTCCCTTTTTTCCTTTTTTTAATAGTGACTTTGAACAAGGTTCATTGCACATTGTAAAGCCAAATCTGAAGCTGAAATATGAGTTTTAGATTGTTGTTTGAACGTACAATAATTGTGCAGTAAAATTACCATCTCAAGAACTCCATTTAATGAACCAATTCCTCCCAGCTTAACTCACGTAAGTCTTCCCTCTGATTACCAACAAAATAATATTTAAAACAACTAAGACATTCCAAGCATTGTCATGATCTGACACCCGAGAGACTTTAGGGTGATTTTAAGCAACTTGTTCTTGGAAATTTCCTTTCAAGAGAGGTAATGCACTTATGCATCACCTATGTTGAGAAGTGCAAAAACACCCATCAACAAAAACTCAGTTTCAGTGAAATGTAAATGTAATGAGCCTGATGCTTGTCGCTCTCTTATGCTATAAAAGAGATTTGAAGGCTCATTACAATGGTTAGATTTTTGAGTCCAGTAAGATTTTGGTAGGCCAGGGTAAACACATAGAATGCAGAATTCTTGATCAATCTACCATTAATTGTCTTGGGTAGGGTATATGTATGAAGTAGTGTTAAATTCCCTTATGTAATTACTGATATCGAAAGAAATATAAAATTTTAAATTATGTGATCTCCTATGCATTGTTATGATAGACTATGAGTGAAATTAACAAGTGTAATTTCATCTATCTATCAAAGGTTGGTTTGAAATGTATGATTCTTCTACTTGATTCAGCTCAATGAGTTAATTAAATGCTTCAGGAAGAATTATAGGTTTATGATAATGGGCTAAGGATCTGATAAGTAGTGATTCTTTAAATACAATGAAGTTCTATGATGTAATTCATTGTAAAAATGCTCACCCATATCAGGATGAAGTATTGTATATGGGTATGTGCAGGATCATTATGGAAAAAATAGGCCCTTAAGTGGCAATAAAAAGAAAAAAAATTCAGAGTTAGACAACTTGACATAAAAATTTGAATAAGTTATCTATATTATTTCAAAAAAATGTAAAAATAGAATCTATAGAAAATTCAATGTAGTTTCTAAACTACTAGACCTTTATTTTTTATTTTTAAATCTATTTGGTGAAAATTTTTAATTTCAATGCAGTAGTATTTAAATTTCAGGGTAAAAATAAGAAGTAGGTGTCTGTCTGACCACCCTAACCACAATAAAATGATAATATTATTTTATAATATTTTAGACATAAGTAGAGGACTCATGTCTTGATGTGATGCATATTTTTTTATAATTTTTTTCCAAGTAAATAATCAATTATGAATTTTTTATTACAACTTTTAAAAAATATAAAAGCTTGTCTGTCTAACCACCTTAACTTGGTCAAAAATTCAAAAAATTCAATTTTATTTTTTAATCCTATAGTATGTGAAGCATAGAATGTGACACATGTTTCAGATTCAGAAAATGTGATACCGTTTGTAAGTTATAGATTTTTTCAATTAGCCTATCAATCAAGACTTTATTTTTAATTCTAATATTTAATGAATAATAAATTATTTATTAAATTCAAAGTAAAGTATAATTTATATTGGTGGAAAGCTGAGAATATCCACTAAAAACCCTTTTTGTTTCATCAATTTTGGGTAAAAAAAAATTTGTCAGCCACATGGGCCATCATTTGGCTTACACATCGCCACTTTTTGGCCCATCATGATCCTGCACATACCCATATGACTAAATGTTTTATGCTTGAGTCTTGCTCAATTTGATTTGGCACTAGCTTATTCATCTAGAGTTCTCATAGTTTATTGAAATTAGAGAATACCCATTTATGGATTCAAGGTCAAAACACTGCTAAATTCATATTATATTCATGATGAGATGCAAATATCAAAGTTACCAAATGTTCCTAAGAACTTAGAGGTCATTTGTTTAAGTTTGGCCGAGCCTATGATAAATCATGTCTAACTACACTCAATTAGGGATAGATTTGTGTGTAGAAGTGTTCTTGATATACTAGAAATCATATGAACACAATGAGGAACACCCTCCTTGGTTTCACAAAGCCTAAAGAGTAGGAGTAAAGGGCTTAGGATCTTTTCTCAATGTGTTGGATTCCTAGCCCTGAATGTTCTTGAATATAAGGCATGGAATCCCTTTACAGAAGTTTGGGACCTAGCAATAAAAAACACCAATAGAAATGGCAACTCTATTGGGGAGAACTTTTGAGAAATTTAAAAGAAAAAGAGGAATCCTAGGCATAGATGGTAATATCACAGAGTCAAGTATTTGGTGAATCTGAACATCTGGTTTAGATATTAAGAAGTTTTAATACCTAGAATTGATTTTGTTGTAGTAGATTCCAAAGAACTTATGTGTGACTCTGTTGTTGAAGAAGACCCAAAACAATATTTAACTTTAAAAGAACTTCATGTTGCATGAAATTCTTCCTCTATGAAAGAGGTGGAGACTATGTCTAAAGAACTAGTTGAAATGTGAAGAAGCCTTCCAGATTTGTAGAAGTTGCAATAAGGAAGAAAGTTAAAAACTGCTACAAAGTTTCCAGGTATTCTGATAAATATAAAGAAGGCATTATTCTATTTAAGAGAAGTTTATGAGTAATCCACAAGGTTCTAATGGTAGTTCTTTTCATACTTCTAATATGTAATACCCATGATGATATGTAGATTATGTGAAGTTTACCCTTGAATATGTTTCCATTGTGAAATATCAAATTGAGAAGTATGCAGGGAAAATGGGTTTTGTCATGCCCTCCAAGGGATTTTGTTATTGAAAGGTATATGCCACTGAATTTTAGTGGTATTAAAGGTTTTCCAAATATAATCCCTAAAAATGTTAGGAAATATTTGCCTAAATTCATAGGGAAAAGTGTAGAATCAACTTCTAAACATTTGTGAACATTCATGGATTTGATGGGAGATTATGAGATAAATCATGAAGATGTTGTCATGAAAATTTTTGTTCAATATTTGAAGGACGATGCTAGATATTGGTTCTCCTATATACCATCATGCTCTATAGTTTCAGGGGATCAATTCAAGAGTTCTTTTGCAGAAAATTTTGGTGAAAGGATAAATCCAGGCATGGTAAGGAAAAGCTTTATGGAAATTTATAAAAATTAAGATGAATTGGTCCCTACTTTCAATCTTAGATTTACAAGGGAAATAAGGGATATTCCAAAAAGAATAAGACCTAATGATGCAGAGTGTCTAGTTGTATATCTAGGAGCTTTTGAAAAGAAGATGGGCTACTTATTGAGAGATAAAGAGCCTACAACATTATGCTAAGCATATCAAAATGCTATGGACATTGAGAACAACCTCAAATATTCAATGATGAAAGGATGTTTAGATACTAATGTTGGTCATCCTGATACAATTTGTGCAGCTATGGTTGAGGAAGCAACCATCAAAGATATAGCTCTTGTTGTCCCATCTGAACCATTACCATTATATGTTAATCTTAGTGAGTTCCAGGAGGGGGACCCTCAAGAGTTAGGAAATGTTGATCATGTCTCCCCTATTAGAAGATTATGTGATATGAGGAGAGGACAAGAAGAGACACCCCATGACCTATTCCATAGATTTATGGATGTGTTGTTGGAAATACCAGAGGGTATCAGGCCTAAAGAGTCAATGTGTATTGACTTATTTTTTGAAACATACTAGTCAGGAACAAGCATACTACCAAATGAAATAAGGCCTAAAAGTCTAGGCCAGGTGGTTGATAGGATGAAATTGGTAGATGGGTTTAAGAATAACCACACACAACAAAAGGTTCTCTTAAGGAAAAATAACTTCAATCCTACTAAGGAGGGGTAGAAAGTAGTGCAAACTGGTGAAGACAATGAATTAGAATTGGACAATTGCAACCAATTCACTTATATCATTTGGACATACCATATTTATAGTGACAAGGATGATGCTCCATGTCATGTTGAAGGGTATGATGTGTGTGAATCAAAATCTTGGGTGGTAATAGAAGTTGGAGAGCTAGATGAGGACCAGATAGTTGTATCACCATCTGATTTGATTAGCGATTATGATTTTAATATTGATTATGATCAGTTTGTTGTTGAAGATCAAGATATCAACTATGCTCATTGTGATAGTTAGTCTGAGGGATCTGAATGTAGCCTCACTATTTATGGTTTCTCATGCTATGGTGGTTGCAATGATAGAAATTCACATCACTCTTTTAATGTCTATGACTATCCATACCAAGTAAAGGGATACCATCTTTCAGAAGATTTGCAAAAACTCTATGGGAAATGATAGGCTACAAAGGTTGCACTCTCATATAAAAGGGATAGAGGTTTCTTGGATAGAATTAATTATAATAGAGAACCCTCTCTTTAATAAACATTCATCCATTCTAGTTGATAAAGAAGAATCCCTTGTTCAGTATAGGGATAACCCACTTTTTGAAGATTCTGATGATGCTTTGGATGTATGGTCAAATTATGGTTGTGGGGAATCCACTAGTGAATTCATTAATGATAATTCCTATGAAAATTTCAAATTTGGCACTACTATGGAGGGTGAGAATAAGGATTGGGGTGAGATCGATGTACTAGAGTGTTTCTCTCAGGAATGTGATTATTCCCATGAAATTAACTTGAAAATAGCTTAGTCGCAAGAAAAGGAGCATTATGAATCTAGTAATGATGAAAGCTCTGAAGATATGGATGTTAACAATCAGTGTGTAAATGTTGAGTTAGGTGACAAATCCTTGAAGAATGATGTGTGCACAAATAAGGGAACTTTTAAAAAAATTAGTGACTAAGTTGCACATTCTAATGCACATGTAGATTATGGAGTGGCACTGAAGCTTACAAAAGATGAATGGTAGAGTGATTCATGTGCAAGGCAATTGAATTATGTTTAGAATGATATCAACCAACATGATTGTATGGTTGAGTTTTTTTTGATACTCCTCATCTCTTGGATATCATTATAATTTTGTTTCCACTCAACAAGGATGAAATTTGTGTGGAACAGGGTGAAGATGTTAATGCATTTGTCTATCTCACTTTTGACTCTTCAAAGGATTGCCTTCCTACTTTGATGTATAGTGTTTTTCATGGTTTCAAATTTGATATGCAGAGTAAATGTGATCTAATGGAATATGGATGTTTACTTTTTCCACTTCAATTGGACAAGCCAAAGATTGATGAGAAAGGAAGTTGTGAGGCAATTGGTGTTTATCAAAGTAGTACAACTTATTGGGAATTTCCTGATATTAGCATTCATCCAAGGAAGGTATATGAAAAGGGGGTCTTTGATTAGGATAAAATTTGGCTCCAAAGCTTGGAAGGTCTTGAAAAATTAGATATTAAATTCGAGGCTAGTGGAATTGGATGAAATCTCTTAACAAGGATTTTTTTGTATAATATTGTAAATTTTGTGTACAGGTGTTGTTTGTTCTTTTCCTGCTGTGTCTACTTGTCTTGTCTGGAACAACTCCTAGTTTGTTGTTTTGAGCTGGTCTACTTCTACTTGATATCTAGATTCTCACCATACCTACTAGGGGTATCAATCCTTGATTTGGAGCCACTGATGGAGACTCTAAAATTTTACAAATTTTAGTACACCCCATGAAAATTTTGTTAAATTGTCACCCTTGTGGTGGTCTTGTGTTAGGGTTTATGGGTTTGTCACCCTTGTTAAAATTTTGCAAGATTATTGAACCCTTGCATTATATTTTCAATTTTACTTGTTGTACTAGGTTACCGGTCATCTTAGTTATGACTTATGGCATCACACCCTTTATTTTACTAACCCCGTTGCTTAGGTCTTCTAGTCGTCAGGAATTTGATAATTTTAAAGCTTTATGGTTGGCTCAAAATATTTAGTCTTTTGAAGACTTATGACCTAAGTCCTTAAAATACTTGAGGGGTCATTTCCTGTCACCTAGCACATGGCCCCTTCCTTATCACAAATATTATGCACATGCATAAATCCAAGCCATTGGATTTAGCTATCTAAATCCAAGTCCTTGTGTGCACACCGTGCATTATTAAAATAATGAATTTTGGCTAGACCACATGGTGTGCTTGATTGCGCCATGCATCCTTTTGTTCAAGTGGGACCCATTTCCCACCATTGGCTATATCTCCCAGTATAGAGGATAAACGACTATGATGTGTCATTGGGTGTCAATCTGAGCCATAGCATGCACATTGTGCAAAATATTAAATGGCTTCACCTAATGACTTGCATGGCTTGTGTGATTGAAACACATGGACATTGTTGGCAGTATAAGGAGGTTGGATGGGGCTTGTAGGTGGTATATGTGGGTTTTAATTGGGTGATGTATCATTGGCTGATGAATCTACCATATGATGGCATGGAATTTTCAAATGATTTGACTCAATTTGATTCGGTCGATGAGCCAATGCACTGATGCAAAAATGACCCATATTCAAAATACAGAATTGGCCATGTGATGACTAATGAGCCTTTGCAAATATACAACATTAATGGTGCAAGCTCCTCAAAGGATATCAGTCTGACTTCCATGTGTGTGAAGCACTACTTCCTAGTGATTAGGATGGATTCTACACTGATTTCCATGTACTTGGGAGTTAATGGTGATGATGCAGATGCCAACAATGATCACTCATGCTTCAATTGGAGCATTGATGATTGTTTCATCAATTTTCCAAATAAATATGGATAGTGGTTTTTCATTTTCACCATATCAATTAAGATTCTGGAGTGCTTTTTGTTCTAGTAGTTGATCCTATGAAGGTTTGAGTCTTGGTACAAAATGAGGAAGTTGAGTGCATCTCCATTGACTATGCGGAGATCAACTAGAGGTATTGTTCATAAATCTGGTGGTGATTTCCCATAGAATGAACAAGATAGTCTTCAAGGTTCTCTCAGCCCAAAGATGGAAAATATGAAGCTCGTTCCAAGGGTCACCAAGTGCAGCTCTCGGCTCAAGGGCCAAGTTGCAAGGTCAAAAGTGACAGTGCTTGACAAGGAGAGAAAACTTATAGACTATAAGAGGGGATTAGGGGCCAAGTTGAGGTATGGTCGTGGCTCTTTGGGTTTACAAAATTTTCCCATTGATGTCTCTAATGTTTCTGGTGGTAGTGATGTAGAGACTAACTTTGATTACAACTATTTCCTCATGGCTCTGACTGAAATGGCTAATGTTAATGAAGAGGTCCTCATGGTTTATCCAATTATCGTGGTGGCACCATGTAATGTTACAGAATATGGTATTGAGAAGAGTGATGATAAATTTGAGGTGGTTTTTTCACCTCCCACTAAGGAAAAATGAGAAGTGGTTGTCTGTATCATGGCCATGGTGCTATTTTAGGCTCCAGGTGATGGTGTGTTTTTCTAGGTTTTCAAAAATTTACTATGATGATGATGTTGGTTCTCTTGGGTTTCAACGTGGACATTATGAGGCTTCTGTTGGAAAAAAAATTCTATAGGTATGAACACCAACTGGTTACATGGGTTGTAATGGTTTTGATTCCCTTATGTGGTAAATGATTACATCCAACCATTTGGGATTTTTGAAATTTAGATGTAATTCTATTTTGAAATGAAATTTTGGTGAAATGTAAATGCAATGACCTCGATTCTTATTTCTCTCTTATCCTATAAAAGAGACCTCAAGGCTCACTACAATGGTCAAATTTTTGAGTCCAATAGGATTTTGGTAGGATAGGGTGAACACACAAAATGCAGAATTCCTGATGAATTTGTCATTAATTGTCTTGGGTAGGGTATATGAATGAAATAGTCTTCAATGGTCTTATTTAATTACTGATATCAAAATAAATCTAAAATTTTAAAGTATGTGCTCTCTTGTGTGTTGTTATGATAGACTATGAGTGAAATTAACAAGTGTAATTTCATTTATCTTTGAAAGGTTGGTTTGAAATGTATGATTATTTTGCTTGCTTTAGTTCAATGTGTTAATTAAATGCTTCTAAAATAATTATAGGTTTGTGATAATGGGCTAAGGATTTGATAAGTAGTGATGCTTTACATATAGTGAAGTTCTATAATGTAATGCATTGTAAAAATGTTCACCCATATCGGGATGAAGTATTGTCTATGACTGAATGTTTCATGCTTGACTCATGCCCAATTTGATGAGGCACTCACTTATTCATCTAGAATTCTCATGGTTTATTTAAATTAGAGAATAACCATTTATGGATTAAAGGTCAAAACACTACTTAATTCATATTCTATTCATGATGATATGTAAATCTCAAAGTTACCAAATGTTCCTAGTAACTTAGAAATATTGGTTTAGACATATATACATAGTATGTATATATTATAAGTTCTTTCATTATGATATTGTAGAGAAGGAGTATTCACTACTCACGATTTCTCTTCACTCAGAGAACCTCACAAGGTGAACTACCCTAAACTACCTCAAGGAACAATAGTGAGAGCTCTAGAATCCAAAGGAGCAGGTCATTGATATTCTTTAGACAAACCGACAAGCTCTTAGCCAAAAGATGCAAGTGCAGAATACAAATGGCAACATGATGCACTGGCATCCCAAATGCGCGATGACATCTCATATGGACCAAAAAGCGAGTTTATCACAAAGAGTGACTAATTGACTACTAGAAATCCAATTGCTAAGAACTTCTAGAATGCAAGAAAGCAACAAGAAGTAATGAGACTAAAATGAAGGGAAATAGAGATGATAAAGATAAGGAGAAGAAGGGAAAAGAAATGCTTACAACCATGCGAGTGATGAAGTTTTCGGCACATGAACGTCTTCAATACCTGCACACAAGAGATAAATTTTTGGGCCTGTATAGAGGTTTGCCTCATTCAAACCCCCATTTTGGTTTTCCCACCTCCATAGACAACCAGATAGATAGAGATAAAAGTAGGAAATGAAGTAAAGAGCACTAAATCACTACAAAATAGTGTTATGCTACTCAACCAAATAATAAAGGAGAGGAGTGAAATATTACCACATCCACCCAAAGTGCTCAAGGCTAGTTGGTGAGAAAATGAGAGGAACTCAAGCCTTTTTCATAATGGTGTTTTGTTCCAAACTTTATCTATTGAGTTGATGGAGTTTTGATGTTTCTGCTATGGAGTGTAAAGTGTTTGGAGATTAAAGAGATGGTTAAGAAGCTGCTTAGATCTTATAGAAGTTGTAGAAGCTGTAGAAGAGGTTTTGGAGAGAGTGTGAAGAGCTAAGAGAGGGATCCAAGAGAGCTAGCATATGGAGAGGTCCAAAATGAATGAAGAAGAGGTCAATTGGAAGAAGGAGAGGAAGGAAATGACCATATTCAGGTTAGTCAACTGAAGAGGGCATTATAAATCGAACCCTAATGGGAAGTGTAACACCTCTACAAGCTCTAGATGCGGGAATCTGTCAAGGATATAAGTGCACCATGTGGATGTCCCTAATAGTAACTCCTCTATTGACACATAAAATGAATGCCAAGTGGAATGAATGCAATGGGCTTAGGTGAATTTTGGATTCAAACCTAGTTTTCTAAAGTGGAGAGCGTAAAAGGTGAATTTGTGTAAGGGGTGAAAATTCGCTCCTTTATATATATATATATATATATATATATATTGCTTCTCTTAAAAGGAAATGTCAAATCTAGGATTTAGCCTCATGTTAAAAAATTCATTGTATATAAAATGACATGCATTTTTCAATAATTTAGAAATATATATATATATATATATATTTGAAATACATACTGTATATATATACATGCCTCTATATAAAAATTAATGCTTACGTGTATATATATATATGTGTGTGTATTCTCATATATATACACAAATGATTTCAATATGTATATATATATATATCTTCTCGCTCACATATATACAAGATAATATGATTATATGTTACATCGACTATATATATATAAATATATACACGCTCCACTATGTTCATGTCTACATACATATACATATATTTATGTATATATTTAATATATATATAGGTTTTATTGCACCATAAAGCATATACACATGTATTCCAACACACACTTATACACATATATGTTCATATACATATTACATATGTTTATGCACATTTGTTAAGTATATACATATATATACTCACATATACATAATTGATTCCTTGTGTGAGTATGTTTGTAAGTATTTCCACTTACACATACATGCATATGATTATGCTCTCACACATGGATCAATGCATGTATATACTCATATACATGCATAATTTCGATGTAGATATGTTTCATTGGAAAGCTTAAAGACACAAAACATCAATAATAACATTTATATACATATATGCATGTTGATACATATGTCATCACACTCGTATGGAAATCCCATTATATCCATCATACACATATGTCGACATATGCATATATGCATATATCCTAAATACTCATTCAAACATACAATCAAGCACAGTAAAATAAGGAAAAAAATCACAAAATCAAATAGAAAAATTCACCCTATAATGCACTCAAGACCCTTTCCAATGTAGACACATAAAACTTAGGAAGACTTACGTACTTCCCAACTCAATTATTCTACTGTGGTGTGTATTCACAAATAGTTTATATTACTGGTTATCCAACCAAGATCTTCTCCTGAGTGATACTTCCCCTCTGCCTGGAGGAAAGAACATTTACCTACAACCACTAACACATGCTCATGGTAGTAAGTTGTTCAAAAAAATCACAGTATATGTAATACATCTCCAAAGTTAAAATATCAGTTTAATAACCATCCATTTCACATATATGCATTTATTTTAACACATCATCATATGTGATAGCATACATTCATAATGCATTGATAACCAAATTTAAGAATAACTTATTCATCTCCAGAATTCATATTACATTCATATTTTACCCTACATAGTGATAGTAAATAGTAATTACATAATTATGGTGTAGCATACTTCCCCCCTTGTGAATCATCATCCCTAATGATCTATAACACTCTAAGACATAGATAAATTTGAGTAGGGGTTTATACTTACTCTTTTCAATTCATTTAAGAATCATAAAACATCCTTCCTATGTAGCATCCCACCTTGTAACCTTTCCCTTCTTGGACCAGCTTGCATCGAGTGCCCTCACTATCACATATGGAAAACTTCTATGCCTTGTACATACTTATAATCCCAAAGAGCTTTATTACATTATCATATTACCTTGTATATACATCCCAAGGAGAATAGTAGCTACACATGACACATAATACATAGTAACTAGAAACCATTGGCCCATGAGTTCATCCTTGGTATAATACAAATAGAAAAGGAATAACGATGCATTACACACTACACCATGGGTCCCATCCTTCCTTTTGGTATTCACTTTCAAACAAATTAGAAGCTGAGTTCATCCATCACTTACAGATCCAAATTTTTTTTACCATTAGGTACTGTTCTTGACTACTTGTGCATCTTGAGAATAACATTACTCTTGGACACCTATCAATTTCTGATACTGCTTTATTTTTAAGCTTTGTATCAAAAATGTTTCATCAATCTCTTCGATCTATTACTCATTTTTGACAATATATCAAGTCTATGGTTAACCCTATTTCAAAGCCTAATATATTTTCCAACCTTCCTTTCCATGAAATGGTCTAAACCTCAATGTTATAAGTTTATAAACCATTCAAGATTTGGTTTACCACTTTTTCCTATTTGGAAATATTAATATATTGCTCATTCATTCAATTGAATGTCTCGTAGTATGATCATGGTCTACACAACCCTTTCACTCTTTTCTCATTCATAACTAAGACAACCTTCTCAGGAATACTAAGCAACTAATTCTCACAATATATTATTTAGGACCGAAATCCTATAAATCAAGTTTCCAAATAGCATTGGTTACTTTGGTGAGTATGTCCACTAGAATATTATGTCAATTTTATTGACATACATAGATTGATCTATCTTGTGTTCTACCACTTTCCCTCTAGAATACTAAGAGAGTACACATGTCCTACCAATGATGAAATTCGGTCTCCATTTTTTAGTATGCTAGACATTATCTTGCCACATTCTGTGCATTCTCTTACTCTAATTTTTCATAGGTTATAGTGGTTCCTCATCCATCAAATATCTTTTCCATTCCAATGTCATATCTTTGAAATCAATTTCCTCATTTCATTCCCGAATCTTCCAAACTTTTGGGTACATAGGTATTTTTATATCCAATAATAGTCTATTCTTTGACTAAGTGAAAACCTATTTTACGATCTCACACCATCTTTAATTCCCATGTACTAATGGTTAGGAGTTTAGCGGGGATAAATCTCCTTTATTTTAGGACATCCACAACTTGGATTTCTTCTTTCCTTAGATTATTTCCAAAGATTCATTTCATCTTTTAACTCAATCTAATTTTCCCGTTAAGAATTTGTACTAATTTCAAGTTTTAATCCTCATTCAACCATGTTGGTCCCTAGAAGATATCAATTTAATTGCATACCTAATTACCAAGCATGAAAATTTTTCGTTAGTTCCATTTTTTTACTTAATCACATAGGTGAGTCCCAACTTTGGTATACCCTAATTCTAGGATAGAGTCATCAATCAATGACTAGTCTGATGTTATAGGTTACTCTAACCCTATACGTTCCAATAAAGACCAAATGTACCACTCAAAAAATTAAGTTATTTCCAACATATAGGTGTCAATGAGTAGTCCAGTACATATCCTAACCCAATAGATTAAAAAAACCCAAAAGTTTCTCTCTTTAATCAAATGAACTTCTTGTCCAAAATAGGTTATTCTAAACCTAGGGTTTCATTCGGGTATAAAGTATGATCAAATGATCATTCCAATAAAGTTACTTGATGTGGTTCACGTAACATCACATCGTATCTTTCATACCTTTATTTTTGAAATTCTGACATTTGTTGGAAAAAATGATATATTGAGAGGGGGGTGATTTAGTAAATACTAAAAACTTTAGCCCTCAAAACCTTTGTGCAGATTACTTTCTCAAAATCTTAATGTGTATATTGAAAACTAAAGATGCAAACATAAACATGCAAATAGACAATCAACACACGCATGCCCACAACATGAAATATACATGGAAAACCCAAGATGGGAAAAACCATGATGAGAAATGTTGCTTGAGTCTACTACTCAAATCTAGCCTCACAATCCAAATCTCTATTACAATGTTTAGGGCACCAAATCCCTGATTTAGAAGCTACAACTTCAAGGATGCACCAACACCTTGGTTTAGGAGCTACAACTCGAAGGAGACTACAATCCCCTAAACTGGGCTACAACTTAGTACAATGAGGCTACAACCTCTTACAACATTAAAAGCTCATATATGCATTGATTGGTTCTACATAACCTATAATGCATAATTACATTGTTGCACTCACTACAACTCACACTCTGCTATTGAAGCCGCACACTCAACAACACACCCATACAAAACACTCTCATGTACACATAGAATAATAATTGTTCTATCTTGCTGCACTAGACTTCTTTCCCTTTCTGCAGTGTCTCACACATCGGCACTCTCCTGAATGTAAACCTAGATGATATTTTATATTACATTCTAGGACTTCCTTGCATGTGCATTCTCTATCTAATTTTTTGCTCTCTCTACTTCCTTACCATCCTAGCTACATATCCATAAGTCTATTTTTTGCACTATCTACTATTGTAGACTCATTTCTATACAAGAAGATGCAACCATCATACACTACTAAACTAATTCAATCTTTTGATAATATATAATTGTCTTCTATCTCCACCGACCTTCTATCTATACCTTGAGATTCTAACCACTATCTAGATCATCTCCAACCTACTGTTAGGGTTTTCTTTTCATACTGACTTCACCAGCAATATTTCTTTAACTCGAGCCACACACACCATTGTGTAGCTCATAATTAATATATTTAACAAATTTTACTAGATATTGCCATATCTTGCATTGAGTCACCCAGTATTTAATTCTATTACAGATAATTTTCCTTCATTCATTCTTTGTAAAACCATAGAATCGAATATGCATTCAATGCATTCTCCTATTAATTCGATCTAATTTGATCTTAAAATATCTTGCAACCTATTTCATCACTTAACATATGGGTATGTGCAGGATCATGATGGGCCAAAAACTGGCAATGGGAAAAAATTACGTTTTGGATCGACTCAAAAATGCAAAAATACCGAGTTGAATTTTCTAGGTTCAGGTGTCAGTACATTTAGCTGAACCAAAGCCCAAACCTAGTTTCTACAAATCGGATATCTGATCTGGATATCGGATTTGGATTGGATGTCCGATTTCTGGAAACATTATATAAAAAATAGCCGACTGTTAAAAGTTCATTTCTCACATTTTGCACATGAGCGCACAAGGAAAAGCGAAAATCCGATATCCACTTCTATTAGATATTTGATTTCAAAGGTAAGTATTTCGTTTGTTAAATGTTGTAACAGATTTTTCAAGTAGATTTTCTTAATTTTAAGTAGTTTTTATGGATTTTTTTTCCAAAAGTAGGGCTTTCTATTGTTTTTTATTAAAAACTAGATTTTACAATGATTTTTTATTAAAAATTAATGTTATTAAATGGATTTTGATTAAAAACTAGTGTTGTTGTATTTTTATCAAAAAATAGAGTTTTCTATGGATTTTTTTGAAGAACTAGGAAATTTTTTTATATTAAAAACTAGGGTTTTTTTACAATAATTTCATTTATATTGTGTAATCTCGATTAGATTAATTAGTTTTTAACTTTAATTAGGTATTATGGTTGAGAATGAAAATCTACAAATGCCAAACACTCCACCACCTCCGCAACCACCAATTGAAGACTTAATTGGTGAAAAATTGGGGCAATTGAGGGGAATTTGTTAGGTTTATAAGACAATCCCTCGATTGAGAGATATGACAAACATATTGAAGGAAATAATTAAAAATATAGAAACCCTCTCCACCCAACATAATTCCTTTCATTCGTGGTGAGAAGACATGAGGGACTATTATGGATGTGGATTGTCTTACGATGATGTGAAAGATATCCAAATACCCAAAGCCCAAATAGCCTCGTTATTCATTGAACCCCACACTAGTTTTCCAGTGAATGTTAATAAAACCAAACTTTCTATAAAATGGTCCATGCATAGGGAAATTGTAGCTAACTTTTGGGATCGTTGGTGTATGGTTTTTGATAAACCACCGAACAATTTTTCTTATATACCTTTTTACTTTATTAAAAAATTATATGTTGAGTTTGTGTTAGGGCATCATGTCAATTACTTTGACATTAAACCCTTCCAAGGCGTGGGTGGAGGTATGCCCTGCTATAGACCAGGGGTAGTTAGAGTAGTCCCGTACCCAAATGTTCCCCTTCCTCCCCTTCTTCCGCCACCTCCAATAGATCATCTAGAGATTAGCTAGGATGTAGCCACATAGACTATTCAGGCTATTCACTCTTTGAATGGTCATTTGGTTTCACATGATTCTACAGTAGCTTAGCCACATTCTGGTGATGTTGGCGAAGGCTCGAGTGCTACTGCATCATCCTCCTCAGGTTCACATATTTTTCTGCAACATATTTGCACTATGTGCCGCCAAATATGCTTGGGCCTCTTGTACAGCCTGCTAAGCATCCCTTGGACACTTCTAATTATGACCTCCATGATGTGGACATTATAGATCACTCATAGGAGAGTGGAGCACACCCTACAGAGTCCTCTCTTGCTAGAGAGGGGGATGTTGGAATAGTGACACAGGTAAGATTTATGTTTTAATTTCATAACTTGCATTTTTTTTTTAAATGAATATTAATAAGAGATAGTATCAAGTACTAATATTTATTTACATGGTCTATTTAACAGTTGATGTCTGAGGAGGAGCTCACAAAGGTGACTGATAGCACTTTTAGGCCATTTCATTTGGCTTGGACACACACATAGTATATATTTTTGCACTCACTCATTTACATTTTATATTATATACTTGCTTGTCATTTGAATTGTCATTAATAAAATTATATAATAACTTATATGTTTATCTTATTTTCCTTTAGTAGAAAATACCTAGTGCGAGTGAGGTGCAACCTCGTCCAAACTATGGAGGCGCAAAGTTAGATAAGGGGAAGGTAATTGAACTCAAATTGGATTGAATTAAGATTTTTAAGATCTTATATTGATTATACATATATTGACATAGATTGGTAGTTTCATATGTACTTGTCAATTTTATGTACAGGAAATTATGTGCTATACAGATTAGTTGACAAGTGACACACTACCTAAAGGAGTAGGTATTGGAACACCTCAAGGAGTAGGTGTTGAAACAACTCAAGGAGGAGGTGTCGAAATACCTGAAGGAGATAAAGAAAAAGATCAACCTAAAGAGGTATGTGTTTATTTTATTTTGTTTTTGGTAAATATGTTCCTATCACCAATAATCAAACGCTAAGTTGGATCAATTTTATGTTTTTGTTCACATATATAGTTTGGAATTTCAACAGTTGGTTTGGTATATTCTAGGACTCCTGACCCTTTGAAGAGATGTATATTTCAGGTAATCAAGATTTCAATTTTAGAGTTCAATTAAAATTCAATGTATATTGATTTTGATGTTAATTATTCAATTTTAAATTATATAGTATAACTAATCTTGATTGTGGTTTGAATTTTTCTTGTGCAGTTACCTTCAGAGCCAATGAGTGCTTCAAAGAGGCTCCATTTTGATGATCCACCAGTAGTTTAGGATGAGATAGACATTTTGGCATGTAATTTTTTAATACATATTGAGATGGCATATGCCACATTTTGTAAAACTTTGTTTGAGTTTCTGTCGATGCCATTTTTGTATATGGACATACACTTGATTATTGGATAATTTGATATATAGAAGTTGACAATAAAAATTTAATTTGTTCCTCATGTGCATGATTAAACACTTTGAAAAATTTATCTTGAGCAATGGTTAAATATCAATGTACAATAGAATAAAAAATAATGGTTATATTATGTAGTTTATATTTATATCATTGATTACATTGCATTACACATCTTTCAAACTCAAATCATTACTTCACATTGCATAACTAACAACTAGATGTTCATAGATGAAAAAAATTCAATTACAATATAGTTTTTACAAAGTCAACCTAAGTAGTTATGCAATTACTTCACATTGCATAACTAAACACTATGAGTAGTTGTCAATTGCATTTGTTTGTCATTGAATTCTATGAGACCACATTTCTTTAAAAAAAAATTTTAAATAGTCCATTGCCTTGTCTATGCTACCACATTTTTCATACATGATAGCAATCACATTAAGTTGTATTAAATTAAATGATAGCCTATGGCTATTTAATTTATACTCATTTTATTTAAATGGATCAGGTCGACCTTCCTTGATATTATTTTGTAATTTATTATTTTTAGGAGAGGTCAACCTCCTTGGAGAGTCACCTTTTTTTGTATAAATACAAGGTGATGTTTGTTCATTTCCTTAATCAAGTTCATTCAACATAATTCACATTCCAAGCAAAATTTTTCACTTGAGCAACAACGCTTCATCTTGCAGCAGTAGGCCAATTTCAAGGAGAAGCATATTCGATTGTATCTTTGCATCTAGGAGAGGTGCTATTATTCATTGTATCAAATTCAGCCATGAGCTAGGCCTGAGTTGTAAGAATATTTCTTGTTGTATTTACTATCTCATGTGTTGCATTTTTTGAGTGCTTTTAGTTGTATTATCTGATCATTAAAACACTAACATGGTATTAGAGTGGGTTTGAAAAAGATCATGATCAGATTTGTTATTACAACGATACCTCTATTCCCTTTTGTTTGTTGATCTCTATCTTATTCAAGATGGTGAATGGTCTTAAAATTGAGGATAGACTCGAAGGAGAATCAAAATTCACTTCATGGAGATTCAAAATTATGCTCACTTTGGAGGAAAATGAATTAGTTGAGTGTGGAGAGAAAATTTTTTGAACCTATGGATGAGGAAGAGAAAGTTCAATGGAGGAAGAAATATATCAAGGTGAAGAAGATGTTAGTTCTGTGAAGGACCATATTTTTCCTATCATATCTAAGTTGAAGACAGTGAGATAAATGCTTAAAACTTTGGAGGAGATGTATGAGATCAACAACACAAGTCATGCTCTAGCCTTGAAGCAACAACTTCATCATGTTAAGATGGCAGAAGGAGAATTTGTCATCACCTACTTCATGAAGATTTCTGAATTGAGACATAAACTCTCTACCATTGGTCATATTGTTGATGAAAAAGATTTGACCATGTTGGCTCTTAATGGTCTTCCTTCATCTTGGGAGTCTTACATTCAAGGAATCAACATGAGATCGAAACTTCACAAGTTTGATCGATTGAGGGCTGACTGCATTCAAGAGGAGTCAAGGTTGGCTGCAAGAGGTATTGGACGAAGCTCTACAAATGAAGACATTCATGTTCGTTCCGCTCAATCCTCGAAGAAGGAAGGAAAAGGAGGAAAGAAAAGATGCTTCAAGAGGAAAGGAAATAAAGGGTCAAATGGTGCTCCTACATTCAAGAAGAAGTGGTACCTCTCTCGTGTTCATTGGGATAATATTCTTTAGAATTAAGAATTATTCATTGCAAGTTGTATCATGCTAATGTGTGAAAATTGCTTTCAAGAAGAGCTTGATGCATCCTATAGGTTGAAGAATGGAGACACTACTTGCAACTATGACTCTGAGTGAATGGATGAAGACATCTCTTCAAAGAGGAAGAATTAACCTTAAGAGGGAGTTTTATGACTTGTTCGGAATAAGTAACTGTTGTAGTGTTGCAAGGCCAAATGCTAAATTCTTGAAGTACCTCTTTAGTAGCTGAGATCAAATTTTCTCGAAGTCAATCAACTTGGATTTAACATTGGTAGCTCCACAAACTATTCAGAATAGAGTGATCTAAAGAGGACATCCCTAAATCTCTACAAAGGTGTAAAGTTGCAAAGTGGTGCAACTTTAATACTCCAACTCGTATGACCAAATGAATTGTTCCAACACATCTAGATGGGTACGTTTATGCCAGGGATGGTCCTCTTTTGCACCCAAATACACCGAATCACTCTAAGCTGCATTGGACCAACGATTTCCCTTAAGAGTCCAAAGTGCTAAAAGGCAACAATATTTGATGGAATATTTCTCGGAAACCATGATACTTAAAAACTCTTCATTTGAGGATATGGGATCACGTTGGGACCATATACAATAACCTCTCTCGGTTTTTTCTATCTCAAAGGCGTTTTCTTGTGGTGATGAGTTTTCAGTTGAGGGAAAAGTTGTCAGATGCAAGCAGTGTAAAGTTGCAAAGTGGTAAAAATTTCATTATCAAACTCATATGACCAAAAATACTATTCTAACACATCTATATGGGTACATTTATGCTAGGTATGGTACTCTTTTGCACCCAAATACGCCAAATCACTTTGAGTTGCATTGGACCGACGATTTCCCTTAAGAGTCCAAAGTGCTAAAAGGAAGCAATCTTTGACGGACTATTTCTCAGAAACCATGATGCTTACAGACTATTCGTTTAAGGATATGGGATTTTATTGGGACCATCTACAATAATCTCTCTCAGGTTTTTTTATCTTGAAGACATTTTCGTGTGGTGATGAGTTTTTAATTGAGGGAAAAGTTGCCAATTCAAGCAGTGTAAAGTTGCAAAGTGGTACAACTTCATTATAAAACTCGTACAACCAAATGGACTATTCCAACACATCTAGATGGGTACATTTACACTAGGTATGGTCCTCTTTTACACCCAAATATGCCAAATCACTCTGAGCTGCATTGGACCGACGATTTCCCTTAAGAGTCCAAAGTGCTAAAAGGCAGCAATATTTGACAGACTATTTCTTAGAAACCGTGATGCTTACAAAATATTTTTTTGAGGATATGGGATCATGTTCAGACAATCTACAATACCCTCTCTTAGTTTTTTCTATCTCGAAGGATTTTTTCCATGGTGATGAGTTTTCAGTTGAGGTAAAAGTTGCCAAATGCAAGTAGTGTAAAGTTGCAAAGTGGTGCAACTTTCATTCTCGAAATCATATGACCAAATAGACTATTCCAAAACATCTGAATGGGTACGTTTATGCTAGTTATGGTCCTCTTTTTCACCCAAATATGCCGAATCACTTTGAGCTGCACTGGACTGACAATTTCCCTTAAAGAGTCCAAAGTGCTAAAAGGAAGCAATATTTGATGGACTATTTATCGGAAAACATGATTCTTATAGACTCTTCATCGAAGGATATGGGATCTTGTTGGGACCATATACAATAACCTCTCTCAATTTTTTTGATCTCAAAGGCATTTTCCTATGGTGATAAGTTTTCAGTTGAGGGAAAAGTTGCCAAATGCAAGCAGTGTAAAGTTGCAAAGTGGTGCAACTTTCATTCTCGAACTCATATGACCAAACAAACTATTCCAAAACATTTGGATGGGTATGTTTATGCTAGATATGGTCCTCTTTTGTACCCAAATACGCTGAATCACTCTGAGCTACATTGGACCGACGATTTCCCTTAAGAGTCCAAAGTGCTAATGTCAATGAAATGTGGAGGCAAAAAGATTTAAGGTTGGATCAAGATTTTGCAAGTCCTAGCTCTTTTATCATAAAAATATTACCCAATCAACTTGAATCACTTACATGGGAAATAAAGTTCACATGAACTTTTTACTTTTTTGTTTTTTGAAAAAGTGACAAGGCACTCTAATTTGTTATATATAAATATGAGATATTACAAAACCTGGTTCAAACAAGGATACTGACAGGAAAGAACCAGGAAGAAAACCTCTGGTTGTAGCTCGATTAAGTACAAAAATATTTTTACATTTTAAACATACCCTTTATACAATGCCAGACATTTGACCCATATTTCAAAAAACATCACTAGATATAGATTATGCCTATACATAGTTATGACCTTTTTACATTGTTTCACATTTCAAAATTCAATTTTTACAAAATTTTCCTATTTGAGGCATTCAGAGCAAGTCTTCCACAAGAATAGTATGTTGGCATTTTGGAGTGACAAGCACATGTACAAACCATCAAGGTAGTAGTTAAACTACATACAATAGAAAATATGCTTAGAATAACCAATTTATATTATTGTAATTTGTCACATACCTCTCTGAAAGGATCATATCTGCCTATTGTTGCAACAGGTCCATGATCAATCATGCCAGGAATATCACAAAAAAATTCAAATGATAAATCTATATTGTCACAACAAAAAAGATGCTTAGACTAACAAATCTATATTAATCTAAACAACCTGAATGATGATGAATTGGTAATGCAAACTATAAAATATTCTTTGAATAACCAATCTATATTATTGTAATATAACACATACATCTTTGAAAGGATCAAATTTAGCTATTGTTGCAGTAGGTTCATGATAAATCGTGCCAAGAATATCACAAAATTTGTCAAATGATAAATCTATATTGTCACAACAAAAAACATGCTTAAGCATTGTACCTTTCATTCTTGAATATGCTATTCAAGTATGCCTGAAGGGTCATCTCTTTGCTTAAGAGTATCCAATATTGCTTCATGATCAACATTACTAAGTGTCCATAGTTGTTTTGTCTTTGGTTTGGCATGATGCTTCAACAACTTAACATTTGTTGCTATAACAAGGCGTTAATACATGAGACTGGTTTTGTGTTTCTCATAATCTTCAAATGCAGGTATTCCATTCTTTCTAATCATGTATGTTCACAAATAGGTTCCTACAACCACAACTGAACTTGTAGGATACACGAATCCATCATCATCTTCCATCGATTATGTTAGATTGTGCTTTACCCACACACATCGACCCAACCAATATTATGATCTCTCTTCATTCCCCTCCGGTGCAACAACTGCAAAAACATGTCTTGGATGTAGTAGATCTGAAATTCGGTTGTAATCAAGTGAACTTTCCATTGTCTAAGTTTTCATGGATATAGTTTGAGATAAAGGAGTTAAATATTGTGGAACCCATGTATCCACCCACTCACTTGACTCACATTGATCCCACTCGCACTGAATACAACTCTGACAAAAACAAGCCAAATTTCATGTCCAAATGGTCCATGTGCTTGCATCTCATCTTCAAAACGAATGCATCTTTGAAGAATCTTTGATTGTATGACAATCCAATCTGCCTCCCACTGTACCCTCCTCAACCAACCAAGATAATCTGTGCACTTTTGAATCAAGTGTCCCTCCCTGTGAAAATATTGAACTACACTAATCAACAGTAGAACATGTATCACTAATTTTTCTCCAAAAATATTTAATTGCTCCTTAACTAGGCCTCTCTTTACACATGCACCTGCTCCATCATGCTCCCCTTTCCCATGCCTAGCTTCAAAAAAACTCCAAATATTAGGTACACCCCTCTCTACATGCATTATAATCAACCAATAAAACATATGATAATTCTTGAATTGACCTGTGTAGTTATCTGACCAAATGAGATGTTGGCCCAGTGCTATATCATGCTCCTGCAAGAATTCAAAAAAATTCTCAAAACAATGTTGGACATACTCGGACTAGTGAGATCTATCATCACTCATATAAAAATGATACTCTTTGATTATCTTTCGATCCTCCTATGTACTATTAGGTGCATTTCTAAATGTTATGTGGACAAAAATAGCAATCTGATTGGAATTGTAATACTGATATTGTACCTTTTTTTGTGGTTGCAATGTGTAGTTTTCAAAAAAATCAACCACTAATATAATAGTTCCAATCGGAAAAGATTCTTTACATATCCTGAATTGTTGATCCAACCACTGAGACCTATGACTATGCCTTGCATATTTGTAGAAAATATTGTCCTTAAAATCTGAAATAAAATCAGCAACACTGCATTCTTTTGTAACCAACTCGCATCTAGAACCTTCACCTCCACTCTGCAAAGTATATTTGAATATCTCATATCTCTTTTTCTCAACAAGACTCTTTTCAAATTCATGTTCGGAACCCTCATGAAAACATTGAAGAAACTTTGAAAAGCCACCACATTATGAGCACTTCACATTTAAACAATCATTTCTATAGAAAAAGGAACCATCATCCCTAGAACATAAAAATAGATCTAGCAAGTCCCTTGATGATTTCATAAGATGCATTGCACCACACTCCTACAACATTTCATTAGTATGCAAAGTAGAACAGATCTAGCATAATAGTTCATGGTACATTGAAAACTCCACATGGTGTTTGCAACAACAAGTATTACGAATCTTAAGAGGCACACATTAAAATGGCTTCAAACCTTCAAAATTTCTTTGCGAGATTTCCATATTTGGATGTGTTTGAATAAATTTGTTGAACAACATTGTTTGGCTTGATTCCAAGAAATGTTTAGGATGCGGTGTATGGTCTCGACTACCAATTCTTAACTTAAAACATCCTTTGCATTGGGTGATACTCTAGAGTTCTCATGCAAAATTTTTTGAATTGCTTGCTTTACATTATTAGTTAGCTTCTTATCAACCCGTGGAAGCCTCCCAACAAAAGCCCATGTATCATTTTGAGGCGGATCATCTATTATTTCTCTTCTTGCAAGTTCTCTATCCAAATTTTTATGATTTAAGTCAAAATCAATACAAGTTTGTCTCATAAAGCGAGCCTTTTTCAATTGATGGCTTACTAGGGTGGCTGTAATGACTCTCTGAGCAACTCTCTTATCGTTTTCCTTGTTATTTTCCCAATAGAATTGAGAGCATTAAAAATATTTTTGACAATAATAGAATATTTTGCAGTCCTCTTGCTCACATGAATCTTCAATTTGGCTAGCAAAGGTCTCATCTTTTGCATCTTTAGCAATTGTACAAAAATTTGGCATTGCTCGGTCAATGTCTTATCCCTAAAATATTGGTTGAAAAGTATTTTATCCCAGAACCAAATAGTTTGTGTTGACCTCTTGCCTTCAAATTTTTTATAATGTTATCATCAATTTCAACTAACCTTTTAGGGGTCCTTGAAGGTCTTAAATTTGGAATATGTCTTTCTTCCACACAAGGTTCTTCATTTCTCGTGTAATTTGGTGAAACATAATTTACACTTACTTCAATATTATGTTCAACATCTTCATTTCCAACATTTTCACCTTGAACATTTTCAATATCAATTTCAATAATTTCATTCCCAATTTCAATATCATGATCAACATCTTCAATTCCAACATTTTCAATATCAATTTCAATATTTTCATTCCCAATTTCAATATCATGTTCAACATCTTCAATTCCAACATTTTTACCTTGAAAATTTTCAATATCAATTTAAACATTTTCATTCCCAGTTTCAATATCATGTTCTACATTTTCACCTTGAACATATTCAATTTCCTCTTCACTTGAAAGACCATAGGGCTCAGGTTCACCAATATTTAACATACCTTGTCTTTTCTTCCTATGACCTTCTCTATCGGGTATATGCAGGATCATGATGGGCCAAAAAGTGGTAATATGTAAGTGATATGATGGCCCATGTGGTTGACGACTTTTTTTTTACCCAAAATTGATGAAACAAAAAGGGTTTTTAGAGGAGATTACTAGCTTTCCACCAATATAAATTATTCTTTACTTTGAATTTAATAAATTATTATTATTCATTTTCTATTTGAATTACGACTAAAGTCTTGATTTATAGGCTAATTGAAAAACATCTATAGCTTCCAAAGGGTATCACATTTTTTTAATCTAAAATATGTGTCACATTCTATGCTTCACATACTATAGGATTAAGAAAAAAAAAATTAATTTCATGAAGTCTTGACCAAGTTAAAGTGGTAAGACATATGAGTTTTTATATTTTTTAAAATTTGTAATAAAAAAATCATAATTAATTATTTACGTGGAAACAAATTACAAAAAAGTATGCATCACATCGGGACATGAGTCTTTTACTTATATCTAAAATATTATAAAAAAATATCATCATTTAATTGTGGTTAGGGTGGTCAGACAGACACCTACTTCTTATTTTTCCCTTGAAATTTAAGTACTACTGCATTGAAATTTCAAATTTTCACCAAATAGATTTTTTAAAAATAAACATAAACCCAGTAGTTTAGAAACTACATTCAATTTACAACAGATTCTATGCTTACATATTTTTCAAATAATATAGTTAATTTATTCAAATTTTTATGTCAAGCTGCCTAACTCTGATTTTTCTAAATTTGATTGCCACTTAAGGGCTTGTTTTTTCCCATGATGTTCCTGCACATGCCCTATCTCTTTGTCTATATCCATCAATTTTTTCTTTTGTCAGCTTTCTATTACATTTTTGCTTCCAATGACTACTTCTCCCCATTAAACCAAATAAAAGATGCTAAAAAATCATTATGTATGACAAATTTGAGTACAAGGTGCTCCAATTTTTTTTATCTTTGTCTCTTCTTGTCTGAAACCGCGCATTTGTCACCTGTAAAGTGTTGCAAACAGAATGTAGGGTCCGCTAGAATGCACAAAAATGGCCCACATGGGGTTTTTCTATGGCCCAAAAATCCGATATCCAATATAATTGAATATCTGATCTGTAAAACATGTTCTGCAATGGTAAGATTTTAGCTCTACACACTGAAGTTTCACAAATCGGATATCTGATTTGTACACACATAGACCTAAGGTTTAATGGTAGAGAGTGGGAGAGTGGAAGATTAAGAGAGGGAGAGAGACAAGGACAGAGGGAGGAGAGTGGGAAGGACAGAGGGAGAGTGGCAAGGATAGAGTGAGAGGGAGAGTGAGAGGGAGAGGGAGAGAGGGAGAGATAAAGGGAGGGAGAGAGGGAGATTGAGAGGGAGAGGAGAGAGGAGAGAGGAGAGAAAAGGGAGGAGAGTGGGAGAGTGATAGAGTAGAGAGAGGGTTTAGAGTTGAGGAGAGAGGAGAGAGGGGGGAGGGAGGGAGAGGAGGAGGGAGGGAGAGGAGAGTGAGATGAGAGAGAGAGAGTGGGAGGGAGAGATAGAGGGGAGGAGAGAGGGAGGAGGGATAGTGAGAGAGAGAGGAGGGAGAGAGGGAGAGGGAGAGGGAGAGGGAGAGAGAAGGAGAACTGAGAGGGAGAGGGAGAGGAGGGAGAGGGAGGAGAGGAGAGAGTGGGAGAGTGAGATAGAGAGAGAGGAGGGAGAGAGAGAGGGAGGGAGAGAGGGAGGGAGAGGGAGGGAGGGGGAGAGGAGGAGGGAGATAGAGTGAGAGAGGGGAGAGGGAGAGAGATATAGTGAGGGAGAGGGAGAGGAGAGAGAGAGGAGAGGGGAGAGGAGAGTGAGAATGGGAGAGGGAGAGAGGGAGATGGGTTGAGGGAGAGAGGGAGAGATAGAAGGAGAGAGAATGAGAGGGACAAGGGAGAGTGAGAGAGTGAGAGAGTGAGAGGGAGAGTGGGAGAGTGAGATGGAGAGGGAGAAAGGGAGAGTGGGAGAGTGAGAGAGTGAGGGAGAGTGGGAGAGTGGGAGATTGAGGGAGGGAGAGGGAGAGGGAGAGGGAGAGAGGAAGAGAGTGAGAGGGAGAGGGAGAGGGGATAGTGAGAGAGTGAGATGGAGAGAGAGAGAGACAAAGGGGAGTGATTGAGTGAGAGACTTGAGATAGATAGAGGTGGAGAGAGAGAGGAAAAGAGATAATATTTAAATATTTTATATATTGGTAATATATATACATTTAAATATTATACATTTAATAATATATTATATATTAAATACATAATTCGGTAAGAGATTATCATAAAATTGTATATTAAATATATTACATTATAAAATTTATTGGATATTATATATATTAAGTTATAAACTGTATTGTATATTATATATCTTAAATTATAAACTTAATTGCATTTTTAAATCATATATTAAAGATTGTATAAATTGTTTTAAAACTCATCTAAAACATATCATAAATCAAATTCAAACTGGACATCAGATTCTAATCGGATATCTGATATTTTGACACAAAATTTAATGCCTAGGGATTAGGCTCGGGATTTGGTTTGGACCTACCAATCCTAAAAAGTCAACACCTAAAATGTGTTTAACAACTTACCTTGTTTTTCCAGACTTCGCCCATGTGGCTGATGACTTTTATTTTACCCAAAATTGATGAAACAAAAAAGGTTTGTAAAGGAGCTTCTCAGCTTTCTACCAATATAAATTATATTTTACTTACAATCTAATAAATAATTATTATTTATCTTTTATTAGAATTAGGACTAAAGTCCTAATTGATAGTCTGATAGAAAACATCTATCTCTTTCAAACGGTATCACATTTTTTGAATCCAAAACATGCATCACATTCTATGCTTGACATACTATAGGATTAAAAAATAAATTGAATTTCATGAAGTTTTGACCAACTTAAGGTGGTCAGACATACGAGTTTTTATATTTTTTAAAATTTGTAATAAAAAAATCATAATTAATTATTTATTTGAAAAAAAATTACAAAAAAATATGCATCACATCTAGAAATGAGTCCTCTACTTATATCTAAAATATTATAAAAAAATATTATCGTTTTATTATGTTTAGGGTGGTCAGACAGACACCTACTTCTTCTTTTTTCCCTAAAATTTTAGTACTACTGCATTGAAATTTCAAATTTTCACCAATAGATTTATTTTCTACAAAAATTAACATAGTAGTTTAGAAACTAAATTAAATTTTCCACATATTCTATTCTTACATATTTTTGAAATAATATAGAGAACTTATTCAAATTTTTATGTCAAGCTACCCAACTCTAATTTTCTAAATTTTCATTGCCACTTAAGCGCCTATTTTTTCCATGATGATCCTGCACATACCCAGATCAAATCTTTATTTAAATTGGTCACTTGTGCAGTTGGACCAATTAATTTCTTCCTCTATGTTGGTTTGTATTCCAAACCCTTTTTTCCACTATCAAAGTCATTGTAAATCTTTATCTTTGAATTTGGGCTATTGATCATTTCCCTTGGCACCTCAATCTTGCATCTATCATTTATCATCACAATTTTAAAACACAACTATTTGATCCATGGTCCTTTAAATCTCCTTCATTGATAATTTTCTTCAAGAAAATTCACCTTCATTTCCTTGCTACAACAATCATCACTAGATTTCCTATCGATCAATTGAACCTATTATAGATCTTTTCTTTTGAATTTTGGTCATCGATCTTCTATCTCACACTAACATCCTACAATCCTCACTGACTTTGGCATGTTTAAATCATCACCATCAGATCAGTTACCTTTAATCATGCACTATTAGTCTCCACTGAATTATGATCACCATTGGATAAACTATCATTCAATCTACACCATCAATCTCCTTCATACACCGCTTGCCATATGTGGGGTCCACCAACAACGGGCCCACACAAACTTTGTGAGGCTTGCAGGATATTTCCATTTTTCATCTACATCATCACCACACAACTCACAACAATGATGTGAGTTGCTATGTCGAGAAATCGATCTTCACCATCTAGACATGCTGACACATGCATTATTGGCTCCTATCAAGTGGATGGTCCCCACCATCCACATGTCATCTTTTTCACCATTGTGCAACAACCATCACCTATGTGACTTGATGTTCTATTAAATCAAATACCGCCACATGCCACCATTCACCATCATCACCTTCATTTCTTCCTTTGTCAGGTCCCACCAGATATACTACAGGCACTATCATATCTTCCACGTTCAATCTCTACCATTCACTGCTACCAACAATTCATGGCATATTTCACCTTCCACTATCTGATCCCACCATCTTCATCTATGGTCATCATTCATCCACCATGGATTAATCTCCACCATTCCCCACTAAAATCTTAGTGGGGTGTGCAAGCACTGTCCGATCTCTAAGGTTTGACCTCCATCGTTGATCAAGAAAAGACAAATATTTGCATGAGCGACTTAGGAAATATTATAGTTGTTGAATATTTGTCAGGGTGGTAAACATAATGTGAAGGGGTCGTTCATACCTATGACTTCAAAGACATAAGTTGCAACTTATGTGATCTACAACCATCGATACATAATCACCATCACAAATCTATTGTAATGCCGATAAATCCCTTCTTACACCTTAACACTCCATTCGCTAAGTTGCTAATTCAGGAGGTTATGAAACTCTAGCACCCCTCGACATAAGTTAGAAAAAATTGGAACCCAATGACTCTTACACCTTATCATTCCATTTGCTAACTCACTAACTCGGGAGGTTATGAGACTCCAGAATCCCATGACATAAGTTAGAAAATCTTGGAATCCAGTGACTTAAGTTATTACTTAAGCTTCTTGCAACTACCAAATACAAGTCACTGACAAAATAGAAACCTTTTTATCACTGTGATTGCAACAACCATAGGGTTTAACTAATAAAATCTAAAGCACCTAAAGGAAAAATATAATTCATTTTTGGGCATATCCTTCACTTTTTGGTTCTGCAGATAACATCACTTGAATTCTCTCAAAAAGGCCATATCGAATCTGGTACCTAATTTGTCATCAAATAGATGGAAGAACCTATTACAAAAAGATGACAATATTTTGTCAACTATGCAACATATTGATATAGTTTCTCTTCTGCACCAACAACCAATCCACATAGTTACAAAACCAGATTCACTACAAACCTTATCTCTCCTTGACATTAATGAAACCTTTCATTAATGCCAAAATCTCACTTGCAGGATAAAATCCATCACTCGTTTGACATCAATAACACTTTGACATTAATTCCAGTATCCTCACTTTTATGAGAAACTCCATTTCATGTCTGATCCTCTTTCATCATGCCAACACTTTACCTTGCATGATTTCCCCTTTTGACATCAATGACAACTATATGCTAACAATCTCCCCCTTTGTCATTGATGGAAAAAATTAAATGCTCAACCTACCAAAGGTCTGATACCAATGATGGATAGCATCCGAGATCTCAATTCTCCTCCTTTGACATTCCTTCTCCTTTTCTCATCTTATGAACATCTGCACAACTTTCTCTCTTATGCTCTAGTTTGAGTAGTTTCTCAAATTTTCTTCCCCATGCTCAATTATTTTGAGAATTTACACAACTGTATCGCCCTTTGACATCAATGGAAAAGGGTCACAACTTTCTCCTCTTCTTTGTCTCAGGTCACCATACTGCTACAACTTTCACTTCTTCTTAGCAATGGAAAAGGGACTTAGCTCCCCCTTTGACTGACACCAATTGAAGAATTTTTTTTCTCATTCCAATTACTACTCCCTATTTTACTCTAATGGAAAATCCATATAGTTCAACCACTCTGTACCAATTACTAATATCTAATTTTGGTTGCAATTACATTACATGTTTAGTGTCAATCAGGTTTGATATTAGTTATAGATGTGAGGAAAAATAAGGCTAGACAACTAAGAGGGGGGAGTGAATCAGTTGTTATAGAAATTAAAAATTATTTAACCTTATTAACCTTTAATCTTAGATTTGATAAATAATAATGAAATCATGATCAACAACACATCATAAGCACACATAACACTAAGATTTTTTGCGTGGAAACCCTATTAGGGGAAAAACCACAATGGAGGTTAATCCATAATTTATACGCTGTTAAAAATATAAAGAAAATGAATAAGGAATGAGCATGCATTTAGGAACATTTCCTAGAGCTAACTAGTCAAAGAAGACACACTGTCTTACATAGAAATTTTAGATTAAATCCATTAGAAGAGGTTGACCTGAGAAATTAGCTTCTTCAAAAGCATGATGATAGTTTTGGTTAGGCACACAAACACTTCTTCACACTCTACTTTGGAATCAAATGATTTGATCTCTATTCACATATTTTGCATTCACGCTTCTCATACATACATCACACACACATCAAAATGAAGAAACAATTGCTCTTATATATCTAATGCATGGAATTACATCAACAACTTTATCGGCCAAAAATAAAAGAATAAATGAATTACAAACTATCGGCCCAATTCATGAATAAATCTCAATGAGCACCAACCAAAGTCGGTCAAAACATAATGAAGACCTAAAAAAAAATCCTTGAACATGCCAACCATTTAGGAATTAATCAACGAGGATCCACAACACGGTACAACCATCATGTCAGCCAAGAACATGAAAAACCAAACACACAAAGGAAAAATCTCAAATAACGATCACATCGATCAACATGGATTTGCAACAAGGATCAAGAATGATCTAAAAACATCAATGAACATTGAAGGAGCATACACAACAACTAGAATCACCAGAATTACATTCTTTTCTTCTAGAAACACCAACTACAATAATAGAATAACTGCAGGAACACATAAACTCACAACTTGCTCCAATATTGATGTGCACCTCTGAAACTTCCAAAGTAAAGACTAGATAGGTTCATAAACAAACCCTTTAATATGAAACTTCTGAATACTAAAGTACTGAATTACACCACACTAAACTTCACAGCTTCACAAGTAGCCTTCAACATATTTATTATAATTTTCTCAATATCCTCGACATATATAGCCTGAAAGATACTAATGCTAATAATGTTGAAATCAATGAAAACCACATATCCCCCTTTGGCATTGATGGAAAAACATGATGCGATAAATACCATCAACACAACTAACTCTTCTCATACTGTTCTTCTCCCTATTACTCTTCTCCCCTTTTAGTTCTTACATTTTTTTTCACATTATTCTTCTCCCCCTTTGACATCAATGGAAAAGGTACACAAGGTCTGAACCACATAATTGAATCATCTGACTACTCCCCCTGAGTAGCAACCACGACAACATAAATCTGGATCAAAATATGACTATGAATGCACGAACTGATGCAAAGACTTGCATCTTAGTTCTGATTAGGAGGGGAAATTACCCCAAACTTCCCTCTGAGGTACTCAAAAGTTTCCTTAGGAAATGGCTTAGTAAATATGTCTATAATCTATTCCTTGGTAGGAACATACTCTAGTTAGTCTTCTTTATCACTCACTTTGTCTCTCAAAAAGTGATATTTGATAGATATATGTTTTGTCTTTGAATGTAGCATTGGATTCTTAGAAATTTTTATGGCAGTTGAATTGTCACAAAATATATCAATAGGCTCATCATACTCAATTATGATATCTCTTAGCATTTGCTTCATCCATATTATTGGAGTACAATTTTTTGCAACAACAGTATATTATGCCTCAACAGTAGATAAGGAAATGGAATTTTTCTTTTTACTTAACCAAGACACCAACTTCTTTCCCAAGAAGAAGGCACCACCACTAGTGCTTTTCGTATCATCCACATCTCCTGCCCAATCTACATCAATAAATATGCTCAAAGTAAGATCATCTTCTTCAGGATACCAAAGACCAAAATTAACTATCCCTTTCAAGTATTTGAAAATTCTCTTTACAACATTCACATAAGATTCCTTTGGATTATCTTGATATCTAGCAACCATACATAAATCATTCATGATGTCGGATATGTTCTGAGTCAAATAAAGTAATCTATCGATCATTGACCTGTATCTTGTTTTATTTTCCTTAGGATAATCATCATTCTGTGTTAACTTGCATCTGATTACCATGGGTGTACCAACTTTCTTTGAGCCTTCCATGCCAAAAAATTTCAGTAACTCTCTTACATATTTGGACTAAGATATAAAGATTCCATTGTCTAACTGATTAGTTTTCAATCCTAAAAATAATTTCATCTTTCCAATCATATACATTTCAAACTCACTTTTTGATTTCATCAACAAACTTCGTACATAAGTAATCATAACTCTCAAAAATGATGTCATCAACAAAGACTTCAATGAACAACTCTTTATCTTGATCCATCTTAAAATACAGATTACTATCAGTAGTACCTTTATTGAATCCAAGCTTCAACAAGTATTTATCAAGTCTAGCATACTATGCTCTAGGGGATTTCTTGAATCCATAAATTGCTTTCTTCAATCGACAAACTATGTCTTCCTTATCAGTTAGTTGAAATCCATTCAGTTGCTCAACATATACTTCTTCTAGCTCACCATTTAGAAATGCTAACTTTACATCCATTTGATAGACTTTGTAGTTCTTAAAAGAAGCATAAGCAAGAAATAATCTCTAATTTTCAATTCTACCAATAGGGGCAAAGGTTTCTTCAAAATCAATACCTTCCATCTATGAGTACCCTTTACATACTAGTCTTTCTTTATTCCTGACCACTTCACCTTGTTCATTCAACTTATTCTAAAAGACCCATTTGGTTCCAATCACATTTTTATCCTGAGGTCTAGGAACAAGAATCCATGTATCATTTTTCTCTATCTACATCAGTTCTTCCTTCATTGCTTCCATCCAATATTAAATATTTACATGCATCATTGACATTATTGGGCTTAGTCTTGGAAATCAAACAATACTCTTTTGCAATTATTCTCCTAGTTTGCACACCTTTGTTCTTATCTCCTATAATCTAATTTTTAGAATGATTAAGCTTTACATTTCTCAAAACTTTGGGATTCTCTCAAAATTTTGGTTCTGTTCTTTCTTCTGTACTTCCACTAGCTTCTCCTTCTTGATTCTCTTGATTCACCAAAAAAAATTGAACTTGATTTTGTGTTTGAGCATTCTTTCCATTATTAGCATTATCATGTTAGTCACTTGAATCATATCCATAGTAGGGTATGTGCAGGATCATGATGGGCCAAAAAGTGGAGATATGTAAGTGATATGATGGCCCATGTGGCTGATGACTTTATTTTTACCGAAAATTGTTGAAATGAAAAGGGTTTTTAAAGGAGATTCTCAAATTTCCACCAATATAAATTATTCTTTACATTAAATTTAAAAAATTATTATTATTCATTTTCTATTTGGATTATGACTAAAGTCTTTATTGATAGGTTGATTGAAAAAAATTTATAGCTTTCAAATGATATCACATTTTTTGAATCTGAAATGAGTCACATTCTATGCTTCACATACTATAGGATTAGAAAAAAGAAAATTGAATTTCATGAATTTTTGACCAAGTTAAGGTGGTCAGACATACAAGTTTTTATATTTTTTAAAAGTTGTAATAAAGAATTCATAATTAATTATTTACATGGAAAAGAATTACAAAAAAATATGCATCACATCAGGACATGAGTCCTTCACTTATATGTAAAATCTTATAAAAAATATTATCATTTTATTGTGGTTAGGGAGGTCAGATAAACACCTACTTCTTATTTTTTCCCTGAAATTTAAGTACTACTACATTGAAATTTCAAATTTTCACCAAATAGATTTAAAAAAATAAAATTAAACCTAGTAGTTTAGAAACTACATTCAATTTTCTATAGATTATGTTCTTACATATTTTTGAAATAATATAGATAGCTTATTCAAATTTTTACGTTAATTTTCCTAACTCTGATTTTCTGAATTTTCATTGCCACTTAAGGGCATGTTTTTTCCATGATGATCCTGCACATACCCAATATCTAGATGATCTAGCAGTTTCCTCATCAACTCTAATATTTCCACTTTCAACCATTTTCCTAAATATTCTATTATAGCATTGGTAGGCCTTTCTCTTAGTAGACTAACAAAGAAAGATTCCTTCACCACTCCTAGCATCAAACTTGCATATATCTTAATCTCTTTTGATATAACATCTACTTCCAAAGATTTTGAAATATTTAACAGTAGGCTTATAACCAACCCACAATTCAAAAGGAGTCTTACCAAAATTACCATTGACATTTACTTGGTTAATAGTATATACAACAATGCTTACAACTTCTCTCCAATAGATATGAGGAACATTACCTTCCAACATCATAGTTCTAGCAACATCTAGAATTGTTATGTTTTTGAAAAAAGGGTAAAACGGGTTTTACAGGGACCCAAAACCACAAAGTTTACAAAATAGTGAAGAGAACACCAAAGTTCCACCAAAAAAATAGCTGCCCAAGAAAAAATCAGCAGCAATCAAGCAAAAAAGACCAAAAGGGTCAGGAAAGAAGGGATAGCAGAGAAAGAACACAGAAAGCCCCAACCATTACTTCAGAGACCTAAGGACAGTCTTTGTCTCTACCTCCATATCCTGCATATCTTTAACCCCCTTTCTAAAGGTTTGAACCATTTTCGGGGTTAGGGGGACCTTGCGCTTCAAATTGGCACGGGTTCTTCTAGAATTGTTATGTTATTTCTCTCAACAACTCTATTTTGTTGAGGAGTCTGGGGAGCAGATAACTATCATTTGATTCTATGCTCTTCACAAAAAGAATTGAACTCCTAGGAAGTGAATTAACCACCTCTATCAAACCTGAAGCTTTTAATCTTTAAACCTCTCTTATCTTCGGCCATAGCTTTGAAACTTTTGAAATTTTCTAATGCTTCATTTTTTTCTCTCAAGAAAGCAACCCATATCATCCTAGAGTAATCATAAATGAGAAACATAAAGTACCTTTCTCCTTGTAGAATTTTGATTCTGGAGGGACCACAAAATATTTTGCACCGGATCCAATACTCCATTAGAATGATGTTTTCTCTGACAAAAATTCGTCTGCTTTCCCATCTGACATTACTTGCATATGGTGTTAGTAGGCTTCACTAGCTTAGGAAGATCTCTAATTGCTTGAGTCAAGCTTATTTTGGCAATTTTATCAAAATTCACATGACACAACCTCTTATGCCATAACTAGCTTACATCAACTTAAGAAATTAAAAAACTTTCACTAGCAACACTCAGGTGAAAAATGTTACCTCTTGTCTTTGTACCTAAAGCAATTACATTTCCATAACTTTCTAGTATCTTGCATTTACCATCTTTGAATTGAAGATTGTATCCCTTGTTTACCATTTTTCCAACACTCAATAGAATATTCTTCAATCCTTCTACATAAAGGACATCATCAATATTATATTTACCACCAAGAGAAATAATGCCTCTACCACAAATCACACTAGCATTGTTGTCTCCAAATCATACAACACCACCATCATATTTTCCAAAACTTATGAACTTGCTTTTGTCACTAGTCATATGATGTGAGCATCCATTGTCAATCACCCACTCGTCCTTTTCTTCAATTTTGGTTGCAAGAGATTTCTCAACATACTTATCATTAGCAGATTCAATGGACACCAGACCAGTTTCCTTGATAGCAATGAATACCCATCTATCTTAATTTCCATTTTCTTTGTCATCTTCTTCAGCATAATAACATTTATTTTGAAATCTAGGCTTGTCAGGTTTGAACGTAGGAACTCTTTTAGAACACCTTGATGCAAAATGACCTATCTTATTGCAAGAGAAATATTTAATAGGAAACTTTACTTTATACTTACCTTGTCCTATGGCTTCTCTTTTCATAATCAATGCTTCCAGCTCTTCTAACTCTCTTTCTTCATATTCAATTTGTTTCATCTCATCTTCATTCATGAATGTCTTTCTAGAAATTTCTCGTCGATCATATATTTGTTGGTTTCTTGTAGATATAGTATCCTTAAATGCAGATTATGTCTTAGGAGTAGAATCACCAAATTCACTTAATTCAAAGGCAACAAGCTTACCAATCAACATATCTCTTGTGACATTTGTTAATGTTCTGAGCTCTTCAATAGCATGAGATTTAATTTTGGAAGAAGTAGGAAATGATTTGAGCACTTTAGCCACAATCTCTTCTTCATCTAAGATTCTATTGGCACATCTAATGCCCATCACTAATTCATTTAATTTTAGCATGAAAGAAATATTTTTTTCATCTTCGCTCATTTTAAATTTTTCCCACTTGCCTTTCAGACTTTGTAGCTTAGCAACTTTCACTTGTCCATCTCCTTAATACAATGTTTCCATCTTCTTCCAGATCTCATATGTTGTTTTTAGACCCATTACATTTATCATCTCTGAATCTGTCAAAGCACTCAATAAATGATTCTATAGCCCTGATATATGTTTTAGCTTCTTTGATCTCATGAAGAGTAGAGGGACCATTATGAGGAATAATATATATGTTCTTTGTAATCTTCCAAAAGAGATCACCAATGCACTTCAAATGACACTACATTCTATCCTTCTAGAGAGAGTAGTTGGTTCCATCAAATCTAGGACTATCCTTCTTGTATGATGCCATCTCAGATCACCTCAAGCTATTAAACTTCTTAAGAGGAAATTTCTTTGATACTAATTGTTGGCAAAACAAGGATAGACAATTGAGAGGAGGGGGGTGAATCAATTGTTACAGAAATTAAAACTTATTTAACCTTATTAACCTTTAATATTAGATCTAATAAATAAAAATGAAAGCATGAATCAACAACACATCAAAAGCACATATAACACCAAGATTTTTTGTGTGGAAACCCTCTTAGGGGAAAAACCACAGTGGAGGTTAATCCACAATTTATACACTGTTAAAAGTATAAAGAAAATGAATAAGGAATGCACATACATTCAGACACACTGCCTAGAGCTCATTAGTCAGAGAAGACACATAGTCTTACATAGAAATTTTAGATTAAATCCATCAAAAGAGGTTGAAATGAGAAATTAGCTTCTTCAAAAGCCTGATGGCAGTTTTAGTTAGGCTCAAAAACACTTCTTCACACTCTGCTCTATAATCGAAATATTTGATCTCTATTCACATATTTTTCATTCACACTTCTCATATATACATCATGCACACTTGAAAATAAAGAAACAATCGCTCTTATATATCTGCTACATGGAATTACATCAACAACTTTGTCGTCAAAAAATAAAAGAATAAATGAATTACAAACTGTTGGCCCAATTCATGAACAAATCTCAATGCACAGCAACCAAAGTTGGTCAAAACATAATGAAGACCTAAAAAAAATCCTCGAACACATCGACCATTCAAGAATTAATCCAAGAGGATCCACAACACACTACAACCATCATTTTGGCCAAGAACATGAAAAACCAAACACACAAAGGAAAAATCTTTGATCACAATCACACTGATCAATGCGGACATGCAACAAGGATCAAGCATGATCTAGAAACATCAAAAAAAGTTAAAGGAGCATACACAACAACTAGAATTATGAGAACTACATTCAATTCTTCTAGAAACACCAGCTACAGTAACATAATAATTGGAGGAACACCAAAACTCACAACTTGCTCCAATCTTGATGTGCACCTCTGAAAATTCTAGAGTAAAGACTAGATATGTTTAGCAACAAACCCTTTAATACACAACTTCTGAATACCAACGTACTGAATTTTCCACCACACTGAACTTCACAACTTCACAGGTAACCTTAAACATATTTATTATAATTTTCTCAATATCCTCGACATATACAACCTTCAAGATACCAATGCTAATAGTGTTGACATCAATGAAAACCAAAAAATCCAACAAGATGTTCTACTTCATGCTCTATACCAATTGATATCATATTCCTTACACCGATTGATGATATCATGTCCTAATACCAATAACATTCTGAACTGCAATGTACCAAGTATAACACTGATTTGATACCAAAGAAGCTTTTACATAGATACCAATTGTATGTTTTCATATAATTTGCTTCATTCCAAGTTTTTAACTTGATTTGTACCACCTAATATGATCATGAAATTGATTTGACATCTATAGCAAGTTCCCCTGAGATCATGCAACATTAACTTCTCAGCATACTCGAGCATTTGCTTCTTTTTGGGCTCTATACCAACTAGACTATTCTGAACCAATTTACATTGGTTTGATAGCAATTCAAAAATAATATATACAGAATAGTTTCCTTTTAGCCATATCTCTTCTCCTTACAAGAAAGAAGCATTTCGCTTGATAGAGCATCTACACCACTTTTCTTCAATAACTGGTACCAATTGTTGATATCAATTTCTACATCAACTATCCACTATATGTTTATTTTCTTACTCTTTGATGAGAATTTAAAAGAGAAATAATGTGACCATGAATCTGCAACTATCAAGTAGTTAGTAATTTATAAAACATGTTTTACCCAACTCGATCTCCTTCTTCATTTTTAGGGATGAATGAAATATCAATTTAGCTCCCCCTAGACTCATTCCCTATCACTACAAATTAGTGATGTGAGGTAGAAGTAGCCTCATTTGGTGCCTCTTGCTGAATTTTAAATCTCCACACCTTCTTATTTTTCTTTTCTATCTTGTTAGCCTTGTTACTAGGAATATGTGAACCATTGTTCACTCTGGGGGACACATTCTTCTTCTTATCATAATGTGTTATTGGTCTTACATGATTTAATCTACAGTCCTTAGCTATGTGACCAAAATTATCACATTTTTAGCACAATATATTCATATCTACAACAAGAGAAAAATAAGTCTATTTACATGTTTAGTGCTAATTATTCTAGGTACAAATCTCCATTCTCTAGCCCTATGACCAAATTGATTATAGGTATAAAGATAACCATAAAATCACGAGGATTACTTGGTCATATCATTTCTTTGAGTAGGATGAGGTGGTCTTCTTTTCATTTTCTTCTTTATGTATCTCATCCTTGTGAATATTTTTGCATAAGCTCCCTTTGTGTACTAATTTTTCTTTAGGTTTCTAGGAACTGGTTTCTCCACTATCTTCTTTGTTACAGGTTTCTTTTCTCTAGTACTTTTCTTCTTATCAGTAGAAATCTTAATTTCTTTTCTTTTTTGTATTCACCTTAGCAATGACTTTATCTGATTTTCCATTTCTAGAGGTAATTTCTCTGGAGCAACTTGTGCAAGCTTCATCTTTCTTTGTGCAACTACTTTCTTCTACTCTAAATCTATCATATAACTTTGTAGAAGTACTAGTAGAGGAACTCATTCCTTTCTCAAATCCAAGGCCAACCTTTTCTTTAGGTTTTGATGGATTTTTTGATCTAACTAGTTCATCAAGTATCTTAGTGCTACCCTTCAACTCCAGGCCTTTATCAATCTTCTCCTTAGAATTTTCTAATTCTTTTCTCAAGACCACTATTTATGCTTCTAACTTTTGCACTCATCTGATTTAGACTATAATTCAATTTGAACTACATTTTTTTCTCTTTTTCTTCTTCCACCTTAGTCTTCGAGTTGATCACCATCTGATTAGATTCTTCGAGAATCTTAGTTAGCTTATCAATTTCTTCTTGCACATGCAACTTTTTTTCTTCATTCTCCTTCTTCAAACCTTTAATCTCACTCAAACCATAGATGAGACTTCCTTCTAGGTCAACCTCTACTTCTTGTTCACTAGACCAATGAGGCATTGTACCAAAATACATGCATAGGGATTCATTCCCATCAATCTCATAGGAACTCACATGTTCATCATTTGATCCACGAAAAACATCTAATAACTTATTTTCTCCTTTTGTGTGTAGATCCTTCTTAAAACTCTTTATATTTCTACATTTTCTAGAGCCTTTCTTATTAGCCATTTTTATGTTCACTCTACTAGAATCTACTAGACTTGATTAAGCTTCTCCTAGAGAACCTAGGGATCTGATACCCATTGTTGGAACATAATAATCTACTAAGAGGGGGGCTAAATCAGTAGATACTAAACAAATTAGCCCTAAAACCCTTTGTGAAGATTAATTTCGCAAACTCTTAGTGCATATATTTCAAACTAAAGATGCAAACATAAACATGCAAATAGAAAATCAACACACACATTCCCACAAAACTAGATATATATGGAAAACCCAAGATGGGAAAAACCACAGTGAGATATGTTGATTGATTCTACTACTCAAATCTAGCCACACAATCCAAATTTCTATTACAATGTTTAGGGCACCAACCCAAGGAAGCACCAGCTCCTTGATTTAGAAGCTACAACTTCAAGGATGCAACAACACCCTAGTTTAGGAGCTACAACTCCAAGCATACTACAATCCTCTAAACTGAGCTACAACTCAATACAGTGAGGCTACAACCTCTTACAACATTACAAGCATATATATGTATAGATAGGTTCTACATAAAATATAATACATCATTAAATTCAGTACATTGTTGCACTCATTGCAACACACACTCTATTGCTAAAGCTGCAGACTCAACAACACACACCTTCTCTACACTCTCCTCTACACATAGAACAATCACTATTTTATCTTGCTGCACTACACCTCTTTCCATTTTTTTGGTGTCTCACACATCTGTACTCTCTTGAATGCAAACCTAGATGATATTTTGTATTACAGTATAGGAATTCCTTGCATGTGCATTCTCTGTCTTCTTTTCTACTCTCTCTAGCTTCCTTACCATCACATTTGCATATTCATAGCTCTATTTTTTGCACTATTTGCAACCAAAAACTCCTTTTTGTAAAAGCATATGTAACTAGGATACACTCTTGAACTAATTTAATATTTTAAAAATATACAATTGTCTTCTATCTCTACCTCAAGATTCTCACCACCATCTAGATCATCTCCAACTTATTATTAGGGTTTTCTTTTCATACTGAGTTCACCAGCAAACTTTCTTTAGTCAAGCCACACACACCATTGTCCAACTCATAATTAAGATATATGATAGTTTACCAGATATTTCCATATCTTGCATCGATCCACCCAACATTTAATTCTATTATAGAGAATTTTCCTTCATTCATTCTCTTTTAAACCCTAGAATTGGATATGCATTCAATGAATTCTCTTGTTCATTTGATCTTCAAATATTTTTCAAACTATATCATCACTTAACATATCAAATCTTTATTTAAATTGGTCGTTGTTGCAATTAGACCAATTAATTTCTTCCTCTATGTTAGTTTGTAGTCAAAACCCTCGCTCACACTGTCAAAATTATTGTAAATCTTTATCTTTGAATCTAGGTCATTGATAATTTCCCTTGGCACCTCAATCCCACGTCTATCATTTATCATCAAAACTTTAAAACACAATAGTTTGATAAACATTCCTTCAAATCTCCTCTGTTGATAATGTTCTTCAAGAACATTCACCTTCATTTCCTTGTTGCTCTCAATCACCATTGGATTTCCTATTGATCAATTGGAGCCATTGGAGATATTTTCTTTTGAATTCTACCCATCGATCTTCTCTCTCGTGTAAAGACCCTATGATCCTCACTCAGTTTGGCATTTTTAAAATATCACCATTAGATCAGTTACCTTTAATCATGCACTATCAATCTTCACTAATTGATGGTCATTATTGGATCAACTATCATTCAATTTTCACCGTTGATCTCCTTCATATATCTCTTTCCATATGCAGTGTCCATTAAGACACATGTCCAAAGCCCACTATCCCATGAGCTCTAACAATGGGCCCACACAAACTTTATGAGGATTGTGGTATGTTTCCATTTTTCATCCACATCATCGCCATGAACTCAAAACAACAATGTGAGTTGGTATTTTGAGCAATCACTCTTCACCATTTCGACATGCTAACACATACCTTATTGGATTCTATCAACTAGATGGTTCCCACCATCCACATGTCATCCTTGTCAGCACCATGCAACAATGATCACCTATGTGACTTGATGTGCTAGTCAATCACATACCGCCACATGTCACCATTCACCATCATCACCTTTGCTTATTCCTTTGTCAGGTCCCACCAAATACATTATAGGCATTATCAGATCTTCCTCGTTCAATCTCTACCGATCACCATGTTAGAACTGAAAAAATATCATTTTTCACTAGCCTTCACCTACCTATCTATTGGAAAAACAAGGATAGACAACTGAGAGGGGGGGTGAATCAATTTTCATAGCATTTAAAGCTTTTTAACCTTATTAGAATTTAATCTCAAATCTGATAAATAATAGTGAAAGCATAAATCAACAACACATTAGAAACATACATGACACCAAGATTTTTGTGTGGAAACCTATTAGGGGAAAAACCACGGTGGAGGTTAATCCACAAGTTATACCTTATTAAAAGTATAAGGAAAATGAATAAGGAATGCACATGCATTCAGGCACACTGCCTAGAGCTCACTTCTCAGAGAAGACACACTATCTTACATAAAAATTTCATATTAAATCCATCTAAAGAGATTGAACTGAGAAAGTAGCTTCTTCAAAAGCCTGATTACAGTTTCGGTTAAGCATAGAAACACTTCTTCACACTTTTCTCAATCTTATTCACATTGTTCTTTGCAATTGAATGATTTTATCTTTATTCACACATAGCACTTGCACACTTTGCATTACACACTTCACACTCCTAGATACCAAATGAAGAAGACAATCACTCTTATATATCTGCTACATGGAACTACATCACCAACTTTGTTGGCCAAAAATAAAATAATAGATGAATACAAATTGTCAGCCCAATTCATGAATAAATCTCAATGCACATCAACCAAAGTCAGTCACAAAACAATGAATACCTAAAACAACATCCTCAAATGTTCCAAACATTCAAAATTTAGTCCACAAGGATCCACAACATGCTACAACAACCATGTCGGCCAAGAACATGAAAAACCGAAGATGCAAAGGAAAAATCTTTGATCACGAACACACCGATCAACATGGAAATAAAAAAAGGATAGAGCACAATCTAAAAACATCAATGAACATGTCAGGAGAATACGCAACAACTCAAATTACTATAATTACTTTTTATTCTTCTAGAGACACCAACTATAGTAACAAAATAATTATAGGAACACAAAAACTCACAACTTGCTTCAATCTTGATGCACACCTCTAAAACGTCTGAAGCATAAACTAGATAGGCTTAGCAACAAGACCTTTAATACAAAACTTTTGAATACCAAAATATTGAACTTTCCAATACACTGAACTTCACAGCTTCACAGGCAACCTCCAATATATTTATTTTAATTTTCTCAATATCCTCCACATATACAACCTTCAAGAAACCAATGCTAATAGTGTTGAAATCAATGACAATCACATATCAGTAACACAACCAAAACATCCAACAATCTCCCCCTTTGGAATTGTTGGCAACACATGATGTGAAAAATACACCATCATCACAACTAACTCTTGTTCCAACAATCTTCCCTTTTACACATTACCCTTCTCATTCTCCCACTTTGTTCTTAATTTTTTTTTCACATTAGCCTTCTCCCCCTTTGACATCAATGGAAAATTTAGACAAGCTTTGAACCACATATTTGAATCATTTGACTACTCCCCTTGAGTAGCAACCACCACAAAATCAATCTGGATCAAGATATGACTATGAATGCACAGACTTGCATCTTAGTTCTAATAAGGAGGGGCAATCACCCCTAACTTCCCTCTAAGATAATAAAAAGTATATTTAGGAAAATACTTAGTAAATATGTCTAAAATCTATTCTTTCATAGGCACATACTCCAGTCTGACTTCTTTATCACCCACTTTTTCTCTCAAAAAGTGATATTTGATAGATATATGTTTTTTTTTTAATGCAGCATTGGATTCTTAGAAATTTTGATGGCACTTGAGTTATCAAAAAATATAGCAATAGGCTCATTATACTCAATTCTGATATCTCTTAGCATTTTCTTCATCCATATTACTTGAGTACAATTGTTTGCAACAACAATATATTCTACCTTAGCAGTAGATAAGGAAATGGAATTTCTCTTTTTATTTAACCAAGACACCAAAATCTTCCCCAAGAAGAAGGCACCACCACTAGTACTTTTCATGTCATCCACATCTCCTACCCAATCTATATCAGTAAAGGCAATCAAAGTAAGATCATCATCTTTAGGATACCAAAGACCAAAATCAACTATCCCTTTCAAGTATCTAAAAATTCTCTTTACAACAGTCACATGGGATTCCTTTGGATCAATTTGATATCTAGTAGCCATGCATATGGCATTCATGATTTTTGGTCTGGTTTGAGTCAAATAAAGTAATCCATTGATCATTGACCTATATCTTGTTTGATTTTCCTTAGGAGAATCATCATTTTGTGTTAACTTGCATCTAGTTACCATGGGTGTACCAACTAGCTTTGAGTCTTCCATGCCAAAAAAATTTAGTAAATCTTTTAGATATTTGGACTAAGATATAAAGATTGCAGTGTCTAACTGAGTAATTTGCAATCCCAAAAATAATTTCAGCTCTCCAATCATTGAAATTTCAAACTCACTTTTCATTTCATCAAAAAAACTTCATACATAAGTCATCATTACCTTCAAAAATGATGGCATCAACAAAGACTTCAATAATAAACTCCTTCTCCTCATCCATCTTAAAAAAAAAATTGATGTTAGTAGTACTTTTATTGAATCCAAGATTCAACAAGTATTTATCGAATCTTGCATATCAGGCTCTAGGGGCTTGCTTGAGTCCATACAATGCTTTCTTTAGTCGGCAAACCATATCTTCCTTATCATTTAGTTGAAATCCATTTGGTTTCTCAAAATATACTTCTTCTATATCACCATTTACAAATGTTGACTTTACATCCATTTGATAGACTTTGTAGTTCTTAAAAGAAGCATAAGCAAGAAACAATCTTACAACTTCAATTCTAGCAACAAGGGCAAAGGTTTCTTCAAAATCAATACCTTGCATCTATGAGTACCCTTTATATACAGGTCTTGTTTTATTTCTGAACACTTCACCTTGTTCATTCAACTTATTCTGAAAAACCCATTTGGTTCGAATCACATTTTTATCCCGAGGTCTAGGAACAAGAATCCATGTATCATTTTTCTCTATCTGCATCAGTTCTTCCTTCATTTCTTCCATCCAATTTTTATCTTTACATGCGTCATTGACATTTTTGGGCTCAGTCTTGGAAATTAGATAATACTCTTATGTAATTATTCTTCTAGTCTACACACCTTTGTTCTTATCTCCTATAATATGATCTTCAGAATGATTTAGCTTTATATAACTTGAAACTTTGGAATTCTCTCAAAATTTTGGTTCTTCTATTCTTTCTTTTGTACTTCCACTAGCTTCTACTTCTAGACTCTCTTGATTCACCAAAACAATTTAAACTTGATTATTTATCTAGTCATTATTTCCATCATCAGTACTATCATATTGGTCATTTGAATCATATCCAAGGTATCTGGATGATCTAGTAGTGTCCTCATCAACTTTGACATTTTCACTTTCAACCATTTTCCTTAATATTCTATTATAGCACCAGTAGGCCTTTCTCTTAGTAGAGTAACCCAGAAAGATTCCTTCATTACTCCTAGCATCAAAATTTCCTATATCTTCATCTCTTTGATATAACATCTATTTCCAAAGATTTTGAAATATTTAACAGTAGGATTATTACCAAACCACAACTGAAAAGGATTCTTACCAGAATTACCATTGAAATTTACTCGATTGATACTATATAAAATAGTGCTTACAAATTCTCTCCAATAGATATGAGGAACATTACATTCAAACATCATAGTTCTATCAACATCTAGAATTATTTTGTTCTTTCTCTCAACAAATTTGTTCTGTTGAGGAGTCCGGGGAGCAGATAACTGCCTTTTGATTGCATGCTCTTGATAGAAAGAATTAAACTCTCAAGAAGTGAACTCACCACCTCTATCTGACCTTAAGCATTTAATCTTCAAACCTATCTCATTCTCAGCCATAGCTTTGAAACTTTTGAACTTTTCTAATGCTTCATGTTTTTCTCTTAAGAAAGAAACCCATATCATCCTAGAGTAATCTTCAACAAGCAACATAAAGTACCTTTCTCCTTGTATACTTCTGATTCTGGAGGGACCACATAGATTGGTAGTACCAACTTCAGTACTCCATTATAATGATGTTTTTTTCTTTGAAAAGAAACTCTAGTCTACTTTCCCATCTAACATTCCTTGCATATGGCGTTAGTAGGCTTCACTAGCTTAAGAAGATTTGTAACTACTTGAGTGGAGCTTACTTTGAAAATGTTATCAAAATTCACATGACACAACCTCCTATGCCATAACTAGCTTACATAAACTTGAACAATTAAACAACTTTCACTAGAAGAAATTAGGTGAAAAATGTTACCTCTTGTATTTGTACCCGAAGCAATTACATTTCCAAAACTTCCCAGTATCTTGCATTTACCATCTTTGAATTGAAGATGGTACCCCTTTTCTACAATCTATCCAACACTCAATAGATTATGCTTCAATCCTTATACATAAAGGACATCATCAGTATTATATTTACCAACAAGAGAAATAGTGCCTCTGCCACAAATCACACCAACATTGTTGTCTCCAAATCTTACAAAACCATTGTCATATTTCTCCAAGCTTAGAACCTTGCTTTTATCACCAGTCATATAATGTGTGCATCCATTTTTAATCCCCCACTCATCCTTTTCTTCAATTTTGGCTGCAAGAGCTTTCTCAACATTCTTATCATTAGTAGATTTAGTTGACACCAAACCATTTTCCTTGATAGAAATGAATACCCATCCATCTTCATTTCCATTTTCTTTGTCATATTCATCATTAGTAACACCTTCTTTAGTATAATAACATTTTTTTTGAAATCTAGGCTTGTAAGGTTTGAACCTAGGAACTCTTTCAAGACCCTTGATGCAAGATGACCTATCTTATTGCAAGAGAAGCATTTAATAGGAAACTTTCCTTTATACTTACCTTGTCCTCTGGCTTCTCTTTTCACAATCAATGCTGTCAACTCTTCTAACTCTCTTTATTTATCTTCAATCTATTTCATCTCATCTTCATATTTGAATTTCTTTCTAGAACTTTCTCTCAGATCATATCTCTATTGGTTTCTTCCAAATATAATAGATTTAAATGTAGATTATGTCTTAGGGGTAGAATCACCAAATTCACTTAATTCAAAGGCAACAAGCTTACCAATCAATATATCTCTTGTCACATTTGTTACTGTCCTAAGCTCTTCAATAGCATGAGATTTCATTTTGTAAGAAGTAGGAAATGATCTGAGCACTTTAGCTACAATCTCTTCTTCATCCAAGATTCCACCAGCACATCTAATACCCATCACGAGTTCATTTAATTTTTGCATGAAATAAATAATGTTTTCATCTTCGCTCATTTTCAAGTTTTCCCACTTACCTTTTAGACTTTGTAGCTTAGCAAATTTCACTTGTGCATCTCCTTCATACAATGTTTCCAACTTCTTCCAAATCTCATATGCTATTTTTAGAGCCATCACATTTGTCATCTCTGAATCTATCAGAGAACTCAATAATGATTCTATAGCCCTAATATTTGTTTCAACTTCTTTGATATCATCAGGAGTAGAGGGAACATTATGAGGAATAAGATATCTATTTTTTGTAATCTTCTAGAAGGGTTCACCAATGCACTTCAAATGACACTCCATTATAGCCTTCCACATAGAGTAGTTTGTTCCATTGAATCTAGGACTATCCTTCTTGTATGATTCCATCTCGAATCACCTCAAACTATTCAAATTCTTTAGAGGAACCTTCTATGATACCAATTGTTGGGAAAAAATGGATAGACAACTAAGAGGGGGGGTGAATCAGTTGTGACAAAATTTAAAGCTTTTTAACCTTTAATGTTAGATCTGATAAATAACAGTGAAAGCACAAATCAGTAACACATCAAAAACACACATGACACCAATATTTTGTGTGGAAACCCTATTAGGGAAAAAACCATGGTGGAGGTTAATCCATAAGTTATACCCTGTTAAAATTATAAGGAAAAAGAATAAGGAATGCACATGCATTCAGGAAAACTTCCTAAAGCTGAGTGCTCAAAGAAGAGACACTATCTTACATAAAACTTTCAGATTAAATCCATCTGAAGAGATTGAACGAAGAAAGTAACTTCTTCAAAAGCCTCATTATAGTTTTGGTTAAGCATAAAAACACTTCATCACATTTTGCTCAATCTTCTTCACACTCTACTTTGCAATTGAATGATCCAATCTTTATTCCCACATAGCATTCACACACTTCGCATCACACACTTCACACTCCTACATAACAAATGAAGAATACAATCTCTCTTATATATCTGCTACATGGAATTACATCACCAACTTTGTCAGCCAAAAATAAAATAATAGATGAATACAAATTGTCGGCCCAATTCATGAAGAAATCTCAATGCGCACTAGCCAAGGTCGGTCACAACATAATGAAGACCTAAAACAATATCCCTAAATCTTCCAAAAATTCAAAAGCTAATCCACAAGGATCCACAACATGCTACAACCACCATGTCAACCAAGAACATGAAAACCCAAACATGCAAAAGAAAAAATCTCTGATCACGAACACACCGATCAACGTGGATGTGCAACAAGGATAGATGACAATCTAGAAACATCAACGAACATCGCAAAAGCATACATAGCAACTCAAATTACTAGAATTACTTTTTCTTCTTCTAGAAAGACTAGCTACAGTAACATAATAACTGTAGGAACATAAAAACTCACAACTTGCTCCAAACTTGATGCACGTTTTTGAAACTTCCGTAGGATAAACTAGATACGCTTAGAAACAAACCCTTTAATAAGCAACTTATGAATACCAACATACTAAAATTTCCACCACACTAAACTTCACAGGAAGCCTCCAACATATTTATTATAAATTTCTCAATATCCTCAACATATACATGTAACTAAGGGAGTTTTCCTAGTGTTAGAAAATCAAATGCAAAACATAAAAACCCACAGTAATAATGAAGTGATAAGGAATAAAATGAAAAAAACTGAAATAATCCTACAAAAATGTCTTCATTCTCCATGGTTGACCTCCATTATACCTTCTCAACTTTCTGGAAATATGATATTGCCCTCAGATTTATGATGAGCAATCTAATGACAATGACAAGCCCTAAGAAAATGTTGAAGGATTTGAGTAACTACATGCAATAGTATGCTATAATGCAACTAGTAAGCCTCTAAATATGTCTAAATTATGCCAATTGAGATGTAAATATTCTTATGACAAAATGACAAGAGTGCAAGAGTATTAGATTGCAAGATCATGAGGTTGCCAGATGACAAAATGAGACCAAAATTGCCATTTTTTAGAAAATGCAATTTTCAGTGAATGGCCAAGATTAAAAGCTGACAAGTGCCCTAGAATCAATGGAAAATATTCAATATGACAACCATTAATTAGGGTTAGGGAAAAATTAGGTCAAATTTGAAATGAATGGACAAGATTGATTTTTAGAAAATCAAATCAAGGGCTGACAATGCATGTGACAAGAGATAAGATTGGCACATAAAAAGAGGTGGATGGAAAATCAAATAATAATAAAAATTACTTGATTTTTGGAGGACAAAGACTATTTTGAATTAAAAATTAAATTTAATTCAAAAGGTGGGGTCACATGACAATAAATAACTAATTCGAATTATTTACTAAAAAGAGGGAAATTAGAAAGTGGGACTATTTTAAATAAATAATTTTATTTAAAATGAGCACAGACAAAAAGGTGATAGGAGAAATTATATAATAAAAATTATTTAATTTAGGTGGTTAATGAATAATTAAATAATAAAGATATTATTTAATTATAGAAGAATGTGACAAAGGGAATCTTTTGAATTAAATATAATGGTTCAATTCAAAATTCAAGAGAGTGGACCAAATTAAATAAATAAAATTTGTTTAATTTAGGAGAGAAAAGGATAATGAATAATTAAATAACTAAAAACAGTCATTTATTTATAGTGCAAAGTGGACAAAAATTAAATAAATAAGAATTTATTTAATTTTAGAAAGAAGAGGATGTAATTAGTGACAAAATTTATTTAATTAATTAAGGAGGAATAAAGATAAAATAAAATGAATTAATTAAATAATTAAAAGTATTTAATTAATAGAAGAATTATGAATTTAGAAAATAATTAAATAATTAAACTTATTTAATTATCAAGGAAAAAAGGGGAAATGATGAAGAATTTATAAATCGCAAGCTTGGGACAATTTTTAGTGTCCAAATTTTGCCCCTCTTTGTCATAATGTAGTTTATCGCGTTGTGACAAAGAAAATAAGTCAAAATATGCCCCAATGCAAAATAAGATGAGGAAGAATGATGAGGAGGGTAGCAGTATGCCCCCTCGAGAGGACAGATGGGTTCTAAGAATACGGGTGTGCTCTCAAAATTGATGAGAAGACTAGAATATGAAGAGACAAAGAAATGTTAGTATAAAAGATATGGATGATGATATGGATGCAATGCCTATATGAGATGAGCGAGAGAAGATGAAAAGATAGAAAGGAGATGCATGTTAGTTCCTAGACGAAATCCTTCAACATATTACCATAGGACTTTAATATTTATTCCTCTTAATCATCATTGGGCAGATTATTGTAATGGCCAACAAACACCATGATATGACATAAATCAAGATGTGCAAGGTTGTACCATCACATAAGACAAGCAATCGTAGACAAGGATGATCATGACTCATACTAAGAGCTCAATTGCCCCAGTCTTTTTGTCATAACCAACCACAAGCAGAAAAACGACAAGAAGGACAATCCATGAAATGTCATTGCTTCTCTAAATCTTGTTTCGAGGACATCTTTGAGAAACTAGAAACATGATTGCCAAAAGAACAAAATAAAGCCATTATCATGATATGTCGTTGTTTTTCTAAATCCCCTAGTCAGGACATCGCTGAGAAACTAGTAACATGAGTGTCAAAAGACAAGACAAATGTCATGAGATGTCATTGTTTCTCTAAATCCTATTGTCGGGATCTCACTAAGAAACTAGTATCATGATGAAAACCCAAAAGACAAGTGCCAAGTGTTTTCCGAGTGTCTTTGAATGCCAAGTGTTTTAATGTCAAGATGTCTTGTTTGATGATGTCAAGATGCCAAGGTGTCAAGGTTTTGACGATGCCAAGATGATGAGTGCTGAAGATTGCCAAATTTAGGAAGGACACATCCTAAATAATGTTGATGTCAAGAGGATTGATCCCTAAATGCCAAGAGGGATCCCTCAAAATGCTAGGTGATAGTGACAATGCCTAGGAAGGATAGGCATAAATGATAGAGGTTGTTCTTCAGAAGGACACATCTAAACGAACATTGATGTCGAGAGGAATGATCCTTAGATGTTGAGAGGAATGATCCTTAAATGTTGAGAGGATCCCTCAAAATGTCAAATGATGGCGATGATGCCTAGGAAGGACATATCCTAAGGCATAAATGATAGAGGCTATTCTTCAAAAGGACACATATGAAAGATAACCAAGAATTGACAGTTTGATCGATTGTGATAATTTGAATTCTTTCAACTAAGTTTGACTGAAGTCGATTAAAGTTGACTTGGGTTGACTACATGTCAATGTTGACGTGCTGGTGTGATTGTCATGTTAAATAAGTGACTACCATAATTCATTTTAGGAGTTTGCCATGTTTAGAAATGACTTGTCCTTAATTGAAGAATTTTGACATGTGTGCTAGTGTAATGCCATGAACCCTAATAGACTGACCTAATGTAGCCTCAAGGGCTCATTGATTTATGTCCTTTCCTACATTGTGGACTCAAAGACCTCATAGTTCGACATGACCAATGACCTTGTCCAAAGGATAAAATTTTGAATCATGATTTTATTTTGACAAACCTAGAAAGACTGACCTAATGTCCTAGGGATTCAAAGATGAATCTTGCCTATGTAGCAAATGTGCAAAGACAATGTAGTTCAAACATGGAAAAGATCTTGATTGATGTGATTGATTGGATTGACAAGATATACATTGTCTTTGACTCTGTTTTTGGGATTTTGACATTGATTTGGATATTTTTGTATTTTCTTAGGATATTTTTCAATTTTTAGGTCTTTTTTCAAAACTGTTTTAGATTTTTATGACTTTTTTCAAGAATTTTTCAGATTTTTTATGACTTTTGTTGAGGACTTTTTGAGATTTTTATGACCTTTTTTCAGGACTTTTTTAAGGACTTTTTTCGGAAATTTTTCAGATTTTTAGGATCATGTGCGACACCCACTGCAGTTACATGATAAAGGTCTTGCCCCTAGATATATTGGTGTTTCCCGAGCCCAATGATATGGAAATATAGGGCAAATGGAAAGGATATGCAAGGGGTGATGTCAACCAAATGCTAACTATGGTCGGAATTGACAGGACTTAGGACGAATGTTGTTAATGTGTCAGGTTGTTTTGATTATGCAAAGTGGATAAGGGTCAATTAGAGTAATAGTAGATGGTGAAGCAATGATCAAATGCACATGGCACCTATTTTCTAGTTTTTCACCATGGTACTTATCCAAAGTGCCTATTTGTCAGGTTTTCACTATTGGACGAATTTATTTCTTTTTTCTACTTTTGTCATTTTTTTATTTTTTTGGTGTCACCAAGATGCCTATTTGCTAGGTTTGATTCAAGGGATGATTTTTTCTTTATTTTTTTTTTGTATTTTTAGGTTTTAGCCAAGCTCTCTAATGCTATGTGTAGAACTTTCATAGATGTAGGCTATTGATGGGTTATGTTAATTGTTTTCCATCAGGTGTGGCCAACTGATAAGCTCCAGAACTGAATGCTGCAATAATAATATATGGACTGAGCCAATTAGGCTCAAAATTTCTAGGCTTTTCTCTGTCAGCCTAATTTATTTGATTTTGCATGAGGACCAAGTCACCGATTTCAAATTTTCTCACCATCACTCTTTTGTTATAGCTCTGGCAAAGATGATTTTGATATGCCTGCAAGTGATTCAGGGTATTTTGTCATCTTTCTTGTAAAATTTCTAACTCAAGTAGGTAGGTTTGTCTATACTCTTCATCATCGATCATTCCCTTCAAGGAGACTCAGAGAGAAGGAATTTTGACCTCGATGGGAAATATGGCCTTAGATCTGTAGACAAGGGAAAACAGAGTGGCTCTAGTGGCTATACGAATGCTAGTATGGTAGTCCCAGAAGGTAGGATTAAGTTGTAGGTGCAAATCTCAGCTAGCGTCATTGATGGTCTTCTTAAGAAGGCAAAGAATTTTTTTATTTGATGCCTCTGCTTGGTCGTTACCTTGTGGATAATATGGTGTGGAGAAATGATGTTGGATGCAGAGTCGCTCACAGAGTTCACGAACGTCCTAATTTTTTAATGGACTCCCATTATCTGTGATAATGGATTTTGGGACAACATACTAGCAGATGATGTAATTAAGTATAAACTTTGATATTTTCTTACTGGTGATGTAAGTGAGAGGGACAAATTCAATCCACTTAGTAAAGTACTCAGTGGCAGTAATTATCAATTTATGGTCATTAGAGGAGGATGGATGGATCTTTCCCATGAGGTCAAGTCCCCATTGTGCGAAAGGACATGGAGAAGTGATCAGTCTCAGCTCTTGCATAGGTACATGGATTAGGTCATTGTGCACCTGGAATTTTTGACATGTTCTGACAAAATGAAGAGCATCTTTTTCTAGTGTCGGCCAATAGTATCCAAGTCTGGTGACTTTCCTAGCTAAAGTTGGACCACTCGAATGCGATCTACATATACCCTCATGTACTTCTCATAAAGTTTTTTGTGCTTCATTACTGTCGAGAAAGTGAATAAGGGTGTTATCAAAGCCACATTGGTATAGGGTGTCACTGGTGATGGTGTGTTGGGCGGCTTTTCATATAAATGACTTTCTCTAGTTATTGGAAAGGTTAGGTGGTAGGGTTTGGGACTTAAGATAGTCATAGATGTCTTAGTACCAAGGTGAACTGGGACCAACAATCTCACAAACCATTTTTGACTCTGGGATGTCATTTGTCAGCATCAATAGTTGTTCTACTAAGAACTCAAATTGTGACACATTTTTGGGGATGTCTAAGAGAGATCCAATAGTAGCCATTACATCGGCTGCCTTATTCTGTGTCCTGGGAATTTTTTCAAAGCCAATCAATTTGAAATATGTCATGAAGCTGTCCACCATTCGCTTGTAGGGGAGCAAATTTTCATCTTTTATTTCATTATCATCATTTACTTGGTTGATAACTAATTAAGAATCCTCGAATACTAGCAGTGTCTGAATTTTCCATTTAATTACGATCTTGAGTCCTGTGACCAATGCTTCATATTCTGCAATGTTATCAGTACAAGGTAAGGTGATTTGGAATGCCTTAGGAATTGAATCCCCTTGTGGTGTGATGAACAAGATACCAACCCTTGAGTTGTAACCAGTATGAGACCCGTCAAAATATAGTTTCCAAGGTAATGTAGGCTCTACATGAAAGATAGACTCATTAGGAAAATTAGTTATCAGTAGATGAGTGCCTTGGATGGGTCCATCTACAAGATGATCTACTATTACTTGCCCTTTTATTTCCTTGTGCTCGACATATTGTATGTCATATTCATTTAAAATCATGACCCACTTTGCTAAATGGCCTATCAATGCTGCCTGACTTAGGAGATACTTTAGTGGATCAATCTTATCTACTAGGTGTGTTTGGTGACTCAACATGTAATGTCTTAGCTTTTGTGCTGCAAAGAGAACTGAAAGGCATGCACATTTAATGGTTGAATAGTTCAAATCATATCCTATCAGTGTGTGACTGATATAGTATATGGATCTTTCTTTCTCCTCGTGGTTTTTTTGTGCCAATAATGCTCCCAGTGCATTTGTAGTTGCTGAGACATACAGGATCAACAAATTTCATTCAATGGGTGGCATTAGGATAGGTGGTGTCAATAGATATTATTTTATTTTTTCAAAGGTTGTGTTGCATTTGCCTATCCACATAAAGGGGATAATTTTGCATAATAGGTACTGAAATGGTTGACACTTGTTTGCCAACTATGCGATGAAGTGTCGGATGGACTGCAGTCTACCCTGAAGTGTTCTTAACTCACTGATTCCCTTTGGTGGATGCATGTCTAGAATTTATTTCACTTTAGCAGGATCAACTTCTATGCCTCTTCGTGAAACTATTTAGCCCAATATTTTTCCTGAAGTAACCCCAAAGACACATTTGTTTGGGTTCAAACAAACCTTGTCATCCTCTAGCCATTTAATTTTTTTTCCAAGACCCCAAGATGATCTTTCCATGTCAAATATTTGGCCAAAATTTCATCCACATAATCTTCCATTAGGATATGCATCATGTCATGAAAGATTTTTGTTATAGCTCTTTGGTATGTGGCGCCTGCATTCTTTAAGTGAAAAGGGATGACATTCCAATAGTATGTTCCCCATGGGCATGTAAATTCCATTTTGTTTTGATCCTCAACTACAATGCAGATTTTTTTATAGCCTGAGAAACCATCCATGAGAGACAATAGCTCATACTTTGTTGTGAGATCAACAATCATGTCTATATTCAGCAATGGGAAATCATCTTTTGGACAAGCCTTATTTAAATCTCTGAAATTCGTACAGATGTGGATTTTTCTGTTTGGTTTTGTAATAAGGACAATGTTGGATATCCAGTCAGCATAGTCTATTGATCTTATGAATCTAGCATCCAATAACTTCTTTAGTTCAAACTTTACAAGTAGTGCAATCTATGGATGCATTTTCTATAATTTTTGTTTGACTGGTTTTATACCCAGGATTAGAGGAAGATGATGCAATACCAATTCTAGATCAACACCTGCCATGTCAGCATATTACCATGTGAAGTTAACTTTCCTTTCTATGAAGAATGGTTGAAATTTAGGTTTTTCTTCTTCTAACATTGATGCAGCCAAGAGAACCATTTTGGGGTTTTCTAGTGTAGCTATGTTAACCTCGATGGTGTCTTCAATGAGAATTGTCAATTTTTCCTATGTTACGGGAAGAAAGTTCAATCCTCCATTCTTAGGCACCTTAGAGAGGTTTTCACCTTTGGATACATCCTTTATTTTTACTATTTTATTGTCAGAAGGAACCTTATAGTTTTCACCTAAAGACATTTCTCTTTTTTCTTTATTCATTGTATTTTTGTGACTGGAGAATTGCAAAGTCTCCTTGAAGTAAGCTGGACAATCTAGGTCAATGAAAAATCCCACTTTGTGATCACCCCATGGTAAGCCTTCTCGAAGCCCCATGAATTCTTCTATTGCCTAATAATTCTAAAATATATCCATAATAGGTGGCTCTTGTTGGTCCCATTCAATCAGTTCCAGGTAAACAAGGGAAATCCCATCACCAGTGCTAGTAAAAGATGGGGAAGATGTGAAAAGTGTGCAAATTGAAGCCTCAAGTGTGAAGGAAAAGTTGTGAATTTCACCTTCCATGTTACATGCAATGGATGGACCATATTTAGATTTAGATGAGTTGAATTCATATTCATAATAGGCCACAAAGGTATCAACATCATGAATACTGGATTGAATTTCAGAGGCATGGATAATAGGTTCAATCATGTTAGGCTCATGGGTGGGCTTGGGAATGGGGCGGGATAATTTAGATGTTGTCGACGACAACTTATGTTCTTCTAGATCCCAAGGAATGCTTACCCATTCCTTATTTTTAGAATGCCAATCAATGTTGTATTCCTGTCGGAATTGTTCTTCAAAGGGGGGTTAGCTAGGTTTGAGGAAGAGTTCGTCAATATCATAGTTGCTAATGGTTTTCTTAGCTCCCCATTCCCATTCATTAGAGTCAATTTCGGTAAGGGATGCTTCGTGTGTCTCGACACTTTCTATAGCCATTACGTCCTCACTTGAAATTTCATAGGTATGTTGATTGTCAATTCTGAGTTGGTCAAACCCTAGCCCAATGTACCTTGGTCTTGCAGAGATAATGATAGGTTCTCTTCTTCCATTGTTCGCCTTTCCAAGACCACTTGTGTCAACAAAACCTAGTGCCTTGCATATGTCATAGCCTTCTCCATAGAGATGCACTAGTAGTGGAGATAATTCTTCTGGGTCTTTGTAGATCCAGTTAGCTATGTTGATAATGACTTCATTACCCATATTGCCCCATAGTGTGAAAACACTTTTTGGTGGAACCTTGAAAGTTGTTTTGGGCTCGACTATGAAACACATTCTACCATAGACTTTAGGCAGCTTAGGTATTGTGGTGATACAGTAAGCCGTATTCAGTTTGAATTCTCCACAGCCAAGGTCCTAGATATGAAGGTCCTTACTTGGTATGGAGGCCGAGGAGGATGGTGTGGAAAAATTCGATGGAATGGATGATTTAGTGAGTGCACATAGGTCAATGTATTTGGGAGAGGTGGAAGTTGAGGCTTCTCGATTAATGGGTACCTAGTGTTCAGCAGTGGCTCTTAGATTGGTACAATATTGAAATGGATTAGGATCTCCTAGGATAGTAATTTCAGTACCATTAAAAGGGAACTTCATGCATTGGTGGTATGTGGAAGGAATGACCTTTAGGGCATGAATCCATGGGTGACCAAGTAAGATATTGTAATGTATGTCACGATCCAAGACTTGGCATGTTGTATCTATAATAACTGGTCCCACACGAATTGGAATTGTGATGACGCCATTAGAAGCACGTTCTTCATCATCAAATGCCTTGATGACAACACTCTTTATAGAATCGACACATGCATCAGAGAAGCCAAGATCTTTAACCAATTTTAAAGAGAAAATGTTCAATAGTACTCTGCCATCTACTAAGACTTGTCTAACCTTATGTTTGTGGACAAAAACCTCGATATGAATGGCATCATTATGAGATGGTTTGGGTGAGGAATAGTCACTATCTGAAAAGGTAATGTGGTGAGGCAAAGTCAAATATCTAACCATGGTTTCAAAATGATTGAAATCAATTTTTTTTGGGATGGAAGACTCTTGTAGAACCTTATCCAAGATGGCCTTATGTGCAGGTGAAATGCAGAGAAATTCAAGGATGGAGATTTGGGCGGGTGTTTTGTTTAATTTCTCAATAATTTTGAACTCTGGCTTAGGTTTTGATGGCCTGGAAGATGGACCAGGTATGGTAACTTTAAGTTGATGTGCAAAGGGATGTGGGATGGTGACCTTTCCTTTACGTGTTGTGACATTAGATTTGGGGGCCTTTTTATTGGTAATAGTATTGACACACTTATCTTCATCAACAACATAGAGATTTTTAATGATGGTACCACTAGAATAATTGAAGGCAGGACAAATGTGATTGGCTTGGTTATTGTTATGATGTGTGCAAGATGAGGAGGGGTTACCAGAACCATGATCATGCAGTGGGTTCTTGTGGATTGTATGTTTTGCATTAGACACAAATGGTTGACCTCCTAATGCAATGGTATGGTTTTCAATAAAGTATTGCACAAGATTTCACAACTGGCGGCAAGAGGAAGTTTTGTGCCCTTTGACACAGTGGTAATCACAAAATGCATTATCATCCCACCATGATGGCTTGAACTGACTAGGTTCATATAGTTTAGGTTCTTCCAAAGTTATGACACTGTTTTGGATAAGTTTCTTTAAGACAATTTTGATAGGCTCGCCTAAGGGAGTGTATGTGCATTTTTGAAATTATCGTGGTTGACACGACTGCCTTTGATTAAATTCAGTAGGATTATTTTGAATATAATTGGAAATTGTTGTGGGTGTGGTCATAGGTGCATTTTGATTTTGAAATCCTTTGATGGTGAGTACAGGACCTGTTGCATTAATAGTTTTTGCATCGACCACACCATCATTTATGATGTGTTTATTCTTGATCTAGTACTTATTTTTGTCAGTGGGAGGATTTTTGTTTGTGTTTTTAGGACTGTATTTTAGCTCTCCCTTTGTAATAAGGGCTTTCTTAATCTAGACACCTTTTTCGACTAGGTTCATGAAAGCTGTGCAACAATGCACCTGCACTACATATTTTAGGGGACCTAGAAGTGTTTGTATAAACATGCCAACCTTTTCCTTTTCGAGTATGTTAATGTGACAACGACTAGCTAGACTTCTCCATTTTTGGAAGAATGGGATGAACGTTTCACCAGCATCCTCTTGTGTGTGATTAAATAAGCTAGTAATAGAGGTGTCTGTGTCAATGTTGTATGCGTAATTTTTTATGCATTTTCATTTAAGTTCATCCCATGTTTAGATATACTTTTGAGTGGAGAACCATTCAAGGGTGGGACCTACAAGACTTTTAGAAAAGAGTCTCATCAAGTATGTTTTTTCATAGGCGATACCCATATAGTTGGGTGTGAATTCTCGGACATGTTCGATAGGATTTGTCTTTCCTTCGTATTTGGTAAAATTAGGTGACACATATCCTAGAAGAAATGGTGGCATGTATAAGTTCATGTCAAAGGGATATATGGATAAATCATATCACACTTCTAATTTCTTGCTGGATATTTGTATTTTTTCTATGGTCTTCTCTAGACCCATTAGTTTATCTTGCAAGGCATCAATTGTAGGGTCATTTGTGGCCTCGTACATAGGATTGATTAGTACACCCTGGGTCCCCATTTTTTGTAAGTGGATGTTGGTGTGTTGTTGAGGGATATGTTTTTGTAACATGTATGATGTGTTTTGGTTTGTGTGTTGGTACTGAAACTTTTGATTGGGGACATGTTGATGGGTATGAATATGGGACGAATATGTCGGAATGTATCCCCCAGTGATTTGGGTTGATATTTGGGGAATATGGTGACTAGGAATATTTTGGTATCTGATAAATGCCATAGGTTGTGTGTTTTGATTACCTTGTCAGGGTTGTTGGAATTGTCCCAGAGGGATAGTCATGTTTTGTCCTTGGGAGGGGTTGGTATTAAACTATGTTTATGTGTTAACATTTGGATGTGGTCCTTGAATAAAGAGATGTCATTTACCTCCACCCAAAGGATAAAGTGAGGTACCAATGAGAGTATATGATGAGGATGCACTCATGGTACTAGATGTAGTTGTGAATGGAGGATTTTTCTAGCTTGATGTTTCCCCCAAGGCATTTACCGAAGTGATAAATAGAGGATTGGAATAAATTTCCCACATTGCAGAGGACCCAAAGGTGGCTCTAGCTGATTGTGATGATGTTGTGGATAGTGTAGCCAATGTGATAGATTGTGTTCCTCCAATGGATGTAGCGTTGATTGAATTGGAATTGTTTGGAATGTTGGAGGTAGCACTCATGGTCATTGTGACAGTTTGCGAGGTAGCATCAAAAAAGGTATTTTTTGTGTTATTTGGAGGTTGGCCATTATTGGACATGTTATTCATATTATTGACATTATGGTTAGGAGATGATGGTCTTAAAGTATTAATGTCGAACCCATGAGGTAATTTAGCTCCTTGACTTAAAAGTATGGCTAAATGTCTATCTTTGTCATATAAGACCATTTATTCTACGAAGTAGGCAGCCTTAGGATCTTGTGCTGCTACCTCTAGGTTTTCCTCAAGTATTTTTCCATATTCATCCTTACGTAAGAATGGTTCAAAAGGGTTGTTTGATGAGGATGGTATGGTCATGAGAGGTTGAGTAGTTGTTTTGCTAAATGGGTCATCCAAATTCCAATTTGGGTCATAAGTGTGATTGGTGACATTGGAATTAGAATCTTGTCCAAAGTTTTCCATTTGTCTTTTCCTTCTTTGGAGTCTAGTTTTCACCATAAAAGGAAATTGCTCAAATGAGAGTGATGAAAATGATGACCAAATGCAAGGATGACACTAGCCTATGTTTTTGTATTTTTGGATAAAGGATGACAATGCAAGACTATATTTTTGGATTTTCGATAAAGGATGCTAATGCAAGACTTATGTTTTTGGATTTTCGATAAACGATGCTAGTGCAAGGTGATGTTGATGTTTGTCTAAAGAAAATGATTGATGCAAGATGACAAGGTTGTCAAAGCCAAAGTGTCGAATGAGGACTAAGATGATAATGTTGATGAAGGACTAAGATGATTAATACAAAGTATAGGTTCAAAATGAGGACTAGAGATGGACAATGGTATGGTTCAAAAGGGTTGTTTGATGAGGATGGTATGGTCATGAGAGGTTGAGTAGGTGTTTTGTTAAATGGGTTGTCAAAATTCCAATTTGGGTCATAAGTGTGATTGGTGACATTGGAATTAGAATCTTGTCCAAAGTTTTCCATTTGTCTTTTCTTTCTTTGGAGTCTAGTTTCCACCATAAAAGGAAATTTCTCAAATGAGAGTGATGAAAATGATGACCAAATGCAAGGATGACACTAGCCTATGTTTTTGTATTTTTGGATAAAGGATGACAATGCAAGACTATATTTTTGGATTTTTGATAAAGGATGCTAATGCAAGACTTATGTTTTTGGATTTTTGATAAAGGATGCTAGTGCAAGGTGATGTTGATGTTTGTCTAAGGAAATGATTGATGCAAGATGACAAGGTTGTCAAAGCCAAAGTGTCGAATGAGGACTAAGATGATAATGTTGATGAAGGACTAAGATGATTAATACAAAGTATAGGTTCAAAATGAGGACTAGAGATGGACAATGCAAAGTCTAAGTTTAAAATGAGGACTAAGTTTGGACAATATTTGGAGAAAGGTTTGCCTAACCACCCTAAGATTGACTTATGTCTCAATTTTGGTTATCAAAAGGGACTTGCTTAAAGGACTAAATGACAAGGTCGAAATGATGAGTGAGCCTACCTAACGAGACTATTGAGTTGGAGGTTCTCACAAAAAAGGACAATGACTGAAAAGAGGAATAATGACCAAATCCCAAGATAACCTAGTTTTGAAAACAATGGTTTTTGCAAAGTGTGGAGATTTGGCCTAATCCAAAGTTTCCCAAGATGAAACCTAAGGACAAATTTATGTGAAAAATGATGATTATGATGCCTAGGGAATGCAACTAAAATTTGGAAATTTTAACCTATCATTAAAATGTGAGCTAATGAATGTAAATGATGGATGTTTCAAGCAATTTCAATTTTGGTTTCTGACAGAGACTTTCTGGAAAAGATGTTTGACAGTAGGCTAAGATGTCTAGAATCAAATTCTATTCTGGGACACTATTAGATTTTCTATTAGATGATCGTGTCGTGATAGGAAAAAAATGTGTTGCAATAATCAAATGTGGCTTTGGAAATGTCAAATGTAGAGCAGTTTTGCAAATGCGGCTTTACAAAAAGAAAATGTGGTTCAGGACAGGCAAATGCAGTGTTTGGAGCAAAAAATGCATTTTAGAAGAGTAGATGCGTAGCGAAGTCTTGCAAATGCAGTGTGACAGAGTGATTACGGTTGAACAGATGCATTGCAAAATGTTAAAAAGTCAAATTTCTGATATTTGTGGTCAAAAGCCCGAATTGTTTAAATTTTAACTATTTGTTTCAAGATGTTTGGATTTTGTTTGTTTCAGTATCCAACAAACACTTGGCAATCATGATATTTTGAAAAGTAATCAAGCACATAAGAGAACAAGTATAATCCTATGGTTAAGCTAGGATAGTATTCACTAGACTCCACATGGGTTTCCCCAACCCTATATTAATAGCATGTGAATTTAGAAGCTTGGTTGCACGGGCTCCCCCTTATAGTGCACTCTCTTCTTAGGCCAACCAAGCTTCCAATGTCCATGAAAATCCCATGGAAAATTGATTAGCTCTACTAAAGACTGTGAAGACGTGGAAGACTTCACACTGATTGATGTTGTACTAGCAAATAGAAGGTTTTTGGCTTACTACACAAGAGCTTTTAATTCGAGACCCCCATTCGAGTGGCCATACATGGGGCACAAGATTAATATCCATTTAGGAGGCACTCTAGCTTAAAGAGGTTATGCTCAACAAGGTTTTGGCAAGTACTACTTGGTCCATATGACACATCTGCACTTGTAATCCTAGGCTTTCCCTTAGGATTCACATTTATATACCGGTCCGGGGTAGCTCGGCTAAAGAGCTCCATTGTCGGTTTGAGTCACCTTGGGGTGAGTAATTTTTCCCACCAAGGAAGGTCCAATTCATAAAGTCAATAACCATTTCTTTTACACCCATAATTACACAAGTGTGTAAGGGGAGAGGATACTTTGATTATTGAATCGAGGTGAGCACAAAAATGGATGGATTTGGTTTTATGATCACCTAGTTTGCACAAGGTGAGAGCATAATCACCTACCACCTTCAAGCACAATCAAGCAAAGTTATTTAACCCCTTAATTAAATCTAAGTGAGACAAGCAAAGGTTCATTTTAAAGCACCAATGGAAATGTTTGCTAATCTAAAACAAACACAAATGGTTTCGAATTAAAAGCCTTGGACAATCGAACCTACAAAACCACTTGTTAGTAGTCTAAAAAACAGATGTCTTGGACCCACGAAAATTTAGAGCATTTTTTTTTTTTAATCCAATTTGTCCTTTGAAGTGTTTATTTTTCCTACACATTCACAAAACCAACCACCAAGCCAAAACCCTAACAAGATAATTGATCACTAATATTAGAGGGTTAGCTAGTCAAAATAAATCTAATTTTTGGAACTATTTTTTGCATCAAAAGTAAAAAAACAGAGAACAATCCCTTACTAAAATTTAGAGATCCTTCCAAAAATGTAAAGAAATCCAAAAAATTCTTTGTTTTGCATCGATAATTATTTTTTTATGAAAAATCAAAATTTTTTATTAAAAATTCAAAAAATGTCCCAAAATCTATTTTTTTTACTGAAGGTGCCTGATATCATTAGAAATCTGCAAAAAAAAAATTGTCAATAGATCTACAACTATTTGTGAGTTATAAGCAAATATTTGTAAAACCCTAATTTTGAAAGATCTATTTTTTGTCTAATTATTTTGCATCCAAATGAAAAACATAAAGAATAGACCCCTATTAAAATTATGATAGCTTTTCAGAATTGTAAAGAAATCCAAAAATTCGCTAATTGTCTCTCAAAATTGATTTTTCATGAAAAAATAACAAAAAACTTATAAAAAATTAAAACTAGCTCCAAAAACTCTGATTTTCAGATTGGAAGCTCTTGACATTGTCCCCAACCTACATAAAACAATTTGTCAAAAAATATGTAACCATTTGAGAGATATGGTTGAATCTTTGAGAACTAGGGTTTTGTCCACAAAATATGCAAAACCTGAAATAAAATGCTATCAAAACCTGCAACAAAAGAGATCCAACTCCAAAATTCTTCAAAATTTGTCAAAATATGTCACGTTCACCAATGTAACTAAGAGAATTTTCCTAGTGTTAGAAAATCAAATGCAAAACATAAAAAACTCAAAGTAATAATGAAGTGCAAAGGAATAAAATGAAAAAAAATGAAACAATCCTACCAAAATGTCTTCATTCTCCATGGCTGGCCTCCATTATAACTTCTCAACTTTCTGAAAATATGATGTTTCCCTCACATTTATGATGAGCAATCTAATGACAATGACAAGCCCTAAGCAAATGTTGAAGGATTTGAGTAACTACATGTAATACTATGCTATAATGCAACTAGTAAGCCTCTAAATATGTTTAAATTATGCCAAATGAGATGTAAATATGCCCATGAAAAAATGACAAGAGTGCAAGAGTATTAGATTGCAAGATCATGAGGCTGCAACATCATGAGGTTGCGAGATGAAAAAATGAGACTAAAATTGCCATTTTATAGAAAATACAATTTTGAGTGAATGGTCAAGATTAAAGGTTGACAAGTGCCCTAGAATCAATGGACAAGATTCAATATGACAACCCATAATTAGGGTTAGGGCAAAATTAGGTCAAATTTGAAATGAATGGACATGATTAATTTTTAGAAAATCAAATCAAGGGTTGACAATGCATGTGACAAGAGATAAGATTGACACATAAAAAGAGGTGGCCGGAAAATCAAAATAATAAAAATTACTTGATTTTTGGAGGAAAAAGACTATTTTGAATTAAAAATTAAATTTAATTCAAAAGGTGGGGTCACAGGACAGTAAATAATTAATTCGAATTATTTACTAAAAAGAGGGAAATTAGAAAGAGGGACTATTTTAAATAAATAATTTTATTTAAAATGAGCACAGACAAAGAGGTGATAGGAGAAATTAAATAATAAAATTTATTTAATTTAGGTGGTTAATGAATAATTAAATAATAAATATATTATTTAATTATAGAAGAATGTGACAAAGGGAATCTTTTGAATTAAATATAATGATTTAATTCAAAATTCAAGAGAGTGGACCAAATTAAATAAATAAAATTTATTTAATTTAGGAGAGAAAAGACTAATGAATAATTAAATAATTAAAAATAATCATTTAATTATAGTGGAAAGTGGACAAAAATTAAATAAATAAGAATTTATTTAATTTTAGAAAGAAGAGGACTTAATTAGTAACAAAATTTATTTAATTAATCAAGGAGGAATAAAGATAAAAGAAAATAAATTAATTAAATAATTAAAATTATTTAATTAATAGAAGAATTATGACTTTAGAAAATAATTAAATAATTAAACTTATTTAATTATCAATGACAAAAGGGGAAATGATGGAGAATTTATAAATCACAAGCCTGGGACAATTTTTAGTGTCCACAATACAGCCTTCAAGACACCAATGCTAATAGTGTTGACATTAATGACAATCACATATCAACAACACAACCACAACATCCAACACTATCTTCCATGTACCACAAAAATTTTCCACACCTTAATTTCATGATCAATACAAATTGTTGAAATTTATGTGACAAGATCCATTTCAACCCATGTTAACTAATGATCCCATTAGTATGGCCTTTGAAATGTAAGAATCTCTTTAATAATTGTTATAGAAAAAGATTTTAGAGCAATTGGTCCTTATTCGGAAGATCATCTACATGTCTTTTCGATCAAAAATTCGTAGCCCCTCTTTTGAATATTTATTTGCATATCAGGAAGAGGTGAATCAAGCTAATGCATATCTTTTGAGGGCTGATGTAGGGAGATTAGAGGATAAGTGCAAACATGGAGGAGATGTGTGGAGCCCCATTAGGGGATATGAATTTTTCATGTAGCATTATTCTCGAAGAAGTAAATTTGAACCAGTTTACAACCCTTGTAGTTTCAATTTAGAAAAATTGGTTTTTCCCAATGTCTTTGTGAATGTAGAGCTCATAAGACTTCTGGCCAAACAATATAACTCAAACCTAAATGCCATTTTAAATTTGCAAGGTAAACCTCTAATACATATTTCCAAAACTACACTTTGTGAAGTTTTCAACCTAGATGACACATGTGACAAGCCAATATTGCATGAGGATTTGGAAAAGGAGTATTGGTGAATGGATACTACTTACAAAGGATAGAGGTTACCGTTACATAGGCATAGAAAAGATGGAAACCTAGTACCACTTGAGGAAGGTGATAGACCTCCCTTCCATGTTGATTTGTTTGAGACCTATTTGAAATAAACTTACTTCTTAGTAGGTCAATTAATGGGAATAGAAGTCCCTGAATTTATGTCTTTAGGGCCAATGGTGATCACTATAGATATACAATGTCATAATGCAAGACCTTTCAATTATGCTTCACACATTTCCATAGGGATTGACTTAGGGCTAACAACTATCAAGAATGGATCTCCCATAATGCACTTTAAGCACTATTCCCCTCTTATGCACATGATATTGTACTATGGACAAGAGTTAGGGATGTGGCCAAAGGAATTGAGAATTTCATAGTTGGATAAGGAGGGTCAACCATTTCTAGTACAACTATGGACTTCCATTTGGGATAGAAAGTTTTCCAATTCTAATTTTGTTTATTTTGAGGAACACTTTGTCAAGACATTGTACAGGTTTTATGGCCACCCTTGTAATTATTCATTGTCTAATGAGATCAAGATATTTTTAAGGCCTAAGGATTATAATGGACCACCAACTGTAGGTCATAATTGAGGTGACTAGTATTGCTATATTGATTCCACTATGATCATAGTTTATGGTTTTAAATGCACACCTTTCATGTTACCCAAAACTATGCTAGATATGATTCCATATCTAGTTAATTTCAGGCAATTGGATTATTCCAATGTCATGAACATGAGTGTGTATGAAAAAAAATCATTCATTCCTAGTACATTATGTTTTGGGGATTTTAGTGTAGTGTCAAAAGAAGGATATGATTTTATTTTGCATAAGTTGTCACATTTCAATATGAAGAAGGCTAGACCAAGGAAGGGACTTGATTCTGAAGGTTTTATTAAATTTGCAAGGAAGAAATAAAATTTAAGTGGATATGTTCATATACCATATCCTCATGATGATATTATCATAAATATGGAAGAAATAGAGGCCAAATTTGAAATTGACAACTACAATAGAGAAATGGAACAAAAGATGGAGTTACAAGAAATGGAAATGGTATCCTCTTGTAATGAAGAATATTCTAATGAAAATGAACCCCAAGGCCAGCCTGAGAAGATCCCCAAGCTGAAAATTGAAGAATATCAACCTCCAAACAAAGAATGAGAAGTTGGGGAATCATCTGAAGTAGATACTAGGTAATTGGCCTATAAGTACTTTGTTTCAGATGACCAATTCATTAAGTCTCCCGAATTTAAATAATTTTGTACAATTGAAAGGGGAAAACAATAAGGGAATCAGTCACAGAAATCACACCTAGTAACGAAGGAAAATTGCTTAACACATTGAAGGTGGATGTAGAGAATGAAATGAAATACATGACTCCAGAGAAAGGAAGAAAACTATTAGAGGAGTCTGGTGTGATGATATTTCCTATTCTGGACTTAAACTCTGCTCTTGTTTTTGACATTTTTCTACATAATAATGGTGCCAAACAAAAGCCCAGTCCAGAAGGGGTAACAAAGGTATACACTGGGTCAATATACAATCCCGACGAAAGTTTTGTCATGATATGGGCTATGTAACCCCCACATAAGAAATATGTGCTTATTGATATTGAGAAATAATTTAGTCATGTGATGACATTGAAAGTAGGAGAAACTGATCATGTGGTCACAACTAACATTGGCATAAATGTAGCCAAATTGAACAAAACTCAAATTCAAGTGTTGATCAAAGAATGGGATATGTACAACTTAAATAGTGAGAGAATACTCAAAGAAAATGATTTCTTGAGAGATACAATCAAGGACACATTCAAATTATCCACTAGAATGATAACTCAAGGAGAAGGCTCCAAATTAAAGGAAAAAGGTGAGGAATTACATACTCGAGTGAGCAAGGCCAGATTCGACACACTTTCTGTAGTATTTCAGAAGAGGCACACTAATCTAATGGTTTGGATAGATAAGTTCTAGGTAACTCATTCCAAAAGTCACACTACCATTCAGAAACATAAAAGGATAAATGACAAGATTCAAAAAAATCTCCAAGAAATACAAAAGAGGAACTCTTCTAATATTGGAGCCATTACAACTGTTGAAGACATGGTAAGGAAACATAAGGGTTATTATGAGGAGCTTCAAGCATATGCCAAGGAGTTTAATATTGATGTTTCAAAGGAAGGTGTGCCTGCATTGTTCAGAGATAATGGAGAAATAAAAGGTCAAAGTGAATGGATTAAAGAGTGCCAACTGATACTACAGGTAGCCTTGGAAACAACTAAGAATGAAGATACAACATTAGATGAAGCTTGTGAGTGTTTGGAGAGGATAGTCATTACGGAGATTTCTACGAGGAATGCTACAAAGGATTCTGATACAAACTTGAGTCAAGGATATTTAGATGATATAACATAAGTTCATTTGTCACTCATTAGATCTTAAATGTAAATGTTTTATTGTAGTTAATTCCAAAAGAAATTTATGAAGAGTTGTACCTTATTCAAGATATTGCTATATATGTTGAATATGTGATGATTGAAGGAGATCATCATTAAATTATTTTTCATTTAGAATAGGCATAGTAAGAAGATAGATTGCAAAATATTTCTCATTCATTTTATATTAGAAACTCTTGTTATAATTCATATCATTTGAAGAATTAATACAATGGAGAAGGTTACACTTAATTACTCATGTTCTTTCAAGTGTTCAACTATTGTGTGGATTTATTTTCTTATATGTTATTTGGTTGTCTCCAAATTGGTTTCTTATGTTATTCATATTGAGTATGTGGATATACATTTAATTTTTCAATACACGTTTGTTATAGTTGTGTGGGGTTGCTAATTGGTTTCTGTGTGTAGAAGAATTAAAATTCCTTTTAAGATTTATGTTTTAATAGGTTCCTATTTGGATTAAATTCCTTTTAAATAGATCATCTTAATAGGTTTTCAAATACATATGAATTAAATCCTTTCATAACTTCATATTAGCATAAGGAGATATCACTAGGATCACTAAGAAGAGCCTAAATAACTGACCTACTTGTATGTTTGGATAAGGTGTAGACATTTAAGGTGCCCAACTATTCGAGTTAAGCTAAAAAGTGAATGTGTCCATTTTACAAAACGTGGTCTCCACAATCATCATCCATATTTTGACTCCATTCACCCAATAATGTAGGCACTAATCATTTTAATACAATCACATACAAACTTTAATCATACACGAGATTATCAAAATATTCTCAATAGGAAATAGTAATTAGCATTGCATCTACTTCACCCCCATGTTCCATTATGAGTAGATTTCTTATATTAGGGATCATATCCCTCAAAATCTATCATATCACTCAGGTACACCACCTAGGTTTAGCAGAGCCTAAAGAGTAGGAGGTAAGCAACCTTGTTTGCCTCATTCATTAGCCAAGAGTGTACTACAAGCCTAGCACCCTCTTAAGGTCCAAAACCTACACTTTTGAGACCTAATAGATTGGTGACTTTATTAGGGATTCAACCAATTCTAAGCCTAAGCCTTTCATCATAGAGTCAATCCAAAACGTCATAATAGATTGAAGAATCCACTGGAAAAAACATAATCATTTTCCTACTTATGAAAAGTAGGTGGTGACTCTGAAGGAATTTTATGACTAATAAAGTAAATATCATATAAGAAAGGATAGACAATAGATACTAGAGATATTTAATATCATCCAAAATGAATGGAAGAAGATCTTTGCATCAAGAGAGTCCCAAGAAGAGAAATATTAGGTGGATAGATAAGCATGGATCTCCTCATGGAAAAGATAACACAAATAAGGGTAAAACAATATCTAAACAACCAAAAGATAATGTGAACACATCAAAAAAAACCTTCACAACTTTTAACTCTCCTTTTCATACTAATGGAGGAAATCTCTCAACAGCACCTAAGAGAAACAATCCAAGTGAAAATATCCTCAATTTTGAACTAGAGTATCAAAAGGAATAGAAGTTCTATGCCTGAGTTGAGGAAGAAAGAAATCGAATACAATAGGAATATGATAGGGGATTCTCATCATAGAAAGGAGAAGAAAACTAGGAGGGGTTTGTAGGTCACACTATTGTTGATTTTGATAGTATGACTAACCAAGAAATTGAAACATATTTGGAATGGAAAATACAACAAATTAGAAGAAAACAATAGATGATACAAGAAAGCCAAGAGATAGATCTCCAAATGGCACAATTAAGCATCTAGGCACCAAGGCCACCAAAATATGTCCCTCCACATAAACAAGGTGGTAATCTCAATTCACATGAGATATTACATAATACAAATGCCCTGGGTACTTCAAATGTACCTCATAATATAGGTGGTAACTCAAGACAACATATCCAGCACAATATACCACCACCAGGACCTCAGCCTCAAAATTTTGGAAATATTCCCCAGTATTACCCACCACTAGGCCAATAGTATGCTCCACAATATCAACAACACATGCCACATCATAATTTACACCCTCAACAACATATCCAAAAAAATATCTACCATCAGCCTCAATATGGATACCAATATTACCCCAATCCACCACCTCTGAATCCACATCTACGAAACATAAGTAGAAAATTTGATCTAATAGGATACCAATTATACCCATACCCAATTGACAGTAATTGGAGAAATACGATCCCCAAATTCACTAGGAATAATGTGATAATCGTTGAAGAACATATCAGAAATTTTAATGTCTTTATACATGATATAGGTATGGAATAGGAAGATGTAAATATGAGATTATTCATGATGTCCCTAACTGAAAAAGTGAGGGATTGGTTCAATAGTCTACCTAATGCCTCAATTGATTCTATAGAAGACTTATAGAATAAGTTTTCTAGAAAAATATGGAAATCAGTGTGCTCCTGAATTCGCCCTACATGAATTAATAAGTAAAAATACCAAAATGAGTCAATTTATGATTTCAATCAGATATTCTACAAATTATATAATAAAATACTACTTGGTTCTAAACTGATTGATCCGACAACCTTAATTATTTATTTGAAGGCATTTGACCCAAAGACATGGTATGAACGTAGGAACAAATGCCCTGGAAGTTTAACTAAAGCAGAAAAAATAGCATTAACCATTGAGAAAAATAGAAAGGCTACATGGATGACTAGGAAAAAGGACAACTTGAGAGTTCCCCAAAACTCTAACAATCTCCAAAATAGGCAAGATAATTCATACAAAAATGAAATACCAAGATTACATGACATGCCCTATAACACTAATTGGAAAGATGGAAAGCCGGTAAAAATACCAAATTGGAAGGAGACCCCTAACGCATTGAAAAAACATGGAGCTCATGCACTTGACACTACACCATGGCATTCACCTTCTTATAGACCTCATGACCCTGAATATTGTGGAGTGGCTTGGGCTTGTCAAGATGAATGGACACAAGAGAAAGATAGGGATGGCCATACTGTAAATATGCTTGGGTGGAGGTCTTATCAAAATAAGGAAGGATAATCTTCCTTTGAAGAAGGGTATGAGTATAACATTGATAATCAAAAGTACAATGTGAATTCAAAACAAGAGTTCTTTTTTGACTTGGAAGAAAAATCATATGAGGAAACATATGCATACAATACAACACCCTAGTTCCAAATCAGAACACCTACGAAAGAAGAAAAGAAGGCCATCACAACAAAAGAAGTGGCTGAGGCAAAAGGGAGAAAATATAATTTAAGAAATAGGACCATGGACAGAGAGTAGGGGACACCAAGGTGTATGTTCATTAAGGAGTAGAAGAACAAGGATAATTTCCCATCTAAACAAAATAAGGATGAAGAAAAGAAACCACAAAAGAACATCCAAAAGGGGACTACTAATGTTGAGTAAAAAAAAAACACAAAGAGATGACAAAACCCAATGGTTAGTGAAGAAGGTTACCAAAACTGAAAAGAGAGAAAAATGAATCACTACCCCTTCATTTGACATGGCCCAAGCATTGGCACAAAGAAAAATGATTGTTCCCCTAATGGAGCTGATGAAAATTGAAGAATTAAGAGATACAACCCTTAAAATGATTACCAACACATCTCAAAAATATGAAGATCAAAAGAAGAAGCAAATGTTGTAGAAAGGGAGATTAAAAAAGCACCTGAGGTATATTTTGGAGATACACTCACAAAGAATCTGGCCCAAGTAGATCCATTATATACCACATTGGTCATCAACAATAAAATGGTAAAGAATTGCATGATTGACTCAGGGGAACCAATTAATATTATGCCCCTAGCTGTCATGAAGGAGTTGGGTCTATGGGTAAATACCATATATCAAAAATATTATTCCATGGATAATAGATAAATTCGTATGGTAAGGGTGATATGTGATGTAGAATTGAAATTTTGCATCATATCCATAAGCAACATACAAAACAAATATTATTGTGGTAGATACTCCTCCTTACTATGGGATGTTTTTGTCAAGGCAATGGACAACAATAGTAGGAGGGAATGTTCAGTTGGAATTATCTTATGCTACTATCCCTGTGAATGGAAAAGAGGCCAGGCTACATAGGGAACCTAGATCTGAACATTTCATTGAACTTTTTGACCCCAATAAAATGAATTTCTTCTGTGATGTAGACTTAGGAAGCTTTAGAATTGAACAATTAAAGCCTAAATTATTAAACACTAATCCAATTGCTAAAGATGTTTCCAATAATGAGCATGGTGTGTGGAGAATGTATTTTGATGGAGCATGTAGTAAAGAAGGAAATTGAGTAGGAATTGTCTTTATTTCACCTGAGGGCACAACATTCGAATATTCATTCTTGTTGAAATTTGAGTGCACAAATAATATAGTAGAGTATGAAGCCCTACTAATAGGACTAAACATGGCTACTAAACATAAAATTAAACTACTCACTATTTTTGGAGATTTTGAGTTGGTTATTTCACAAGTGAGGTCAAAGTATTCTACATAAAATAAAAGGCTAAAACAGTATATAAATGTTGTATGGGACACCATTGAGTTGTTTGATGCTTTCTCTATTGAGTGTATAGATAGATCCAAGGATTTGATGGTATATTTCTTCGCAAATGTGGCTTTGAAGAAATATGATGTTACTCTGGTAGGAATTTCACAAGTTGAGCTCAAAACAAGACCCACAATCCTTGATAACATTCATAGTTGGAATTTTTTAATGATGATACTGATTTGATTAAGTTCTTACATTGCATTGATCTGTATGAAGCACAAGAAATTAATTTCAATTCATTTGTGGAAGAAGTATATGGTAGAAAAAACTTATTTGGGAAGGAAGATGTTTTTCTCAAGACTAATAAGATTTCCAAGGGACTTGTGGCATTGGAGAGGGTGTTTGATGGAAATGACCAAGCCCTTATGAAAAAATCACTAGTTAAAAGGGAAGACATTGAAGAAATCAACCAAGGTACTGAATTGGCATCAAAAAAGGTATACATTGGGAAAAAGATAAGCTCAATAATCAGAAAGATGTTGATTACATTATTAAGGACATATAAGCATGTCTTCGCATGGCCTTATGATGACCTCAAAGCATACAAATAAGATTTGTTCCAACATGAACTTCCACTCAAACTTGATGCAAAACCTTTCAAGAAGAAGAAAAGACCAATAAACCCAAATTTACAGCCCAAGATGCATGAAGAACTTATGAAGCTTAGGGAATGAGGTATCATCAAGCCTATCAAACATTCATCTTGGGTCTCTAATTTAGTACCTATTAGAAAGAAGAATGGAGACATAAGGTTCTGTGTAGACTTATGAAACTTGAATATATCTTCTCTTAAGGATAACTACCCACTCCCAAACATGGAGGCTATGTTGTAGAAGGTCATGGGGTGTGAGTTATTATCTATGATGGATAGATTTTTAGGTTACAACCAAGTGAAGGTTAAAGAATCATAATAATACAAAACAACCTTCACCACACCATGTGGAACATATGTATATGTCAGAATGTTGTTTGGACTCACAAATGTTGTTACAACCTTTCAGAGAGCCATGGATGTTTCCTTTGTGATCTTATTAACATAATAATGGTGGTGTATCGAGATGACCTAACTGCATATTCAAAGAAGGCAGAAGACCATGTTGTACAACTTGAAAATATATTTGTTAAAGCATTGGAGTATGGTATTTCCTTGAATCTTAAAAATTGCCATTTTGTAGTAACATAGGGAAATTTACTAGGACATATAGTGTCCATGGATGGAGTCATAATTGATTTAGAAAGAGTGGAAGCAATTGATAAGATTCCTATTCCTAAGATAGCTAAAGCCATCCAGTATTTCTTTGGACAAATAAACTTTGTAAGAAGATTCATCTCAAAATTTGTTGAAATTGTCAAGCCCATTTCAAAGATGTTGAAAAAGGAGACTAAAATAGATTGGATTGTAGAAGCACTGGATGCATTTGTAGCCATAAAAAGGGCAATCAAGGAAGCCCCAATGTTGAGATCCCCTTATATTAGTAATCCCTTTCAAATATTCTCATTCGCATAATACCACACCCTTCCTGTAGTAATGTTACAAAAGAATGATGAGGGACATGAACAATCTATATCATTTTTCTACAAATCTCTCCAAGGAGTGGGATTAAATTATGATATTATAGAAAAACAAGCATATGCTCTAGTGAAAGCAGTGAAATCCTTTAGACCCTCTCTAGTAGGGGTCAAAATAACTGCATATGTCCCAAATGCTATAGTCAAAGATGTATTTGTATAGATTGAGGTCACTAGGAGGAGATGAAAATGGATCAATAGAATTCAAGAGTTTGAAATACAGATCCAAATAACCAAGTTAGTCAAAGGACAAGGACTAGCCAAATTAATGGCTGAAATAAATATTGAAGCTAGCCAAGTGTGCAATTTGAGTAAGGAAGATAACATGATTATTAGTATTGAGCACACACAATGGTACATTGATGTTGTGTATTATCTTAAACATATGAAATTTCCTGAAGGATTTGATGATAATAAGAAAGGACACTTAAATTGCAGGCTTCAAATTATGTATTTATGAAAGGGAACCTCAATTAGAAAAACAATGATAGTGTTATGTTGTTATGCCTAGATGAAAATCAAGCAAGACATGTTATGAAAGAAATGCATAAGGAGTATGTGGACAAAATTTCTCATCAAAAACTACTACACATAAGGTGTTAAGGGTAGGCTACTATTGGCCTAGAGTTTCTAATGGTGCTTATGATTATACTAGGAAATATGAAGCATGTCAAAGGTTTTCTGGGAAGTTGAAGTATCAAGGAGCATTACCTTTGAGACCTTTGCAAGTTGAGGATCCATTTCACCAATGGAGGATTGATTTCATAGGAGAGATTACAAAAAAATCTACTAGAGGACATAGATGGATATTAGTAGCCATGGACTAATTTATAAAGTTGGTAGAAGTTGTACCTACTAAACAGGCAACTAGTAAAGTTGTAACAAATTTTTTGTTGGGAAATATCATCACTAGATTTAGAGTGCCAACAAGAGTTATCACTCTTAATGGGATGTGCTTTAGGTCAGATGAATTGAAGGGATTTTTATAATCCTATGGTATAGTAATCTCATATTATTCACCATATCACCCAAAGGAAAATAGGAAGGTTGAATCTAGCAACAAGAGCATCCTAAAGATCATACTAAGAATGTTGGATAGTAATAAAAGGGCTTGGGATTCCAAGTTGAGACTAGCATTATGGGTAGATAGAATCACTATAAAAAAGGCCATCAAAAAATCACATTTTAAACTTGTGTATGGGACTCAAGCTAGGCTCCCTTTGCATAATTTGTTACGAGTATATAATTTCATCTTGCAAGAAGATTTAAATGTTCCTGAACCTATGAAGGATAGGATGGAAGAGTTAATGGAACTTGATGAGGCTAGGAATCAAGCTCAACAACACAATAAGAAGAAGCAATTACAAATGAAATACCTATATGAAAAAATGGCTAAAAATAGAAAATTTGAAGTAAATGACATGGTTATCATGTGGAATGCTAGGATTCAAGACAAAGGGAATCATTGGAAATTTTAAGCTCTATGGTTAGGACCATTTGTCATTATTGGAAAGGGTGGTGAAAATTCATATTACCTCTAGAACATGACAAGAGAAGAACTGGAATTGCCAGTGCATGGAAAATTCCTAAAACATTTATTTTCTTAATCTTCCATGCACATTAGTCTAGGAGAAGGTCAAGAATTGTCAATGCATGGAGGATTCTTGAGAAATCTCTTAAAATAATTATTTTCCATGCATAGTAGTATAGGATTCCACTCTTCTTCCATTTCTCGCCATTCCTAAATTCACTTCCATTTCCATACCATGTAAATAAGACACTTGGTCTGCTCCCCCAGAGACATAGATTCTTGCTATACCCACAAGGGGTGTACATCCTCAATCACAGCCACTATTAGAACTAGAAAAATCTCACATTTTTCACTAGCCTTCACCTACCTATCTTTCATGTACCATAGAAATTCACCACACCTTAATTTCATGATCAACACAAATTGTTGAAATTTGTGTGACAAGATCCATTTCAACCCATGTCAACTAATGATCCCAATAGTATGGCCTTTGACATGTAATAATCCCTCTTATCATTGTTAAAGAAAAATCTTTGAGAGCAATTGGTACTTATCAGGAAGATCATATGCATATCTTTCTGATCAACAAGTCGTAGCCCTTCATTTGAATATTTTTCGCATATCGGGAAAAGTTGAATCAAGTTACAGTGATCAAAGGCCCTGAAGTTATCAGGTGTGCATAATTGAGAATAAAATATCTAACATTTCATTGATGAAGACTTATCGGAAAAATCAAGGTGATCAAAGTGAAGCTTTCAAGTCATATCGAGCTCATGCATCACGTTGATGGAAACCTCATCAGGAAGAGACATACACTTTCATGGATAAAATAGAAGAACCTTTGTATCAAAGAGACATGTATGATCAAAGTAAGTTCCTCAAATCTCCCCGATATGTGGGTTACATCAATGAGAGAAGTTTTCATGGAAAGTATCACCAACTTATCGTAATGAACAAAGTGGTAGATGAGGTACATCGAGGAGACCAAATAAATTGGAAGGGCATTCTATTCTCTTAGCGATGGTGCATGTTAGCCCAATGGTAACATGGAATGGTCACAATTAGTCAAAAAGATACCAAGTGATGATCAAAGGAATTTCTAATGATCCAGACCACCTTGATATTAGGTAAAATTCATAATTCTCTCACCGAAATAATAAGAGTTAAAAAGCAAGAGAGAAGGAAATCACACAACATCGATGAAAGTATTAAGTGGTCTTCCTGACTAAATATTGAGAACTAAAGGGACACTTCATATCAAAAGGATATTCAGTTATGTCCTCATGATCAATTATGAATGTATAAACAAAGGTGGTGCCAAATAAAATCACATAGATCACTCTGAGGTTAGAAGGGTTTCCCCAATGCAATATTCTTGTATCGCTTTGACATTTTGAAATTTCAAAAAAAATTATTGCATTCATTTCCAGTGGTGGACATTAATGGCTACACATATAAACCTTACGTAAATATTTTCTGGTTAAAAAGAGATTGAACCAAAAGAATTTTCAAAATTTGTAGTGGAAAGGATGGGAGATTGAGTGGAAGTCAAGGAATTTGATACGTCTAGAGACATACAAGTAAGCATACAAAGTTTCCCTATAATTGATAAATTATATTTCAATTCTGCCACATTGTAGAGAATTAGAATGGAAGTTTCAAGTTTTTCAAAAAAAAAAAAAGGAAGCAACAAGGGGAAAGTAGCCAGTCCAAAAGAAAGAAACAAAAAATTGAAACGGGTCCAAAATCAAAAACAAATGAAAGGAAATTAAACCAAGACCTTATTGATCAATTGCCTAGTTCAGGGCCAAAATCTAGAAGGTCTGCACAATTAAGGGCTGATGTAGAGAGATTAGAGGATAAGTGCAAACATGGAGGAGATGTGTGGAGCCCCATTAGGGGATATGCATTGTTCATGTTTCATTATTCTTAGAGAAGTAGATTTGAAACAATTTGTAATCCTTGGAATTTCAATTTAGGAAAACTAGTTGTTTCCAATGTCTTTGTGAATGTAGATCTCATAAGACTTATGGCCAAACATTATAACTCAGACCTAAAGGCCATTTTTAACTTGTAAGGTAAACCTTTTATACATATATCCAAAACTGCACTTTGTGAAGTTTTCAACCTAGATGACACATGTGACAGACCAATATTGCATGAGGATTTGGAAAAGGAGTACTGGAGAATGAATAATACTTAAAAAGGATGGAGGTTACCATTACATAGGACTAGACAAGATGAAAACCTATTACCACTTGAGGAAGGTGACAAACTTCCCTTCCATGTTGATTTGTTTGAGCCCTATTTGAAATACACTTAATTCTTAGTAGGTCAAGTAATAGGAATAGAAGTCCCTAAATTTATGTCTCTATGGCCAATGGTGATCACTGCAGATATACAATGTCACAATGCAATAAATATTGATTATACTTCACACATTGCTAGAGAGATTGACTTAGGGCTAATAGTTATCAAGAATGGCTCTCCCATAATGCACTTTAAACACTATTCCCCTCTTATGCACATGATATTGTACTATGGACAAGCATTAGGGATGTGGCCAGAGGAATTGAGAATTTCACAATTGGATAAGGAGGGTCAGGCATTTCCGGTAAAACTATGGACTTCTAGTTGCGATAGCATGTTTTCCAATTCTAATTTTGTTTATTTTTAGGAACACTTTGTCAATACATTGTATAGGTTTTATGTCCACCCTTGAAATTATTCTTTGTCTGATGATATCAATCAATTTTTAAGGCCTAATCATTTTAATGGACTGCCAACTGTAGGTCATAATTTGGGTGATTGGTATTGCAATATTTATTCAACTATGATCAAAGTTTATGCTTTCGAAGAAACACCTTTCTTGTTACCAAAAATTGTACCATATAGGATTGCATATCTTGATACTGTCAGACAATTGGATTATTCCAATTTCATGAACCTGAGTACGTATGAAAAAAATCATTGATTCCTAGTACATTATGTTTTGGGGATTTTACTATAGTGTCAAAAGAAGGATAGCTTTTATTTTGGATAAGTTTTCACATTTAAATATGAAGAAGGCTACACCAAGGAATGGATTTGATCTTGAATGTTTTATTGAATTTGCAAGGAATAATTTTTTTTTAAGTGGATATGTTCATATACCATATCCTCATGATGATATTATCATAAATATGGAATAAACAGAGGCTGAATTACCAATTGACAACTATAATAGATAAATGGAACAAGAGATGAAGGAGTTACAAGAAATGGAAATGTTATCCTCTAGTAATGAGGAATCTTATAAAGAAAATGAACCCCAAGACTAGCCTGATAAGATCCCCACGTTGAGGATTGAAGAATATAAACCTCCAAATATAGAATAGGAAGCTGGGGAAACATCTTAGGAAAATACTAGGCAATTGTCCTATAAATCCTTTGTCTCAAATGACCAATTCATTAAGTCTCCTGAATTTAAATCATTTTTGCACAAAAAAAGGGGAAAAAGATAAGGGAATCAGTCATAGACATCACACCCAATAATCAATGCCAGTTTCTTAACACATTTAAGGTGGATGTAGAGAATGAAATGAAAGACATGACTCTAGAGAAAGGAAGAAAACTATTAGATTTTGGTGTGATGATCTTTCTTAGTTTGGAGTTGAAATATTCTCTTATTCTTTATAGTTTTCTACATAATAATGGTGTCAAACATAAGCTCAGGCCAAAAGGGGTAACCGAGGTATACATTGGTTCAAGATATAATCTTGATGAAAGTTCTCTCATGATTTGGGCTTTGTACCCCCCACATAAGAAATTTGTGATTATTGATACTGAGAAAGCATTTGGTCATGTGATGACATTAAAATTAGGAGAAACTCATCCTGTGGTCACAATTGACATTGGCATAAATGTAGCCAAATTGAACAAAGCTTAGATTCAAATGTTGATCAAAGAATGGGATATGTACAAGTTAAGCAGTGAGAGAATGATCAAAGAAAATGATTTCCTGAGAGATATAGTTAAGGACACATTCAAAGGATCCAATAGAATGATAACTCAAGGAGAAGGTTCTAAATCAAAGGAAAAAAGTGAGGAAGTACAAACTCAAATGAGCAAGGCCAGATTTAACACACTTTTTGTAGTATTTAAGAAGAGGCACACTAATCTGATGGTTTGGATAGATAAGTTTTGGGTAAATCATTCCAAAATTCACACTTCCATTCAAGAACATAAAAGGATAAATGAAAGGCTTCAGGAAAAGCTCCAAGAAATATAAAAGAGGGAAACTTCTTATATTGGAGCCATTACAGTTGCTGAAGCAATGGTAAGGAAACATAAATATTATAACGAGGAACTTCAAGTAGATGCCAAGGAGTTTACTGATTCTTCAAAGGAAGGTGTTCCTTCATTTTTTAGAGATAATGGAGAACTAAAAGGTCAAAGTGAATGGATGAAAGAGTGACAACTGATACTGCAGGGAGCCTTGGAAGTGGCTAAGAATGAAGATCCAACATTAGATAAATCCTATGAGTGTTTGGAGAGGATGGTCATTATGGAGATTTCTCTGAGGAGTGTTGTAGATAATGTTGATACACAATTGAGTCAAGGATATTTAGATCATATAACACAAGCTCATTTGTGGCTCATTAGAGCTTTATTTTTTATTTTTTATTCTTGTTAATTCCAAAAGACATTTATGAAGAGGTGTACCCTCTTCAAGATATTGCTATATATGTTCAACATATGATGATTGAAGGAGATCATCATTAAATTATTTTATATTTAGAATAGGAATAGTAAGAAGATAGATTGAAAAATCTTGATCATCCATCTTATATTAGAAACTCGTGTTATAATGCATATCATTTGAAGAATCAATACAATGGATAAGGTTACACATAATTACTGATTTTATTTCAAGTGTTCAACTGTTGTGTGGATTTATTTTCTTATATGTTATTTTTTTGTCTCCAAAGTGGTTGCTTATGTTATTCATATTGAGTGTGTGAATATACATTTAATTTTTTAATACACATTTTTTGTAGTTGTGTGGGGTTTCTAATTGGTTTTTGTGTGCAGAAGAATTAAAATTCCTTTTAAGAGTTTTGATTTAATAGGTTCATGTTTGGATTAAAAGTCCTAAATATATCATCTTAGTTGGTTTCCATTCACATTTGAATTAAATCCTTTCATAAATTCACAGTAGCATAAGGGGATATCACTAGGATCACTAAGAAGAGTCTAAATAACTGACCTACTTGCATGTTTGCATAATCTGTAGACATTTAAGGTTCCCAACTATTCGAGTTAAGCTAAAAATTGAATCTATCAATTTTACAAAACTTGTCTCCACAATCATCAGCCATCGTTTGACTCCATTCACCCAATAGTGTCGGCACTGATCATTTTAAAACAATCTCATAAAAACTTTATTCATACACCATATTATCAAAATATTCTCAATAGGAAATTGTAATTAGCATTGTATCTACTTCACCCCCATTTTCCATTGTGAGTACATTGCTTAGATTAGAGATCATAGCCTTCAAAATCTGCCATATCACTCAGGTACACCCACCTAGGTTTAGCAGAGCCTAAAGAGTAGGAGGTAAGCAACCTTGTTTGCATTGTTTGCTAGCCAAGAGTGTATTAAGATCCTAGAACCCTCTTAATGTCAAAAGCCTACACTTTTGAGACCTAACACACTACTACAAACATTTCATGGTATATGCCACCTTCCCCTATCTACTCCCACCATCTTCATCAATGGCCATCATTCATTCACTGTGGATTAATCTCCACCATTCCTCACTAATCCTATCGGTCTTGATCGGGTCCCACTGGAATCTCAATAGGGTATGTGGGCACCATCCGATCTCCAAGGCTTGACCTCCACCATTGATTGGGTGAAGAAAAATATTTGCATGAGTGACATAGGAAATATTATACCTGTTGAATATTTGTTGAGCCAATAAACATAAGGTGAAGGGGTCGGTCATACCTATGAATTCAAAGAAATAAGTTGTAACTTATGTGACTTGAAACCACTGATACACAATGACCATTGAAAAGCTCTTGTCATGTTGGTAAATCCCTTCTTACACCTTATCGCTCCATTCACTGAGTCACTAAGTTAGGAGGTTATGAAACTCTAGAACCCTACAACATAAGATAGAAAAACTTGGAACCCAACGACTCTTACACCTTATCACTCCATTTGCTAGGTTGCTAAGTTGGGAGGTTATGAAACTCTATAACCCCACAACATAAGTTAGAAAAGATTGGAACCCAACAACTTAAGTTATTACTTAAGCTTCTGGAAACCACCAAACACAAGTCATCAATAAAATATAAATGTGTTTGATGACCATAAATGAAAAAACCATAGGGTGTTACTGATAAACCCTAAAACACCTAAAGGGGAATATAATTCATTTTTGGGTGTATCCTTCACTTTCTAGACCTACAAAGCACATCACTGGAATTATCTCAAAAAACCCATATCAAATCAGGTACCTAATTTGTCATCAAATACTTGGAAGAAATTGTTGCAAAGAGATGACAATATTTTTTCAACTATGCAACATATTGAGAAACTTTCTCTTTTGCATCAATGACCAATACACATACTTCCAAAACCGAATTCACTACAAACCTTATCTCTCCTTGACATGAATGACACTTTTCATTAATGCCAACATCTCACTTATAGGATCAGATCCATCACTCTTTTAACATCAATGACACTTTGACATCAATGCCAATATCCTCACTTGCATGAACAACTCCATTTCATCTATAATCCTCTTTCATCATTCCAACACTTTACCTTGTACGATTTCCCCTTTTTATATCAATGACAACTATATGCTAACAACCTTATCATTCCCAAGGTTACCATAGCATAATAAGCTGTATTTTCAAGTTGCTTCATGACATGGACCTATTTCATAATATGTGGTATTACTACCTATGTATAGAAATATCATAATTATCTAAATCCACCATATAAGGTATACAAGAATGTAGAGATACTTTCTTTCAATCACAAGTAATATAGATCTTTCCATGCCTATTCTTTAGAAAATTATCTTTTCATTCATGATCAAGTAATCTGCCTATCGTTTTTCTCAGGTATCTATGATAATATCATTTGAACTTCCAATCAACATATATAAACTATTGAGTGATAATATTCCTTTCTCATTGGTCACAATTCTTGACCCTTTTACTATCTTCCAATAACTCCAACACTTTATTCTTGTGGTCATTAAATGTATGACTTAATTGACATCATGAATTGTGAAAAAGTCATTAGTTATTCCAAATTGAAAATATATTCACAATTTTTGTTGGTTGGGATTCTTAATCTAAGTTAATCCACTCTCTTACTCCCCCCTTAGTGTTTCCACAATATTATATCTACTCAGAGTTGAACTCCTAGAAAACACTTGCTTCTTTGAACTGATTTTTCATTCCTTGTTGTTGGCTTTCCATTTCCTTTTTCTTTCCTGAATGGGATACTTTGGAACTACTTTTTCCCAACATTAGATTCATCCTCGATTTCTAATCTCGTAGATTCAACATTTTGGACTGTTCAATAAGAGATCTAATGAATAATAAACAACTTACAAGTTAAGAGGCACAATAATAATCCCATTCTCTTTCCAATAAACTTTTATTGGAAGAGTATACATACCAACAAAGCCTCATTGGTTGATGCACCTTTCCACTTAGAATGATGTTTCCTTACAACTTCTATTGGCTTGACACACAATGCCATATTGCCCTGCATTTTATTTTGGAACCTCTAAACATATGTTAATTTTTTTGCAGACATGTTGGTGATTTCATCTTATACTCCATCCAATATATATACTATCCAAACCTTTGGTCAAGCCAACCCAATTTATCTTCACAGGTTTCTTTCTTACAATCAACTTTTCAAGTGACTTTATTCCAATGCTTGGAATCTTATTCTGTCATAACCTTTAGAGATACCAAATTTGTTTCGTCTCTTTTTCTCATCTTAATCAAAAACTCCAAATTGATCTCATCAATTTTGGTTTGTGGAACCATGTCCATGTCATTGATTACTTCATTCTAACCATTTTGGCCTTTTCCCTATTTCCTAGGTACTAAATCTTTTCTTGCAAGATCCTCTCCTTATACGAGAATTATATTTATGTCAAGAGTTCTCCAAACTTTTGGATACCTCCTTTTTTGACTCTCTACTTCAATCTAATTTATGTCAACATTGCATACACACAGGTTCATAGTGTTTTTACTAAATTCAAGAATTATTGACTCTTTACATCTATAGGTTGCTACTACTAAAGGGTCTATCTCATTTCTTCCCATCCCATCAGAGTCATATAAATATTTCATAGGATAAAGGTATAGATTGGTTATTATTCCTAACCTTCCTACATAACCCGATTGCATATTCATCCATAATCCAAAGGGATTAAATAATAAGTTGTTGGTTTAGGATTTCCTAACTCTAGGGAAGACTCTTATCTAATCCCAACTTAAATAAGTTCCTATGAATCTCATCTTCTTTTCTCTTTTCCCTCAATTATTTTATTTGTCCTTTGTGGCACAAGAACTTTTCAACCATTATCTTTTCATCAGGTTTAAACATTGTTTGCATAATGAGCTCATAGGTTTTAGTGTTTAACCTAGTAGCTCTGATACCACATGTAACATACTAACCCTTCAATGAAATACAAATTTCTAAGTTTTCACCTTCCTTTAATGGATAATCTATCATCCCAAAGATAACCTATCATCATTTTAACCTACTTAACAAGTACACAAGCTCCCTCCCATACTGGATAAAAAATCCTAAGAGTAAACACAAGCTATTCTAGTTAAATCAATAACTTAGCTAAGTGTATCACATGTGCCACTAATGTTCAATCATATCTAGTATATAATACCTATGATAAACACCAATATTGTATTATGGAGTACTTACAAGAACATCATAAAAATAGCATAAAAGCTTTTATTCCCTTTTGAGTAACATTCTAAATTCTCTAAATGCAAGTACTTAGAAAAGACAATTAAAACATATGTGGAGAATAATTCAATCATAATTTAAAATAACAAAGAAGAATAACCTCATGCCTATTATCGCTTGTCCAATCAATTGACAACAATGTGGCCTCTTCCAATCAGTAGAAAGATTGATAATAGCTTCTCAAGAAACATCACAATAAAATTCTAACTCTCAAGTTTATAGATTACTTCACTAAAAAAAAACTCTCTCTCTCTCTCTCTCTCAATATGATAGAATTCTCTCTCTCTCTCATAAGTAAAACTAAGAATAAGCTGAAAATAATGTAGAGTAAAGGCTTGCAATAAAAATGTGTCCTCTCAAATGAAATTGCTCGACTATTTATACAGCAACATGGGGCTACACATCCTATAGTTTAGGCATGGATATGGATTAAAAAAACCGTGTACATGTATACACATATATCACAACAAAAGGGTGGTGACTATGTAAGCTCATACTTAGAAAATCGTCTATAGATTGAACTTGCTAGATTGACAACAAAAAGATACTTATTCAAATCTACACATGGATAATTTTGAATTATCTCCAACAATAGATATCTACAACAAACGGGTTTCTAGATCTAGCACCAAATATTCCACACTCCTCTCAATGTTGGCATAGTTTCCATGCAATTAGAAATAATAAATTACCAATTTAAAACATCATGCATGCATCGATTTAAACTGGGGATGAGTTGATTTAAATATTTATTCTTTGACAACGTTTTTGACTATTTCTCATGTTTCAACAAATGTTGGTTCAAGTATAAAAGCATGACAACTTAAGTTTACCAAGTAAACTATAATCTTCACCATAGGTGTCAACTAATTCTATGTCATGCATCGACATAAGGCAACAAGCTTAAATGAAATAAATGTGTTTCATAAAGCATGACAACAAGAGTAAAACTTGGCTTCTTTAAACACATTCATAAGTAATATATGTGGCCTCTATTATCATTTACCATTTTGTTGATCTTCGCATATCTCAATGTTGTGTGTTGAAATGAACTAAACCTACATGCCTCTATAAGCATTGCATATGGATTTGGCTTATTCTTCACTTGGTATGGTGCATGGTAGTTTATTCTTCACACATACTATACACTATTATTCTAGTTTCCATACATCATGTACATTGCAAGAATGCACTAAGGGCATGTCTATATTTTCTACTTTATGTGATGCTTCCTTAAATCATGTGCTATATGTGTATTTCATATGTATTCACTAAGCACTTAGCCTAGATGCTACACATTTCTTATGTACTATAAATATATTTAAAAATCTCAAAAGAATATATCTGCGCTTAATTAGAAATATTGGTTTAGACATATATACATAATATGTATATCTTATAAGTTATTTGACTATGATATATATGTTGCTTGTCTTAAAAGGTAGCATCAAATCTAGCATTTAGCCTCATGTTAAAAAATTCATTGTATATAAAATGACATGCATTTTATAATCATTTAGAAATATATATATCTATAATACATACTATATATATAGACACCTCTATATAAACATTAACACTTACGTGTATATATATTTATATATATATAAATATATATATGTAAATATATACATACTCCTCTATGTTCATGTATACATATGTATACATATATTTATGTATATATATTATATATATATGTATATATACTCTTGATTGCACCATCAAACATATACACATATTCCAAAACATACATATACACATACATGTTCATATACATATTACATATGTTTACACATATATATCAGGTTACCCTTTCTTTCCCATTCTCATCGATACAAACATTTGTTAAGTATATATATATTCACATATATATAATTGATCCCTCGTGTGAGTATGTTTGTAAGAATTTCTACTTACACATACATGCATATGATTATGTTGTCACACATAGATCAATGTATGTATATACTCATATACATGCATACTTTTGACATAGATATGTATCGATGGAAAGATTAAAGACACAAAACATCAATAATAACATTTATATACATATATGCATGTCAATACATATGTCATCACACTCGTATGGACATCCCATTATATCCATCATATGTGTGTGCCGACATATGCATATATATGCATATATTCCAAATACTCATTCAACCATACAATCAAGCACAATAAGATAAGGAAGGAACTCACAATATCAAACAAATAATATTACCTTATAATGCACTCAAGACCCTTGCCAATATAGACACATCAAACTAAGGATGACTTACCTACTTCCCAAGTCAATGTGATGGAGCCTAATTTTTAAAACCTAGGTCTTCCGTTATTTCTGGTTTGTCTTGTTTTTCTGAGGATTCCTGAGAATGGATTTATGCCTTGTTTCCATGGGACCTTGATACTTTATTGTTGAGCTGGGTCTTTTTCGTCGTTACTCTTTGGAGAGGGTCTTTTAAGAACACCTTATGTCCTATGTGATCATCTAGGCATGGCCCCTTTTAATATAAAATGAAAATTTTCGCCCAACCTTTTATTCACCTAAGTCTAAACCGGTCCATGCTTTATCAGTTAAAAATAACCTTAAGTCATCGACTGCCATTTCCCTAGGCATTATCCTTTTCCCCTTTATTTTCCTAAGTATTTTAAATATTTTGCAGGGGTTATTTTACCGACCGTCGATCTTCTTGAGGTTGATCCTCATCGTGGCCCACCATTCCACGATGACATCACTACTGGCTTTTGGGCGATAGCGATATCACGAGCAGACGCCACGTGTCCTAAGTTGCCGGTGTTGATGGAAGTAAATAAAGTGATTAATTTATGCATTGAACTTTAGGGCATTATTAAGCAGGTTACTTAACCACATGAGAAATGCACGTGCTTGTAATCAATGACGATGTCTTGACCTTGATGGAAAAGTTGTTCAATAGGTATGCATTGGTGCTACCTCCTATTTTGATCACTAAGATTGTAGATGGTGGAGATCAACGGCTGCCCACTATCGCGTGATCCTAAACCAAGAGGGTTTTAGTGATCATGATATCGCGGGCAAGTTCCACATGTACTTTTTGAGGCTGCATTTTATGGTGGGCCCTTGGTCATGAGATGGAAGTGTTGTCAGCTTTTTTTGAAGATAGTCATTCGATGATCTGATAGAAAGATGAGATCGACGGCGAGATTTTAAACTTGCATCAAATGTAATTGAAGTCATTGGCGCGGCATGCAAGTGAGCTTTAATGGTGGACGAGATGTCTACTTGGCTATATTCATCATTCCTGAGTATTTAAGTTCATAATTGCCTTGCCATAAAGACATTCAAATGTTTGCGAAGTGATCCAGAGCCAGAGATAGAAGTTTTCAAAGCTATTTCAGCACGGGTTTGATTTTTCTATGTAGCACGAATTCCGTAAGTTGATTTCTCTTACCACTATCTCTGTTTGAACGTGATTCAAGAAGAGGGTTGCATTGTGTTATTGGTGGTTTTCTTGTTTAAAGTTATGGGGTTATTATTCCTTATGATTGTGAGAAATTTGCAAGATTCTACTGTAATTCTGTTCTGGGTAATTTTAGTTTGTCTTCGAATTTGTTTTTTGAAGAAGCCCTAATTGTTAAAATGGCACCACCAAAGCAACATTCTGGCTGTATAGATTACATACACAAAAATTTATATGATGAATTCCTGGACCAATTTGCTTTGTCAAAAAATGATAGGAAGAAAGGTTTGGTCTTAATGAATGGGACAACCCTAGGTGGAGGATTAAGATGTAAAAATTATAATATTGCAGATGCCAAAGTACCTGTGATGGGTTTGGAGTTTTTCAGAAGATGGTATGGGCAACGCAATGTGTCTCACCCTTTTTCAAATAGTTGGAGATATGATATGGGAAAACTTGTGGTACCAAATGTGTTTTTGGATGTTCATCTACTTAAGGCAGTTGTTGCACAATATGACCCTATCACACAGATTATCAGGGATAATGATGGTGGCATTCTATTGAGTATTAATGCTGATACAATTCGTCAAGTCTTTGATTTGAGTGAATATAGCTCATTTCTGGTTCGAATTGACTTTGATGAGATGAAGCAGGAGTATGCCAGATCTCAGCCTCTTTTTAGGTCAAGGTTGCTTCCCCCTCTCTGGCCAGGGCGAGCAGTTCGACAATTCACATTAGCCCAACAAACCGAGAGCCTTTCAGGCTAGGTTGTTTTGCTGATCATTTCTTGGCAACATTCTATTCACTTTGCCAAATTATTGGTTTCAACCCTAACACTATGATGCCCATCGCTTATATGTTCATGGGGGCTCAGATTCAACACCCTAATTTTTCTATGATTTATGACTATGCTTCATTCCTTGTTGAAAGGATATATGAGGGTTTGTTGAAGTTGCACAATGAAGATTCTGGTACTCCTTATTAATGCATATGTTTTTGCATGAGAATGCTGACTTCTTCTCGAAAAAAATGGAGCTGAAGTGAGAGGTAAATGGAGAGAGATTACCAGTACAGGCTTGGAATGTAGACATGTCTGGTAACAAGGGAGGTGCTAGTTTTGTGCAATTTGATAAATGCTTTGCCTCTAGGCTTAGGGTTAAATTGGTAGTGAATGCGCCAAGAATTCTTGAGGATTTGCATGATTTCCTCCGACCTACAATAAGGAAACCTGATTTGAAGGTATGCCACAATTGGGGTGACATTATTCTTTACCCTGTGAGTACTATTTTGAGGGTTTATGGTTTCCAAGGAGCTCCTCATATTCTCCCATATAATGTGCCATCAAGAATGGGATTTACAGAAGTGATGTGGCAATTAGGTTGCATTCATGAAGAAAATTTGATAGGAAGGGGAAAAGGGACTTTGTTCCTTGATTATACAGTTGTCTCTAACTTTGTTTTCTCTAAGGGAGGATGGGTCCATTTTGACTGATATTTTGATGAATACCATTTGAAGAATGGATCTAGAAGACAACATGACCTTGAGGGATTCTTTGCCCTATTTAGGCAAAAGATTAAGGGTGGTAAATTTGTTCATATTTTCAACTTCCCTAAAGATTTAATTAGAAATGAATTTGATTTTAACCAACAAGAATTGAATAAGGAAAAGTGGATTGCATATGAGAAAATGCTAGCCATGGTACATAAACTGGATCCAAGGTATGATCCATTGATGGAGTTTACTCCATTTCATAAAAGAATAAATTTTTTGATGAGTAATTTCAAGGAAATCATGAACATCCTGAGGACTAAGAAGGCTAATTTAGAATTAGACTTGGGGATTCAGGAGGCAGAGGTGAGGCCTGAGGAAACAAGGCCAACTTACCAGCCATCAGTGGATAGACCTCTATACAGGAGGAGGAAAAATAGTAGCAGTGATGAAGAGGCAGGGAATAAAAAGGGAAAACAAATAATGAAAACATCATCACTACCAGGTCATGGGGTCAAGAAGCCTGGAGGGATAAAGATTGTGGATTTGGATTCCCCACCGAGAGATGATCCTATGGAGTTGTCATCAAATCCAAGCCCTAAGAGGCAAATGATTGAAGAACCACAGGAGGTTCTGGTGGATGAAATAGTCATAACTAACCAAGAAATGCAGGTTGGTATCCCCTATCCTCCTAGATCAACACAATTGGTGCTCACTAATATGGATATAAAAGGGAAGTATGTGCAGGATGCCGGGATGGAGGCCTACAAGGCATTCATGGATGATGATGCTTTTGTGAAAACTCTTGTATTCTTGCAACTGATTTGGAGAATGAAGCTAGAAGAATATCAGGATAAGTGCAAGAGTAGGAGGGAGTCAAGACCTAATAGGTCAGACTAGGAGAATGATGATGAAGTAAAGGCTGAATTGATGGAGCAATTCAAAAACATCACTCCTGAGGAAGGAAGGAAACTTGTGACCCAAGCAGGTGTCCTACTCCTCCCTGAATGGGACATAGATGATGCTATGGCATTCAATGCTATTATGCAATCCAAGCATCCTATGCAGAGTAGCGAAGAAGAGGTCAAAGCAGCCCTACAAGATTATGCTTTTAGTGAAGAATATGAGACATTAGCCATATGGGCACTGGCACCTCAGGACAAAAAACCAAATGTGGTAGATATTAGCCCAAATCTAAGAGGCGGGCTCATTATCAAAAGAGTTTCTGAAACCTTAGTAAAAGAAGCCACAAGCTTGACACTGAATGTGGCCAAATTGGCCCAGAGGACAACAAAAAGGGAAGAGGCTGAAAGGAAGAGTCTAATGGAAAAATATAATGCAATAATTGAGGAATATAGTAAAATGCAACAAAGAAATGTTGAGCTATAGTCTAAAGTAGATAGGCTAAAGTATGGGTAGGTGGGAGAATCTTCCAATGCTCCTGTTGTCAGAGAAATACCTACTACTTTGGGGTCATTGCCCCCTACTGTCCCAATCATTTCTATCCCTGGATCCCCAATTTAGACATCCGATCCTAGTCATGTGTCAGAGCCGGTTGAAGAGGAAATGGAGTACTTTGTAGATCCCACCAAAAAGCAGATGATGAGTAAGATCACAGAGTTACAGGCTGCCCTAAAAGCTAGTGAGAATTATGCCATGGCTAAACACAATGAGGTGGTTGACACTGCGTTGAGGCATTTAAATGAGAAGGTTGATTCTAAGTTGCCATCTATTCATTCTTTATATTCTTTATTTTTGACTGGTTTACAAAATATTAATAGGGATCGGGATATTGTCTTACCCCTAGTTGAGAAGTGGACCCCTTGTGCCACTGACTTGGACATTATGTTTAGGGCTTCCAAGTTTGATGTAGATAACATGCCTCAATTATTAAAACCTACTCAAGGTTTTGTGAAATCATTGAAGGGATTCTAGGCCCTACCTGATGACTTGAGTAAGAAAATTGGAGAATTAGTAAAAGGTTTTAATGATTGGAGTGATACCTTTTTGCCTGATACATGAAGACACTTCAACAGTGGCAAGAAAGGGCAGAAGAAGTTATCACTATACAAATCAAATTGATTTGTGATGACTCAGATCATGACTTGTTAGTAAGTAGCATGGATAAAATAATTAAAACTAGCATATTCCTGGAGTCATTTGAAAGAGAAGCCAACCAGGTTGCAGTGAAATTCACACCTTATAATACTAGGGTGATTGAGGTGGTGAATTTTAACTGGCCCATGGATGAAGAGTATCAAATTTGGGTAGACAAGTACCTAACTGATGAGGAATGAAACGGTTTTTTCCACCGGCAACTTACAGCTCACCGGTTATAGTGTAACTAATTATAGTTTTGACTCCATGATGGTTTTTGAGTGTAGATTTTGAGATGTAACCAATGCAACAGCTGTTGTATGGAGGCAAAAGATCAATGGAAAGATGTTCAAGGAATGGGAAATCTTAATCATTGTTTTGAGGGGGCACATAGCGGTCCTATTGATTAATGACATGTGTAACTTCTGGCCCGATGCTTGTTTGCTCCTTCATTTCTATAAGATGGATTTCAAGGCCAGAAGTAGGCGTTGGCAAGCCAGATATTTTGAAGGTCAAGTCTGGCTCTAGTTGCAGAACATATTGTAAGAATTTTGTTTCTGAATGTTAAGGCAATTTAGGTTTGGGGTTCTCTGGTAATGGGTTTTATGTTTATGAAATTTTGAGGTTCATAACAGTACTAGCATTTGAGTTATGATGTTAAATCTTGAGCTCTTGTCTCTCCTGTGTACAAATATATCACAATTTTGAATAAAATAATCAAGAATTATGGTGTTCATCTCATTGTTATGATGAGTATGTTTTTCGTTTTGGCTTTAATTCAAAGAATTAATTAAATGCTTGGATGTAATCATAGATGCGTATGTTTGTAGAGGTATTTGGTAAGAAGTATTGGACTAGGATAGGGATTGACAATGTTGTAATGCAATATTGCCAGGGATCATATATGTTATGTATTTGAAACTATTGTTATTTCCTAAATGTTTATAAACTTGACTCCCCAATGGTATATGGCATTGATCTAAATTGTATGAATTTATGAAATCCTATTTCTGTATGTCTTTACTTAGAGCTTGCCGCCAACTTGCAATTAAAATGACTATCATAAGTTACGAAATGATATTATAATCATCTAATGCTCCAAGTGGTTGATACTACTAATGAACAACCATTTCATTTTAGTCTTATCCCATTCTATTGAGCTAGCAAATGAGATTATTTGTGAATTATTAATAATAAGTTTATGAGTTTGGTGCAGAGATCATAAATACATTATAGGGACCAACCTCCTAGGTCTTGCAAAGCCCAAAGTGTAGGAGGTTATTATTGAAATCCTCGTTAGTTGGTCCAGGTCCTCCAAGCTGCCCTTGATTGGAATTGGCAAGTCCATAGGTAGATTAGGAGATAAACCTAGTTTACAAGAAAAAACACCAACACAATGATCCAACTCAATTATTCTATTGTGGTGTGTGTATTCTTAGATAGTTTACATTACCGATTACTTGACCAAGATCTTCTTCTAAGTGATACTTCCCCTCCTCCTAGATGAATGAACATTTACCTACAACCACTAAGACATGCTCATGATAGTCAACTATTCACAAAATATGCAATATATGTAATACATCTCCAAAGTTAAAATATCAATTCAATAACCATCTATTTCACATATATGCATTTATTTTTAAACATCATCAAATGCGATAACATACATTCATAGTGCATTGATAACCAAGTATAAGCACAATTTATTCATCTCTAGAATTCACATTACATTCACATTTTACCCTACATAGTGATAGTAAATAGTAATTACATAATTGGGGTGTAACAGGGAAAATTAACTTTGTCAATAAGTTTATCATAGGGTTTGCAAAAATAGTGAAGCCGTTGAACGCTATGCTCAAGAAAGATACTAAAATAGAATGGATGGAAAAAGCCAAGAAGGATTTTGCAAAAATTAAAAGAGCCATTATAGATGCTCCCGTGTTGATCAACTTTGATTATTCCAAGTCATTCTATATATATTCATATTCCTCAGATCACTCATGTGCCAGCATGCTAACATAAAAAGATGATGAGGGAAGTGAGCATCCTATTTCCTTCATGAGTTCCCCATTGAAATACATTGATTTGTGCTACCATAATGTTGAGAAGAAAACATATGCCCTACTCCATGGAGTTAAGAATTTCAGGAACTACATCTTGAGAAACAAGGTGTTTTCCATTGTACCATATCCAACTTTCAAGATACTACTAATGCAAAATGAACCAAGATAAAGATGAAAAAAGTGGGTTACACTGTTATAGGAGTATGACATGGAGATTCAACCAATGAAACTGATTTGAGGAAAATATCTCACCCACACTATGGTAGAGACAAAACCTGAACCTACTATCCAACAATACCACTTGGAGAATGTTTCTCTAGATGAATGGTATGATGATATTGTGTATTATCTATTAAACAACAAATGTTTGTCATGCCTACAAGGGGTCCAAAAGTGAGCCCTGTGGTTGAAAAGAAATAGTTATATGCTAAAAGGGGCCATGTTATATAAGAATAATCATGAAGGGATCTACCTTAGATGCTTAGGGAAAACTAAAGTAGCTGAAGTGTTGAAGGAATTTTTTGATAAGTTTCGAACGGGAAATGGATCAGGCTCTTCAACCACCCATCTGATTCTCTGAGTTGGATATTACTGGCTAATCTTATTCAAAGACATTCATAATCATGTTAGATCCTTCCATGTCTTCCAGACTATTGCCACTAGGGAGAGGTATGTTGCTATTCTGCTATAGTCGGTTGATGAGGTAAGACCATTTTCGCAATGAATGGGGACTCAACTTCACTAGTTCGGTAAACCCACCATATTTTTTAGGCCATAGGTACATTCTAACCACAACTGACTGCTATACTAGATTGTCAAAGGGATTTTCTTGTAGACAATGCACCACTAAGGTAGTTATTAATTTTCTTGAAATTTTCATTATCAATTGTTTCAGATGTCCATTCACATTAGTATGTGATAATGGTTCAGATTTTTCCTCCCTTAAATTTACAGGTTGGAATTCTGATTATGTGATTATTCTCAATTTTTTGTCAAACTACTACCACCAAGGTAATGGGTTAGTTGAATCCACAAATAAAAACTTGTTGATCATCATATGCAAGTTACAAGATAAGAACCCAAAGGATTAGCACACCCAATTATAGTTTTCTTTGTGGGTAGATTACACCTGACACAAGGTAGCCTTAGGAACTTCCCCACACCACCTCGTTTACGATTTATAACCTTTTTTCCCAATCCACCTCAAGATTTGTATGCTACAATTTATCAACACTTATTATGAGGAAGGAGAATGTCTTGAAGCTCATCTAGCTAAGTTTCTCCACTTGGAAGAGAAACGTGATGAAGCAGTAGAAAATTTTGGCAAACATTAGGACATAGTCAAAAGATGGTTTGATCGTAAATCCAAGGTTAAGTCCTTTAGAATTGTTGATCTAGTATTATGCTAGGACAAGGCCCATGAGAAGAAAGGGGGACATTAAAAATTCGACAGGCTCTGGCTTGGACCCTTTCAAAATTTTGAAATTCTAGGGGATAATGCCTTTCATATGAAAACACTTACTGGAGAAGATTTCATGTTGCCAGTCAATGGGAAATACTTGAAGAATTATATCCTCACCTGAGTTATTCTAGCTCACCCTTGTATATAGTTAGACTAGGTCTTTTGCTTTATGTCTTTTTGCTTTGCTTTCACTTGTTTTTCCAATCCTTGTTTTGTTGTGGTTTTGTTCGATCTTGATGTGATGGCCATGCTTGGCCTACTCAAAGGGACTACTTTGTTGCACGTTCCTATTTGTTCCACATATAAGCTATCGAGGATTTTTGTTTGCTTCTATGAATCATGTCTCTTCATCTAAACTTTGACTTGACTTACAATGGAACCCTTGTTTGAATCTTGTCATGCTTATCTCAAAATTCACATAACACACATTTTTAATACTCTTGACGAAATATACTACAATTATCATAAAACATTGGCAAGTGAAAAATCTTAAATTTTCTCCAGTGACCACTGCAGTCTCCAAAACCCACTATAAACTTCATTTCTTATTTAGTTGAGAAAAAGAGTATAAAGAAAAGTATAAAAGAAAGAAAAGAGAAAAAGAAAAAGAAAGGAAATTTTGAAAATGTAGACATGGAAAATGTACATTTTCGATCTGACACACTAGATCCTGATTTACTAACACCATTTATTCCTGAATCATACTCTCAACTTATCAACACCTTTCATCCCCTGATTAAATAAATCATTATTTATTTAAATAGGTTTTTCTCCTCTGTTAATTAAATTAATCAATTTAATTTAATTAACTCACTATCCCTCTTTATTTAAATAATTCATTTTATTTAAATCAAATCTCTAAATTCCTCTTATTAAATTGAATAAATTAAACATTATTTGATTTAATTTAACATTATCCCCTTAGTTAAATAAATCAAAATAATTTATTTAATTAAACCCTTCCTCTCAATTTGATTTAAATCAGTTCATAAATTTAAGTCTAAATTGTCACATCTCCTAATTCTTCATTAAATTAATTAATATTTGATTAATTTAATCCTAATCAATGTCACATCCTCTAGATAATGCAACTTGTAGAATAAATCAACTACTTTGATTTATTAAATCTCTATTTTCCCTCACATGACATAAAAGGGGAATATTCCCTCAAATTTTAATTCAAATTCAGATGGGCTTGGTCCTTCCAACAAGGCATTCAATGCCTCTTACATGTCCTTGTGCATTGAGCCAAGTGACATTAACTTCATTTCTTTCATCCTCCTTAAACATGTCAACTCATCAAATTCAAAATTTAAACTTGCACATAGATCAAAATGTGCTCATTCCTCAACCATTCACATCTTGACAAATGACACTTGGCGTTTGGATATTGAATGATCCCACATTTCTTATTTTCACTCTCTCTTCCATTTTTGAAATCTATAAATGGGAGACTCTTTCTCTCATTCTAACATCCACAATTTGAGTAAACTTACTATACTCAAATCCATATTCAAGCATATCTAGTTTCATCCATTTTCATCAAATATTTAGCTAGGTTATGTAAGAATTAAATCAATAAAGTGGATCAAATCATTAATCTTACAAAGGAGTTGAGAAATGGATAATTTCGACACATCAATTGGCACCAACTCCCCCATGAGATCTCTATTTTTCTCACTTAATTAGGATTTACATTCTTTTTCATATTTTATTCTTCATTTTTCCTATTTTAAGTTTTGTAAATGGATTTTATGGGCAATCCTTGTTTCTTTCTTGCATATGATCTAATATTGTGCTTGTTTGCCTTGTTTATGTAGGTATGAAATTAGGTAAATCCTAATTAAGTTACCAAACTAGAGATCCCATGGGGGAATTGGTGCCAATTGATGTGTCAAAATCAGCCCTTTCCTAACTCCTTTGTAAGATTGATGATTTAATCCACTTTATTGATTGAATTGTTGCATAACCTAGCTAAAGATTTGATGAAAATGGATGAAAATAGATATGCTTGAAGATGGATTTGAGTATAGTAAGTTTACTCAAATTGTGGATGTTAGAATGAGAGAAAGATTCTCCCATTTATGGATTTCAAAAATGGAAGAGAGAGTAAAAATAAGCAATGTGGGATCATTCAACATTCAATGGCCAAGTGCCATTTGTCAAGATGTGAATGGTTGAGGAATGAGCACATTTTGATCAATGTGCAAGTTTGAATTTTCAATTTGATGAAGTGACATGTTTAGGGGGATGAAATAAATGGAGTTAATGTCACTTGGCTCAATGCACAAGGACATGTAAGAGGCATTGAATGCCTTGTTGGAAGGGCCAAGCCCATTTGAATTTGAATTCAAATTTGAGGGAATATTCCCCTTTATGTCATGTGAGGGAAAATAGAGATTTAATAAATCAAAGTAATTGATTTATTGTGGAAGTTGCATTATCTAGAGGATATGACATAGATTAGGATTAAATTAATCAAATATTAATTAATTTAATGAAGAATTAGGAGATGTGACAATTTAGACTTAAATTTATGAATTGATTTAAATCAAATTGGGATGAAGGGTTTAATTAAATAAATTATTTTGATTTATTTAACTAAGGGGATAATGTTAGATTAAATCAAATAATGTTTAATTTATTCAATTTAATAAGAGGAATTTAGAGATTTGATTTAAATAAAATGAATTATTTAAATAAATAGGGATAGAGGGTTAATTAAATTAAATTGATTAATTTAATCAGTAGAGGAGAAAAACCTAATTAAATAAATAATGATTTATTTAATCAAGGGTTGAAAGTTGTTGATAAGTTGAGAATATGATTCAGGAAGAAATGGTGTTAGTAAATCAAGATCCAGTGTGTCAGATCGAAAATGTACATTTTTCATGTCTACATTTTGCCCCTCTTTGAAATAATGTACTTGTTGCATTGATTCAAAGAATAAATTGTTGTGATCAAAGTTCAAAATTTCTCAATTTTTAGATGCCCCACTATTGCCCCAGCAAGAATAATTAAGCTGGTGTACTACCCCCTTGAGAGATCGAGCTGAAATGTTCAATTTTCTGATTGAGATTGTGATAAAATGCGAGAGGAGTGGTTCTATTGATAAGAGGACGAAAGATAATTCTTTGATGTAGACAATTTTGATGGTGTATAAATAGTCATCGGCCATGGGTAGCCTCGTGTATATTTTGATACAACACACTGATTTTAGATAGAAATGTTAGTAAAGATAGAAGAATAAGAAGAATAAGATGGATGGAAGGAGGATCCACACAAATTCACATTATTACCGATGATGATGATGTATTGCTTACCAGGATTTGGGATTTTCAAAGGGCCAATTACGTTATGTATGATAACACACATAGGTATGATGCATCAAGGTATAAAGAACCATGATGGCATGGTACCTAGTGTGATGGAATTTGACTCAACAATCAGATAGGAGTATTCTTGTTCATAGTTGACCTACAAAAACTTTGCTAGGATGGACCTAACAAAGAAAGTATTCACCAAGTTATTTTACAAGAACATCCAACAAGCATAGCAAATAAAAAGGATAATAATCGTTGCCCCATTCCTTTCTCTCTAAACCTATTTTTTTTAGGCATCACCGAGAGGTCCTTGAAATGAGTGCAAAATAAGATAAGTCTAAAAAGACCAAGATAAAGTTAAAAAAAAAGCTAATTTTCTTCGTACCACTAGCCAAGGCTAAACTAATGTTGGGTACCTGATGCTTATGTCCATCACAGGAAAGCTTCATCCTAGGACATGTTGTGATTAGGGTTTTGGTTGGACTGATTGGGTGATAAGCTATTGATGCTTCTAGTTGACCAGCTTGCTTGCCTGCTAACCTAGACTTGAGACTTTGACGATTAGGTGTTCACTTTTGAACTTTCTAAACTTGCTTCACCAAAGGATGAAGGTGACGATTGATTTATTATGAACAATGATTACCGCAGGTGAATGCGAGATGAAACGAGTGCACCATTTTGGATTTTTCAGATATTTTGAGGTTGTTTTTGGGTTTTTGAAATGTTTTGAGGCTATTTTGAGTTTTGGATTTTCCAATATTTTGGGTTTTGTGTCTTGGGGGTCAATCAAGGATGGCCTTTCCTATGTTTAAGTTCAGAGATGACATAGTTCAGATGACAATCGACTTGACTACTAATGAGATAGATGGGCAAACAAGTTTCCATTTTATTGCGATGAGCATCTAAGGACTAACCTAAATGTCTCAGGGGATGATCACAGATCAACCTTGCCTATGTTCAAGCTCAGAGATGATGTATTTCACCAAGGTGAAAGACTGACAAGACTCAATGATGAATTTTTTGAAGATTTTTATGATATTTTTGGGTTTTTTTGAATGTTTATGAATGTTTTTTATTTTTTTTATTTTCTAAATGTTTTTTATTTTTTCACATGATTTTGATGATTTGGATGCAGATATGTGATGATATCAGTGCTCTATTTTGGGATTTTGTTGAAAACCAAGCTTAAGGTTGATTGATCAGATCAATGGATTGATAGTTTGACTAAGTGTGTTAAGTTAAACAAAAGTGATGATGCACTTGTGAACTCTAGGAAGTTGTGTTATCCTAGAGTAAACTCATACAAGAGGGTAGTTTGACTAAGTGTGTTAAGTCAAACAAGTTGATGCTGGATTGGATAATTTAACTAAGTGTGTTAAGTCAAATAAGATGATAATGCACTTGTAAACTCTAGGAAGTTGTGTTATCCTAGAGTAAACTCATACAAAAGAGGATAGTTTGACTAAGTGTGTTAAGTCAAACAAGGTGATAATTGATTAGATTATATTAATCAAGATTGATGAAGCTTGATTTGGAACAGAATTCCTTTGATGATTTGATGTGACACAGATGTACACATTAGATGCAACTGCTATGAGTTGTTTGGATTGATGTTAGATGAAAGATAAAGCTTGATAAGGAATGTTGCCTCGTCAAAATATTTCATGGGCTAGTGATTTGGATTTTTTGGCTCACAAATTCTTTGACTAATTTGATTTCACATTTCCCAATGTTTGGATCACCACATAAGTTGAAGGATATATATCAAGATTTATTCCTAAAGCAAGATGTAAATATCTACCCCCAGTGTCTAGCAATGTATGGAAGGCCACAAGTGGATTCTTGGATAGATGTATGAATAGATATGGTAAGGATGCAAAGGATGCCAAGGATTATCTTGTGATAAGGTGTTTGAATAGAGGATTCTAATTCAGATAAGGCTTCAAGGCTCAGATAACGTTGAGTAGGATAGTATCAATGAAAATGACCCATGTCAAGATGACCACCATAAGCAAGTGTAAAGTGTGCACCAAAATTTCATCAAGATTAAGATACCTTGGAGTATAGATGCAAATGGATGAAAATTGATTGAATAAAGGGTTCATGGATGAATGGATGATATGGCTCAAATGATGGCTTTATTATGGATGTGATAAGATGCTTTCTCCTGAAATGGCGCAAACAGATGCTCAATTCTACATATGATGCCTGTTTTCCAGGTTTTCATCATGGTACCTGTCCAAAGTGCCATCGAAGTGGTTTTCGCTAGAGGATGATTTTTCTCTTTACTATTTTCAATCCTTTTTCTGATTTATTTTATTTTATTTTATTTTTTGGATTTTTTATATTTTTGATTTTTTTGTATTTTCTAAGAGATTTTAAGCCAATGTTGAATCACCTGGTACTGCTGACATTGATGCTTCTGTCATAATGTGCCATCAATATCTTGCTTGAAGAAGCTACTTTGTCAAGACACGTGCACTTGAAAGCAACTTTTGAGAAATTTGATCTGCTTTGCGGATATCAGGGTTAACTTGTCTTTGTGCGCACATCGCGATAAAGTGCCTTCTAAATCCATATGATGAAGGATTGCTACCAGTACATGGTCAATGTGAGAATTGGATATCATGTGTGGAGGAGTCGATGGCAGAGTGTGTTTAGGAATAAAATATGGATTTTTTGATAATTTGGAACCTTTGACTCTCCAAACTTGGGTAGATGAGCAATAATGATTGGATATGGAAGTGTGTGTGGAATTAGGACCAACTGCTTGATGCACTTTGTATGTTGCTTGAGAAGATTTATTTTTCCTTTATCGACATCTTGGATGGATACTTTTCCCCTTTTTATTTTTTCCCCATAGTTTCTTTGACTAAGAGAGTATGATAGGGATCATATTTCCTTTTATTCTTTGGTATCCATATGTATTTGATTTTTCCTTCATGCTTCAGTACTTATTTTTCTTTGATGATTTTCTTCGTGCTTTCATTTAAATATTTATTTTGATGTTGGTCCCAATTCACGGATGGGGTGATGGGTGGATGAAGATTCATGATGTGGCAGGTTGTAGTATTGACATTGCTTTCATCATAAGGATTCTTCATGCCCCCTATGTTGACATTTTCTCGAGACGAAGTTGCCTCCAATTTTGTAGGGGTATCACTGATTATTTTATATCCCTTGATTGTCGAATGACCAAGGCCTTGATGCTTAGGATTGCAAACAATCTGCATTGGTTCCAAGATACCTTGTTCATGCAAACCTAATCCTCTACCTTGATAATTCATCTGTTGAAACATTTTATGTGCAAAAGGATATGATTTACCTTGGAAACAAGGTGTTGCTCCTTCTCTGCTCTGTGGTGGATCTTCAAAGGTGATAGCTCCTTCATTGGTAAAATAAATTGCCCTTAGAAAGGTAAGTGAACCCAGTTTATAAGTGATAGGATCCTTTGCATGTGGGATGAATGTCTGGTTGATATCTTTGGCTTGATCTTGTGAGATATCAGATTGTAATGCTTCTTCAAGAAGTGTTGATGATTCATTGTCCTTGTAAACGTATTCCTCATGATTCATTCTTGATATGCTTTCACATGATGTTTTTGATTCACAACTTCTATAGAAGCCTTCTTCATGACCCATTTCTAATATGTCTCTGGATTTCTCTATATCTTGACCATGTGTACAAATGTTAAGAGTAGGAGACTCTTTTTTCTTTTGGTAATGATATCAAGAGTATGAGACTCTTGTTTTGAATGAAGATCATCTATGTGTCCATCTAAAGAAAGCATCTCATGGGTAGATGGAGGGGTATGTGCTATGTGGATATGATCATTGTAGGATTTGAGAAATGAAAATCCACAGAACCCGATCAATACTTGCATGCAAAAGACTTGTCACAAAGAAAGAGAGAGATCAAGACAAGGGTTTGGCTGTCACAATGTGCAAGATGTATTCTAGAAAAATGAATAGAGCATCAAAGAAAATACAAGAGATCGATCCTTATAAAAGGAGATCAAAACCTAAAAGGAAAACCTAACCCTACATTTAATAATTAATATTAATTATTAAATGACTAATATGTGTGCAAGGCAAAATCTTAAGAGGAGAGTAAAGTTAATTAATTACTTTACTCTAACACCCCCCCTTAAGATGAGCAAGAGTGTAGCTAAAAACTAGTGCAAGAAAGCAAAAGTAACTGCAATGCATGAAAGTAAAATTGGGTCCTAGCAACTAGGCCTGATCAGGTACCCAAGTACAAGGAAATCTCTATGAAACGGAGAAAAGGAGAAAACCCAATGGGAAAAAACTCCTCTCCAAAAAGAGATGCAAAAAGAAAGTACAAATGAAATGTCTCAAGAGACTCTCTCAAGAACATATGCAGATATACAATCAGATACCCCCCCATGAGAGAGAGTGGAGACTCCAAAGCCCCCCCAGAATGAGAGAACCCCTATGCCAATGATCAAACCGATGTGTCACCTCGGAGGAAGAAAAAGATCCAACGGTCAAAGAAGAGGAAATCCCTGGATGTGAGGTGAAAATGGAAGTCGTAGATGATGTGCACTAAAGAATGAAACAACAACATGAGTGTATGAATAACAAAATGGTGAATCAAACAACTTAAGATGATCCTGAAATGGAATCTCCAATGAAGAAGGGATAACAGGTGTGCTAAATCCGTCATCTATGAGGAAAGGAATATCCTCTGATATGGCCTCAACAACTACAGTTGATGGCTCGATGAGTGGAGCAATAATGTCAGTCACAGTTGAAGAGGAATCTTGTTGAACATATGTGATCTCAACAGGAGGAAGAGGTGTAGAAGTCTTGACACTAGTCTCATGAACAGATGGAAGAACACATAAGTTCAAGTGATCGAACTTCTCCTCAGATACTGCAAGCTCTCTTTTAGAAAGAGAGGGAGATGGTGGACCAAAGTGTGTAAATGCATACAATTGGAAAGAATGATCAACTGTCCCTGTTGCAACAATGTTGCTAGTCTGAATGTCTTTGATGTGCACTGAGTCAGGTGTGAACTCAACTATCTTCCCTGTCCCACTGTGAGCAATCTAATAAATGGAGAGAAGGTTAGTGGACAAAGATGGAACACATAGTATATCATTGAATGTACCGTCATCAATATCGATAGAACCTTTCCCACATACACTCATATAAGTGTTATTACCCATCAATATGTGTGGTGAGGATGTAGCCTTGAAAGATGAGAACATGTCCTAAGAAGATGCCATATGGTGTGAAGCACCTGAATCCAGCAAGAATCTAGATGAATGTGAACTGGTGGTTGCACATAATGCATGACCCTTATGTGGGGCCTGTCCATCTATCTAGAATGATGATGAAGAAGAAGACCTGCCTAAAGTAGATGAAGAAGAGTGATGAATATGGTTCTTCTCAAGAAGAGCTATCAAATTTGAAACCTATTTTGCATATCCATCTATCTTCTTCTCATAATACTTGAACTCATCATGTCCTAGCTTAGTGCAATAAGCACACTTAGGTCTATCTTTCTTCGATGATTCCCCCTTAGGAGAAGGTGAATCAGAAGTCTTCTGTGAACTAGAATCCTTCCAATGCTCTGTGGTCTATGGTTTTTGTTTCTGCTTTTGCTTTTGCTTCCCCTGATATGACTTTGCTACCAATGCTTGGTGCGGTGATCCTGTGAGAGCATCCAACTGTGATATTTTGGCTTGCTCTTGTGTCAAACGATCATAAAACACCTCAAAAGAAGGCATGGTAAATCGTGCACCCAAGGCATCCATAGTAGAATGGAAGGTAGATGAGAATATCTGAAAGTTCCCATGAAGCTTTGAAAAAATCAAGTAAATACACTCTGTATCAGTCTTAACCTTACCACAACCCTATAGAAGAGATATCTATTCCTTGAATTTCATCAGAAAGTCTTCAATGGAGGGAAAAGAATTAGGTACAAGTGAAGTCAACTTTGCCTCAATCTGTAGTGCACGAAACTGATTGATGGTACCAAATAAATCATTGAACTTGGTCCACATTTCAAGAGGACTGTTACATGCATCAAGATGAAACAACAAGCTACCTGAAACATGTAAGGAAATCAAACCCATAGCCTCATCCATCTTATTTCTATGTTGCATAACCTCAAATGGCCTTGTCAAAACTGGTTGAATTATATCTAAACAGGACCACAACCCCTTTGATCTGAGAAGACATGTCGTAAATGTCTTCTAGGTATGATAGTTATGAGGTGTGAGAAGTTCAACACTAGAAGTATTTTCGGCCATACTATGAACTGTGCCTCAATTGCTCTGAATTTTTTTATTATTATTTAGTGGTCTTTCAGAACTAGACAGAAGATGCAGAAGGGGTTTTTTTTTTTTGTTTTGGTGTTTATAGATTTTGGTTTTCTGATGTAAATGACATAAAGCAGGAAAAAACACCTCCCCACAATGCAAAAAACCAATCCCCAGTACAAATTGAAAGCCGAAAAACAATAGAAAGTAGTATATGTATGAGACAAATCTCTGTGTAACTAAAAAATTTCTGGTAAAATAAACTATAGATCTGGAAAGAGCACAAAACCACCTTTCTGACCCCTATTCACTTTCAAAAAACAGAGCAAAATTGAGCAAGTTATGCCCCTCGTAGTGCAAAAAGATCATCTGACTTTGACTACAAAAAAGTGCATGCAAACTAAATATTTTTGAAGAAATTCTTGCACCATCAGAACGGGCTCAGAACTAGCTTTCCAATGCCTATTTTTGTTTGAATATCTGAGCTAAGACACCTGAGATACACCCGATTTTGAGAAAATAGCTCAAAAAGGGTTTTTTTTTAAAAATTGCACAGCCCTCAGGGGCTTAAAAAACTTCGGCCCCTGGTCACATGGCTGACCAGGGAGCTGGCACGCAGGAGCTAGAGAAGAAGCCCTTGGTCACCAATGTGACCGCGAGCTAGTGCTAGAGTGGCCGGCGGCGGCTGGGCGCTTAGCGCTTGGTCACCACATGACCTCAGGTAGACGGCTTAAGCCTGCAGGGGCTGAGCTCTGTGGAGCGGCGAGTTGGGTGGAGCCGTCGATGGCCGGTAGCAGATGAGAGGCTGCCAGGTGGCACATGGGCAATGAGCCCTTTTAAACTAGCTGCGTAGGATTTCCTGCTAAAAAACTTTGATTTTTTTATTTTATTTTTATTTTTATGAAATGTTTGACCTCGAAAATTGTGCCCTAAGGTCGTACGGCTTTGGGGCCAAATTTTTTTGCCTGTTTGGTTGACAGAGGCCAAATTGGACAAATTTTATATGAAAATAGGGGTTTTTGGACATTGTGAGCTCAATGGGGAGGTTTGATTGAGCTCAAAGTGCACCAAAACAAAAACAGAAACCCCCCTATTCCAAATAAAAAACTAGAAAAAAAACACAAATCTGATGCAACCAAACCTAGATCTCTAATCCTTTCAAAAATTGAACAAGTTGTAGTAGATCTGGCTCTGATACCATGTAGAATTTGAGAAATGCAAATCCATAGAACCCGATCAATACCTGCATGCAAAAGACTTGTCACAAAGAAAGAGAGAGATCAAGACAAGGGTTTGGCTCTCACAATGTGCAAGATGTATTCCAGAAAAATGAATAGAGCATCAAAGAAAATACAAGAGATCGATCCTTATAAAAGGAGATAAAAACCTAAAAAGAAAACCTAATCCTAAAGGTGAGTGCATTTAATAATTAATATTAATTATTAAATGACTAATATGTGTCCAAGGAAAAATCTTAAGAGGAGAGTAAAGTTAATTAAATACTTTACTCTAACAATCATCTCATATAGATAGGAGAGTGTCCATTATATCATTGTAGTAGTTTAGAGATACAAATTCTTGATCTCGAATGATTTCAGAATTGCTTTCAACATGCTTTCGATCAAGTTCTTGACATGGGTCAATTTCAAAGGATGGATTGCTTACAAGGGATCCTTGGACATTGTTATTAGGGAGGATTCCTTCACTATCCAAAATCATGAGGTCTAGGGATGTTAGTATGTCTTGGAAAGGATCATTGCTAGACCTTGGTGAAAGATGTTGATCATGCTTTGGAATAAATTCTTGAGATATGTCCTCTAACTCATTAGTTGATGTAGAGACATTGTCAACATGGTCATTAGTGGATGGATCTTGGTTTATGTCAATAGGATCAAATAACATCAACACTCCTTGAAATGGATCTTTGTAGGAGGGGTCTTGATCATAACTAAAAAATAACTCTTGATGTATGTTGATTTGATCTCCAGATGAGGTGAAAAAGTCTTCAAGGTGTTCATTGATGGATAGATCTTGATCATTGTTTTCAACAATTGTGGTGGGAATCTATTGCAATATTTGTTGAGTGAGTAATGCCTATGTTTTCTACTAATCCAACAATGCTTATTGTTGGTCGTGTTGTTGGTCTCGTCACTTCTGTGCCAACAAAGCTTTTTGTTGGTCTAGTTGTTGTTGCGCCAACAAAGCTTTTTGTTTAGCTTGTTGTTGTGCCAATAAAGCTTGTTTTTTAGCTTTCTGTTGTGCCTAGAAATCTTGCAGGGCTTTTTGGTATGCTCGTAGATGAATTGTTTGTAACTGTAGATGAGTTTGATCCTGTGCTTTTTGGGCTACTTGCGCCACTTGTGTGGCTTGCTGGGCTTGTGCCACTTGTGCATCTTTTGCAGCTTGTTGGGCAGCTAATTGTGCTTATGCTTGTTGAGCATCCTTCTATGTAGGTAGTTGGTTTTGAAGTGCCTTTTGGCGAGCAACTTGCAACATGATAGATAATGAATTTTCCATCATGTGTTTTGGTGGTGGTGGTGGATTGGGAATGGTGTTGATTGTTGGGGTGAGTGGAATGGTCTCATTGATTGCCAAGGTTTGAATGGTGATTGGTGTGATTGAGATTCTTGGTCCTTGAGACACTTGAGGAATGATAGGTGTGTTAACCATTGGGGTTGCTTGGATGGTTGTCATCTGTTGTTGTTATATCCATGGTATAATGGGAGGATTTGATAGGATTTTTTGATTTATGATGGGGGTGTTTCTCAGATTCGATTGATTGATGGCTGGTAAAGGGGGAAGGCTGATGCCTTGATTGTTTGGTTGATAGATTTGTAAGTTTTTACTTTGATTTAAATCTACCAAAGGGAAAGGTGTTCCAAAATTTAGATTGGGAAAATTCACATTTGTTGTACCATTGAGGTTTGAATGAGACAATGATCCCATGTATGGATTGTACAAATGCAAGTCCTGCAAATCAATTGGCATCGTAAGGCTTGGATAGGTTGGTTGAATTGGATTACTCCTGATGTATGAGTCGAGTTTATATTCCATGCTCCTCTTGTGTTTTGATCTTGTTGTCCTCCAAGGGTTTTAGGACCAATGATGAGATGGAGGATGAAAGGGGTGAATGATATGGGTGCTTGAACTTTCAGGAACTTTGGATCAATGCTAGACTTCAGGATTTGGTTATGATTTGATTTTGAGGTTAGTTTGACTAGGTTTGTTAAGCCAAACAAGATGATGGTGAACTTGGAAACCCTACGAAGTTGTGTTATCCTAGATAAAACATGTACACAAGATTATAATTTGGCTAGGTGTGTTAAGCCAAACAATGTGATGATGGATGATGAAATTGTAAACCCTAGAAAGTTGTGTTATCCTAGGGGTAAATTCACTCAAGAGGATTGATAATTTGACTAGGTGTGTTAAGTCAAACAAGATGATGTTGATTTTTCTTAAAAGTCTAGCATAAGTGATGTTTCCCAACGTTCCAAAAGTTGTTGGTGAGATGGGATTTGATTGATTTTTGAGGGATGGGTGAAGTGTTTGTCTTGATCCTAGATGACCCTATGAGGACTTACTTACAAGACCAAGGTAATGAAGAACATGCTTTTCCCTACAATTAATTCAAACCAAAAGACCAATGTTCGCATGGAAACCAAATGACTCAAAAGGGACCAAGCACATGTGTCGTTCAATTATCTATTAGCTTGCTTAGATCTGGTTCTTTTTACCACAAACATTTTCTTGATTATGATTTTCATACTAAATGTCCAATATCCTAATTTTCTTTCATCCCACAAAGTGCATTATGTGGAAATCAAGGCAAAGGTTTCCTATTGTTTAACCTTAGTGAAAACAAATGATGATAAAATCCAAGCACTTAGAAACCTCTAAGGATATGATCCCTAGGGAAAGCAAGAGTAATTAGATTCGTCAAAAGATATTTGTTTCCTCCAAGGGGTTTGAAATTTGAATTTCTTTGTGGATTTTTACTTTTCACTTGTTTTAGAACCAAGAAAGGTGTCTTAATAACATGCACAACCCTAGCCTGAAAAGATAGTATTTGTTGGGTTCCCACTTGGATAAATCTAGCTATGCATATTCTGTGCAGATGACTCGATATTTGACCACACTCGCTCCTCTCCATGGCACACACTTCTCAGGTCAGCCAAGCATCAGTACCCATGAATCTCCCATGGCATACTTTTCATCTCTACAACAAAACCACATGTATAATGTGGGGTGGCTTCAACGGACATGACCTTTTGCACCAACAAATAGATGGGATTTGACCTTTTCTAAACAAGAGGTTTTAATTCGGGCATTCCATTCATGGGGGACTATCCATGCGGCAAGAGACCATCATTTCCCTTCTCGTCGGAATAATCCTCATGATTCTTGAACTTTCCTCAAGAATCCACACTTATATACCGATTAGAAGTTGCTTGTCTTTAGCATGTTCCCGGTTGGGTCGTTCCCTTGGGTGAGTACTTTTTCCCTCAAGGCAGGCCCTCTAAGATAAACAATAGTGAAAATTAAATGTGGAGGCAATTATTTTATTCAACTTAAGATCACCAAAAGAAGCTTTTGATTCTCAAGATCATCATGAGGTGCGAGAGAAGCGCATACGCCTTTTTGATTATATTATCTTGAATAAATAATTACAAGAAAAAATAGTACTTGTTCATTTTAATCCCACAAAGAAAAATGAATTCTTTTTAGAGCACCAAATTTAAGTGTGGAAGTTGCCTTGTTCAATTTTTAAACCTTAAACAAAATCTAGTAGATTGTTTCTAAGGTTCTTTTTAAGCCCTTTGCAAACTTTTGGAAAAGAAAATTTTCTTGTTCTTTTTAAAACCCAAAGAAAATTTAGTGTTTCCTAAGAGCATAAAGTAAACAAATCCTTAGAAATGGATTATAAGTTCTCTTAAAAGTGTTTAAAAACACTTGATACAATGAGATTTCAACAATTTTTTATATTTTTCTATTTTTGGTAATTTTGCATATATGACTTTGAGAGTAATATTTTTTCCCAAAATATACCTAATACTAAGATAGGATGAATTTCCAACTAACATTTGAAATTGGAAACATGGGTTTTGAGTTATTAATAAAAGCAACTTTCAAAAAACTAGGAAAAAACACTAAAATGTCATTTTGAGGGCCAAGATGTTTCAAGCCCCAAAAATGTGTCAAAATTGCCACCAACCTATCCTTGATATGTTGGCCATCCATATGACACCTCATAACCATCCATATGCCACCTCATAAAGAAACCACCTATAAAATTTCATCCAAAACCCACATTTGAGTCAAAAGTTATGACCTCGGGAAGTTCCTGCATCACAAAAGAAAAGGTTAAAAAAACTAGAACTCTGCAGGTGCGACATAGTTTGTAGGAGTGAAGTAGTTTGGAAAAAAAGTGATGCTATATAGCACCGCACATTTGACTGTGAGCGACATCTGTAGGCATAGAGAGTGCAAAAGCGGTGCAATATGATCAAACGACATAGTTTGTGAAGCAGCCAGGTTTGAAAATTCAAAATTTCTGAGCGGGAAAGAGGATGTGGTGCAGTTTGGAGAAAAGGTGGTGTAATATAGCACCGCACCTACAAAAGCAGTGCAATACATAGCCGCAGGACTGTGCGCGATACAATTTAGAATTTTGAAAATTTGCAAGCGAGAAAGCAAGTGTGGTGCAGTTTGAAATTTGTGCGCGGTTCAATATAGCGCCGCACATCTAAAAGAAGTGCAATATTGGGCTGTAGCTTTGGAAGCAGCACAATATAGCACCATGGAACTGTTAAGTGGCGCAATTTCCTGTGACCTACAAAAAAGGAAAAAAAAATGAAATGTTAAGAAAAATGTGATTAGAACTCGAGATCTGCCCTCCTTCTAGCACCAAAATGTGAACCCCAATTTCATACCTACACAAATAAGGAAAACAAGCACAATATTAGATCATATGCAAGCAAGAAACAAGGATTCCCCATGAAATCCATTTACAAAAGCTTAAATTAGGAAAATGAAGAATAAAATACAAAAGATAAATGAAATCTTAATTAAAACAATGCAAACTCTTAATCCCATGGAGGAGTTGGTGCCAATTGATGTGTCGAAATCAGCCCTTTCCCAACTCCTTTGTAAGCTTGATGATTTGATCCACTTTGTTGGTTGAATTCCTGCATAACTTAGCTAAGGATTTGATGAAAATGGATGAAACTAGACATGCTTGAAGATGGATTTGAGTATAATAAGTTTACTCAAATTGTGGATGATAGAATGAGAGGATGAGTCTCTCATTTATAGATTTTCAAAATGGAAGAGAGAGTGAATTTGAACAATGTGGGATCATTCAACATCCAATGGCCAAGTGCCATTTTTCAAGATGTGAATGGTTGAGGAATGAACACATTTTGATCAATGTGCAAGTTTGAATTTTGAATTCTGTGAAGTGGCATGTTTAGGGGGGATGAAAGAAATGGAGTTAATGTCACTTGGCCCAATCCAAAGGACATGTAAGAGGTCTTAAATGCCTTGTTGGAAGGACCAAGCCCATTTGAATTTGAATTCAATTTTGAGGGAATATTCCCTTTTTATTCCATGTTGAGAGAAAATAGAGATTTAATAAATCAAAGTAATTGATTTATTGTGCAAGTTGCATTCTCTAGAGAATGTGACATGAATTAAGATTAAATTAACCAAAGCTTAATTAATTTAATGAGGAATTAGGAGATGTGACAACTTTGACTTGAATTTATGAGTTAATTTAAATCAAGAATTGAGAAGAAAGATTTAATTAAATAAATGATTTGATTTATTTAACTAAAGGAAATAATGTTAGATTAAATTAAATAAGGTTTAATTTATTCAATTTGATAAGAGGACTTTAGAGACTTAATCAAATCAAATAAATTATTTAATTAAAGAGGGATTGAGGATTAATTAAATTAAACTGATTAATTAATCGGCAAAAGAGAAAGACATAATTAAGTAAATAATGATTTATTTAATAAAGGGATGAAAGGTGTTGATAACTTAAGAGTATGATTCAAAATGAAACAATGTTAGTAGGATCAGAATCAGGTGCATGTATATTTTATGTGTCTACAGAAAAATAGGCAACTATGTGGGTGTTTGAGAAACTCTATTGGGGATATGGATGCCTAGATAGCAATAGATTAATGTTCATGGGGATCACAATGACAACTTTGTCAGGGCTATGGATGCCTGACTAGCAATGGAGCAATGTCTAGGTTACTTTTGGAGTCAGATTATTTATGTAGCTTGTACTGGCTTATTGGTCACTATCCCCTATGGTTTTTTAGGGAGGAGAATGAACTCACTGCACACACACTTTTGAGGTATTTTGTGACCCGATTCAGTTAAGGATTTTTTTCTTGTTTGAGCTTTGAGTTCATTTAATGATGCCTGCTTTTTATTTGTGAAACTAGAGATTTTGTGTTCTAGATGAATCCTTATCCTTGAAATTCTCAAGAGAGCTCCCTAGAAGAGTCACTATTTGTTGTGCCTGATGCACACATGCCTCACTCGGACCGAGGACCCCCCTCTTTTTTTTTTTTTCCTCCATTGGGTTGTTTCACATTTGAATCAATTTTTGTGCCCCTATTTTTGAGCTTAGTTTGGTCATGTGCCCTAAAATTTTCTAAATCTATCTTGACCAACTCATTTAACCAAGTTTTAGGAGGTTTCAAGGATTTGTGAGAAATGTCTTACACATTTTCATCCTCTGAAAGATGCCCCATCCTTCGCCAATTGCAGGTCCCTCATAGTTTTGCATATCATAGATTTCCCCTGCTACTTCATTGTTCTTAATGGAATTTGTCATGCAAATTTCAACAATGGACTTTCCACATCTGACTTATGGGTGCCATCCTTCCACACTAATTTTCTCTCATGGCTTTTGACCTTTGGGTTTCCGTGTTTCTAACCAACCTCATGTATGTTGGGACTTGCAATTAATGCTATCATTAATGGTTGTTTTCCTATAAATAGGCCCCTCCATACCCATCATTTTCATCCACATTATTTGAGTTCTAAGAGACAGAAGATAAGTTGCACGTGAAAAAGATTTGAATACTATGAGTGTAATTACTTCCTCCATTTTTTCAAATATGGTATGTATCTAAGCTCCCACCATTCGTCATTTTAGCATTGTTAGAGTTGTGTGTTTAGGGCTTCAAGTGGTTAAATTTTTTAAATTAGGGTGGTTTTTTATTCTCAAGCGACCTACGCCATTGTGCCCCCCACTTCACCAATTTCTATTCTTGAATTTTCACACCCTAAATGATAAAGAATCAACCTCTACACACTCATGAGTTTGTGAAGCCCTTCATGCATGAATCTATCATCTCTCAGCCGCATCTTAAAGGTCATGTCTCATCACCTCCCCACCCTTCAGGTCCTGCCTACCCTTCTCAGATGCCTTTCAAAATGATGTGATTGAATGACTAAATTTCTAAGTTGTTATGGGGATCATCTTATGAAAATCAACTACGAGACTTCACTTCCCCATGGCTACACTTAATGGCCCACCCCACACGGATCCACACTTTGATGTTTCCACTATCATTGTCATCATAGGAATACCAAGAATTTAGTCAAGAAAACAACTAAGAAATTATCTCTAGGGGGAAACTCCCTTGCAGGCCTCCACATGTGAGATATTGTTTCCTCATCACCATTTTGGATGGAAAACTCCTAACAAACACCTACTACAAACCCTTCACCTCTCACTGCAGTGAACTTTGAACTTAAGCCCAAGTGTTAAAATTGCTAAGATAATATGTCATTGTGGGTCAACCTTTGCAGGCCACCATCCTTAGAAGGTCACCCTTATGTAGCCATTGTTTAAATTGAAAATCCCCTACATCCTTCCACTATGTGGGTCCCATTCTCCTTGCTTCCATAAATGATAGCTTTGAATTCAAATGATGAAAACCTCAAGTCAAAACCATCTTCTATGTGACCGCCTTTGCAGACCGTCATCTACGGAAGGCAATCATCCCTTCATAGTCTCTAATGGAAAAACCCTTTCAACTTCCTACTATGAGATCCCCACACCCACCACCTCCACGAAACTTGAACGTGCAAAAAAATGCCAAATCTTAGGTTAAAGTGTCTTTGTAGGTCTGCCCAAGCAGACCGTCATCCATGAAATGTCATTGAATGTAAGCCGCTATCCAATAAAAAACACCTAATGGAGACCTGCCTTGTAGGTTCCACACCTAAATTTTATGCATTTATCAAGGTGATCAAACTTTGCAACCAATGATCAAGCATGAATTTTCATGATTCCCTAATTATGCCCGAATTTTTAGAACTAAATTGACCAAGTAACAAGGCATTACAGGTTATGCCACATGAAACTCACCTATAGGTCATCATGTCTTCAAAGATGTGGTTGATGAAAAACTCAAAAATTCCTGCCTCATGTCCTCCATATCACTAATCTTCGTGTAAACTTAAAATAGCACTCCGACCAAGGGAAAAAACTCCAAGTGCTTCTTACATGAATTTACTCCCATGCCTAATGATTTTATACTAGATTTTCTCGATTATCAAACATTGTACACAAATCCATCATGGAAATTATATTTGTAAAACTCCATCCTCCCATAGTCATTCCTAATGAAATTCATCCTAGCCTCTTTCGCTAGGTAGAAACCCGCACCTCCAGACCTACAAATCTGCAAATTTCACAAATGAACTCAAAACCATATAGTTTGATCAATATAATGGTCTTTCTCAAGATTATGGATGTATTTAATGACATATTGGTATGATTTAAATAACATTTTTTTCCCATGATTTATCAAGGAACTTACTACACCTTTTGTGTGCAAGATTTATCTAACCAACAAAGAGGTCAGTGGAGAAAACTGACAAAGGAAAGAAGACCGCAAATACTTCAAGAGGAAAATAAGAGAAAGCACAACTAAAATACAAATTCCACGAGGTCCAATGCACCTTGAAGATTAAATCTAATTTGGGAAAATTAACTGACATAAACTTGGGCCATGTCACCATTGATGATTTTAGGTAGAGGGTCATGGTCAACCCTAGAATTGAGGAGGCTTTGAGAATTAAAAAGAGTGGAATTGAAAGGGTAGTAGGATTTCCTCTCTCCCTAGTTTCTCTAGAGCTGGTCTTTGCATGTCGAGAATGTTATAGTGCACAGACCAGGAGGATAATCACCATCAATTGGAGAGTGTTGGCGGACTTGACTCCCATGTCTACTAAAAATACATTTTCCATTTGCCTTTTTGATAAAATAGAAATGGAAAATGATTTCACCTTGAATTTCCTGAAGGAAGACCCCACCAGTTGCAAAAGAACTATCAACCAAACATGGCCACTTGATAAGAGGGGCAGTGCTAATAAGGTGCCCCAGACATTATATAGAATTGACTTTATAGAGGAAGGTAATTGCATAGAAACACTCCTAAGTAGACTAATGTGCCTCCCCACTTACTCACTCATTGAGGAGTGGATGTTTTATTTTGTAGAGGAGATCCTTTGAGGAGAGGCCAAGTTTAACTGGGCCAAGATTATTAGTGAGAACTTACACAATCAATTTATGGTAGTGAAGAAAAATTCAGAGTTCTACATGACCTCCTACCTGGTATATCTTCTGGTAGTGAAGTTCCCTTGCAAAGGATTAGACTATGCTAGCACCTTGGGAACAAAGAAGGGACAAAATAAGGTGTACAATTGTTACCCACAACTCTAGTATAAAAATTTCAAGAAGAATTATAGGAGGGTTATTGATGCTTTCATTGAGCACATCATTTGAACCCTAGTGGGTGATTACCATATAATAATGTCACAGTGCCAAAGTGGTCCTAAAGGGTTTTAGGTACTGGTTCATCCAATTCCGTAAGTTCACATATATCAAAGTTGAAGGATTCTCAAGGGTCACATACCGGCTACCCCACTACCCCAATGATAGAATCATATTGTTGGAGATGACTCCGTAATTGCACACTGCTCATACTCTATTACACAATAAGCATTGTGTTGGGGTCCTATACCCCATTACCTTTGGACAAGGGATGTATTCCTACCCTACTACCCCATGTGTAGAGAAATTACAGAAAGATTTAGTAGAATATAACCTAGAGCTACACACAGAGAGGGGAGGCCTAGATACCCTAGGAAATTTGAAGAAACAAGTTGGGAGGTAGTATGCCCATAGACCACACATTGAAGACTTCTAGGCCCACTACGATGATGAATGTAAGGTTTGAAAGTGGAAATATATGAGAATGACTTTGAGATTTGTGAAATAGATCAACTTTTACCTTGTCCTCGATCAAATTGTTGAAGACAATAATTTCCTTGATGAGAGGTACAATTCTCTTATCAATTTGTCATTGCTCGTCATTGATTAGGCTGAGCTAGAGGTCATATATTTAAATAATATTACTCACCTAGTGGAGCAAAGGATAAAGAAGTGGATAGATGAGAAAGTATCCCAAATACCCGAGCAAGGTAAAAAACTAACCTATGGCAAGCTCAAAGATGAGATAGAAAGTGAAACAAATAGTGGTGCCACTGTAGGCTCTTCAAGTGAGGCTCCTAAGTCTCCACCTATCACAAGATCAAGGAAGAGGAAGGATACATCTGAACGGTAGTTGAAATAAAAGGTATACACTTATAATTCAACTGAGGTACAAAGGCCACTAAAGAAGCCTAAACAAATGGGAGTCTTTGTTCCCGATATTCCCACCATACAAGAAGAAGGATCTCCTCCCCAAGAAGAGGAAGGAGCTGAATAACCATGCTCACAACCACCTGCCACCTCTACGCTCCCTTCCACTACAACCACTGCACCATTTCCTTCCATTTCTCAATTGCTGCCCCTCTCATCTCTGCCCAATGTGGACATCTCCGACCACCTCACCTTCACTTCCCTAACTACTCCAGTGGTGGTACTTGATTATTCTTCCTCTACTACTTCCCTGCTATCATCTTCCTCTCTCCCACATCCATTGTCATTTTTTTCTACTTTTCTACCTTCTTTTTCCACAACCTCTATGGCACCCCTCACGTTGCCCAACAATTTTGCTTCATATTTGCAAAATACACCACCTCAGTTCTTTGAGGTTATCCTAAATCCTCAAATTAAGATGCTTATGGCCCAACTTGTTGCTGCCTTACCTCTCCCTCCACCTCCTACTAAGCCACCTAATATGGAGGCTACAATGATTTTTTTTGAATAAATGGAGAGGCTAAGAGGGAAGTAGCCTATTAGGTCTCAAAAATGTAGGTTTTTAGACCATAAGAGGGTTCCAATATCTTAAAACATTTTTGGCTAATGAACGGGGAAAATAAGGTTGATCACCCCCTGCTCTTTAGGCTCTACTAGACCTAGGTAGGTGTACCTAAATGATAAATCAGATTTGAAGGTCCTAAATGGATTTTAATTTGGAAAATCTACTCACAATGGCATGTGGCCGTGAAGTAGATGCAAAGCGAAAGACTAGTTCCTAGTGCAAATGTTTTGAAATCAAATGAATATGTAAAATTTGTATGAGATTGTTTTAATTTAACCAGTGCCTTATCTATTGGGTGAATGGAGCCAATGGATGGATGATGATTATGGAGACATATATGTAGGATAGGTAAACCTATTCATTGGCTTAACTCTAACTATTTGGCACTTGAGATGTTTTCACTTTGTACAAATGTGTAGGTTTGTAGATCGTTTAACTCTTCTTATAGATCCTAGTGATATCCCCCTAAGTTATTGTGATATTTTGAAAGGATTTCAATTCTGATGTGAAGGAAACCAATTAAGACAATGAATTTATAAGTACTTTAATCCTGGGCAGAAACCTATCAAAATGATCTCTCAAAAGGAATTTAATTCTTTCCCATAGAAACCAATCAATGAAATCGCATAAGTACAACAAATGTGCATTCAAAAATAAAAAATATATTAAAATATTTAATTTGAATAATATAGATAGAACACTCTAGAGACAATAAAACAAAATATAAGAATGAAAACTAATACACCAATTGAACAATGATAGTAGATAACCAATTTTTAATAGTCTTCTCGATTATATTGCTTCAAAAGTTATACATTAATAAGAAAAATTCTGGAATATGAAAGTGGATGGATGGATATGTCTATAACGATATACTACTACTACTAATGATATGATATATGTGATGTCAAAATTGGGACATGGTTTACCTTCTTATATGGGAAGCAACAAGCTACAAGACCATTTACAAAAAATTTCATCATTTGCTAACTAAAACATGACTAACATAAACACAAAAATAGTTGTTAGTAGATGCACCATGATCTATTATTCTCCAACAATTACCCATGATAATCTAAGACTTGTTCAAGAATCATGATCCATGATGATGCACCCATGATACCCTATCACTCCTTACTTGGCCCATGAAATGAATAAGTTAACCTTTGACACATGTTCAATATATCTTGTCTTGGCATATGTGTCTGCATTATGTATGATATCCTTCATTGCATATTCAAGTTTGAAGATTCATCCCAACTTCACATGTTTTCTTTCAACTACCTGGTCTTCATCATTTATATCATCAAGTACTACTGGAAAATATTGAGCTATCTCATCCTTCCATGCATCCTGGTTCTTTAAGTCTATTTCTTCGAAGAAATTTGGCAATTCCATACCCAGTGACTGATTGAAGTCACTCAATTCCTATGCTAGGATGCTATGAAATTTTTCATGCATGTTCATTAAGCTCTCGATACTCCTAAAGCATACCCTTATTGTAATTTCTCTTTACCTTTCTATGTAATTCTATATCCTTCATTATGCCACACAACCTATTATGATCATGTAAAGTAGAATATGTCTTGTCATGAATAACCTAGACTTTATCAGAAGCTTAATCATATCATCAAAAATTCTACACACTTGTTTAGATTCCATTTCAAACATAGTGGCTTTAAGTTTGTTCTTTAGTTCCTCTTGCCCTTTTTGGGCCTTTTCATATTTATGTTTCCAATACGTAGTCTCAAAAATTGCTTCAAGTACTTTCCTTTCATCCTCAATCAAAGGTGAGTAAATAATTGAAGAAGAGGGAAACCTATCTCTATAATTGATCACTTCTTCTTTCAATCTTTCACTCTCATCAATCAATGCCTTGTTGTCTTTGACCAATTTTTGAATTTGAGCTTTGGTAAATTTGGCCACATTTAGATTCAAATCAATAGTTTCCATGGGGTATGTATCCCCTACTCTCTATATTAGAAGGTGTCCAAAGGTTTGATCATAGTCAATAATAAGAGAAGCCTCTTCCCTAGTGGGTAAAGGGATCACATCAATAAAGTAGTGTTATCAGGGTTATACCCTAATCTAGTGTATACTTTATCACTGGCCTCATTTTTTAATTGCAAGGTTTTGTTCTTTCTCTTTAAGAAACTATCAAATACAATGGCTGAGCTGATATCCCATCCTAGTAGAAGAATGATCCCCGCTTCTTGTAGCAATGCCCTTCCCTTTTTAGGAGTGATGCCATTCATTTCTTTATCAACCTCAGACTGGAGTTCCTTTAAGGAATGTGCTTATTTCTTAAGGTTGATTTATTTTATTTTTTATCTTATTGTCTTTCCTTTGTATTCATAAATGAAGGCCTTAAACTCAAGGGTCTAAACAAATTTATCATCCTTAATGAATTTTTGGCAAGCTCAATGTCTCACATCATCAGATAACTCATTAGAAGCTTCAAGTGTAGTCAAATTTCTCTCTAGTGGATCTTCATATTGGGGAACAATAGGAATGTTGATTTATGTAACCTCGTTCTCTTCCTCAACATAATAATCAATAATGATAGGAGTATCTGCTAAGAAACTAACTTCTGAATAGGTTGGAGTGATAGATGACTCAATGGTTCTATATTCTCAGCCTATCTCTTGGGACTAATATCTCTATTTCTTTGAAAGGTTATGAGAGGAACATATTTTCTTAGCTCTTCCTCATGTAAGATCACTTTCTCAATCCTCTCTATAGGATCTTCTATTTCATGAAAGGCTTCTACATATAATGAATTATTGCTTTTTCTCCAAGCCTCAACCATGACAATTTTGTTATAAGCAACTTTCCTCATCATTAGTTGATTTTCATTACAATTTCTAATGACATCATCAAAAGAGAATCTATGTTCAAGCCCCTTTAATCTCTGTGAAATTTTGGCATGATAGATGAAACGTTTAGGGTCGAAATTATTCCTCTTGTTTCCTAGTGGCAAGTAATAATGATCCATTTTTCTACCAATTGAGTCATACCCTATCTCAAAAATAATGGTGAAATCATTGAAACATAAAGTAGAAGGCATAAAGGTTTTCCTTCAATAGAATGTTAAGGTTCATGAAAAATGAGAAACCCAACTTCCTTACAATCTCAAGATATGCAATTCTATTTGGCATAGTTTTAGGAAACAAAAATGGGGCTTCCTCGAATCCATATATTTTGATTACAATATAATCCTCAAATTCATACCAATCACCCTAATTATAATTTACATTTCCCTCAAGTATTTTATCTTTTGACCTGATAAATCTTTGTATCTTTGGGGATAGGTTGTAATCACATTTGTGGCCAAGTAGTTTATACAAGGGTTTAACAAAATATTCTTCAAAATATAAATAGTGGGATCTCCCACATCTACTATCCCATAGGGATGCCCACATCTTCATAGGCCTATAATTTTCATCATGTTCTACATCCTCGATCCTCAACTCTTCTCCCCATATTACCAATACCTTCCCTTCATATAGTATCATGTGCATAACTAGTGAATAATGATTGAGGTTGGTGGCACCACTATTGTTCTTGATAGCAGTAAGACCACTATTAATGGCCCTAGATAAATGTTCTATGTAATCATAAGTATTGAAATCTTGGCTTTGGATATTCGTAGCTAGAACCATATGAGCTATAGTCATGTTTGCAAGGGCATCAATTCCTAACACCTGGCCAGCTGAATAGTAGGTATATTGGTAATACTCTTCAAATGAATCTATAAGAAATGGGGGTTTCTCATTGCTAAAGAACCATTTTAGCTGATTCTTTGGACCCTTGGGTCTATGTAGAGGTAGCTTCCACCTCTTATGGTTTGCATCCATACGTTGATATTCTTCTAGAAAATCCCTTACCTATAATTTTGTCTTCACGGATGTATCTAATTGAAAAACCATACAAATGTAATCCCCTATTATAATAATAAAATGTGAACCATCATGAGAGTGAATTTCCCTTGTTTTGGGGTCATATTTTCTAGCTATTTATTTAATTAATTCCACATTAACAAAGACATTAGGAATCACAAGCTTCGCTAGATTTAGATTCCATGGGTTCAAGACTAGCCTATGTCTGTATTTCTTTCTATAGTGATATATAAATAAGTCATAACCTCTATGAAGAGTCCAGACATCCCCTAAATTTTTGTGTCTATCCTCCAATGTTTCACATGAGGGGTTCAATTGAGATGTTCTTCTTGATGTTGGCCCAGACCTAGGACACCAATCTATTAAGTCTCAGTTTAATGGCCTAGCCTTTGTTTTCTGCCTTTTTACTTTTGGTTTCTCAAGGATTTTCTCCATCTTAAACCCTACTTGTACTGTAATTCAAAAAAAATCTTAGAGAATAATTTGAGTTGAGCCAAGAGGACTTACTTGAACAATTCTACAATTCTTGAGCTATCTATTGTCATCCAACTCCACATCCTCGATATTCAACAACAATTCATAATAATTTTTCTTTCTTTGGAGTTGGGGTTTATTTCAATTCAACATGTTCGAGCCACCTCTGGTTCATAAATGGCACTCACGCCACATTTCTAATCAACTATAAACATTAATGGTATTTGTCTCTTCAATAATCACATTAGTCATGTCAACTTTTTGAAAAAATATTTCATACTATTGAGGATCGACTTTAATTATATCGTCAAGTATGCCCATTTCTCTCTTTAATGTGTCCTTGATAATCTTTGAGAATGTTGAAGAGAAATTTGAATTTCTCTCATCGATATTGCAAGGTCTCCTCGATGAATGCATTGCAAACCCTTCCCTTTTGTTTACTTGACCTCAAAATGTTGACGAGACTGGTGAATATTTCTCCTTGATAAGCTTATGTCTCCTCGACATACCCATGTTCCTTCACTTAGCAGTATTTGTTTCGATAACCTTTATGTGACATTGTAATGTCAAAGATACTTATGGTTATCTCTCTTTGACACCATGTAGTCTCATCAATATCAAATCCCTATAGTTGTGCTTCTATTGAAGAGACTTTTGAAAAATTATGCTCGATGTTCACCTATGTCCTCTACTTTTTTCGTGTTCTCTTGTTCTTGAGTTTTTGAAGAGACTTATTCATTTCTCATCTTGACATATTGATTTCTCCTTTATTCCACAATGATACATGCCCAACCATGCTCCCACCATTACGTTACCTTTATTTTTTAGTAATCTCTCAATTTCTAAGAGATGTTTTTCTATTTCTTGAATGCAAAGTAATCATATACCCTTAGAGTGTCATTGTGGTTGTGCTCCATTAGGGAGACAATCTATTTTATCTCTTCAATGCATACAAGTCTCCTTGAAATATTTCCATTTGGGTTGTTGAAGAGAAATTTGAGTATGTCTCATCAATCTAGCATTGTCTTTGGCGACATATTCTATGTCACCAAGGGAATACATTTATTTCAACTTGGTAGTGAGGGGTTTTATTCTACAAGCTATTTACACAAGGGAATTTATGTTTAAATGTTACATATAGTAAAATCAAAGGTGAATGGGGTTTTCTGATGGAATTGGAATGAGGAAAATGTGTAGAAACCATGGTGGAAATTTTATCTCTAATAGTGGCTTTGATTGGGGATGAATGAATGTGAGGTCATTGCAAGAATCTAGAAATAATTTCTCGGAAGAAAACCATGAGTGAATGTGATTGAATGGGGTGGGGATGGGATGGGAACCTGAAACTACTATGCATGGAAAATTATCTTAAGAAAAGAAGTATTTCAGGAGTTTTCCATGCACTGGCAATTCATGATCTTCTCATGACATGTTTTGAAGATAATAAGAATCTTCACCTCCTTTTCCTGTAATAATGAATGGTCCTATCCAAAGAGCTTCAAACTTCCCATGCTTCCCCTTATCTTGACACTGGGAATTTCACATAAGAACTATATATTGAATTCAAATTTTCTATTTTTTTCCTTTTTATCAAACAAGTATTTCATTTGTGATTGCATTTTGGTGTTACAATCCTGGGCCATGTTTCTTATTTCATCCAACTCTACCAACTATTCCATCCTATCTTCCATGGGTTCAAGAACATCTAAGTCTTACTACAGTATAAACTTATATACTGGTAAGAGGTTGTGCATGGGCATTCTTTCTTGTGCTCCATAAACTAATTCAAAGGATGATTTTCTAGTTGACCTTTTGATTGTGATCCTATCTACCCAAATTTCCAACCTTAGTTTGGAATCCCATGCAAAAAAAATTATTGTCCAATATCCTCTTAATTATCTTCAAAATTATTTTGTTACTGGACTTAGCTTGTCCATTTTCTTGTGGATGGTATGGGGAAGAGTATGAGATGGTTATACCATAGGACTCAAAAAATATTTTGAGCTCATGAGATCTAAAACACATACCATTTTTTGTTATTATCCTTGCATGCACTCCAATTTTGGTGATAATATTCTCCATTAGAAAATTTTTTACAACCTTGCTCATGGCATGTTTTATAGGTATGGATTCTATCCATTTTGTGAAGTAGTCAATAGATACCCAAATCCATGTATGGCATCTACTAAATTTTTTTGTGATTTCACCTATGAAATCAATTCCCCACTGATGGAATGAAGATTCAACTTGCATGGGTCTTAATGATAATGATCCCTGGTATTTCATCTTCCCAATTTTTTTTGACAAGATTCACACTTTTGTATGTACTCAAAGGAATAATTAAAGAATTTAGGAAAATAATATCCAACCCTTAGAATCTTGTGGGCAGTATTTTTTGCTAAAAAAATTCCCTTTACACACACCTTCATGCATTTATTTCAATACATGCTTTTCTTGTGATTCATCTAAGCATAGCAGCAACATGCCATCTCTATTTTTCCAATATAAGTCTCCATCCATGAAGACATATTTTGATGCATTTACTTTCAAATTCCTCCTTTGATTGTCAGTCAATCCAGTAGAACATTTTTTATGTTTGAGGTAATACATCACATTGGTATACCATGGAGTTTTTTCAATACTATCAATCATATCTTCTTCCTCTCCTATGTTACAGATTTGTGCTTCTTCACAATTTGATTCAGCCATGAACTTGGCCAACCCTTGTCTTCTTACCAATTTGGTGATTTGTACTTCAATATAAAACTCTTGAATTCTATTAATCCATCTACACCTTCTCCCTGTAACTTCAATTTGCATAAATACATCCTTGACTGCAGCATTAGGAACATAGACAATTACCTTAGCACCTACCAAATAAGATCTGAAGGTTTTTACTGCTTCAAATGACAAGTGTATATGCTTGTTTCTCTATGGTGTCATACTTTAGTTCTGCTCCTTGAAGGGACTTGTTAAAAAAATATATTGGTTTCTCATACCCTTCATCATTTTTCTGCAACATTACTGCTGCAACTATGTGGAAAGATGCGAATGAGAAGATCTGAAATGGTTTGTTGAAGTTAGGTGATTTTAATATTGGGGCCTCCTTGATTTCTATTTTTATAGATATCAATGCATCAATTTCTTATTTTTTCCAATCAATCTTAGCTCCTTTTTTCAACATTTTTGAAATGGGCTTGACAATCTGTTGGAACTGTAGAAATTTTAAATTTTACAGCCTATTGCATTTGTGAGGTTCCATCATTAAAGCCCTTACATTAAGCATAAAGTCTCCTCATGTCATTAATTGGCCTATTCTATGTTGTTTGACCCTTCTTGAATTCACTTTCTCCCTTTTGTTTCATTAAAAGAACCCTATCAGCAAGACATGGTAGAAGTCTTCCCGAGATGTGTTATCATTAACATCTATTGGTTGCAGATAGTCGGCAAGACTTTGCAGAATGTTTTGGCAACTAAAAGACTCATACCGGCATATGTTGGAGGATCATCATAACATCACAGCAAACTTAGTAAGTCTTGCCGACTGGAATATGGAGGGGTCATTTCGGCCTAACTAATAAGTATCAGCATGAAGTCATAGCGACATCCTTATGTCTTGCCGATTGACTTATATGCAAAATATTTCGATGTGACTTAAAATCTTCGGGGAGAGTCTTGGCGAGGTCACATTTGTTTTGCCGAACTTGATGTAAGGAAATCTTGGGACTGCTGGAAAACGTATTGGTGTCTTGCTGACTCGAAATATATACCGATGGAGATATGTATCGCTAAGAAAAGGATCCTTCAGCGTAAGCTTCATCAAGGTTCAAATGTTACATCGACAAAGTGGTTCGAGGTAAGTCTCACCAAATGAAAGAAGTCTATGGAGATGCTTTCGGTAAGACATTTGATATCGGTATGAGTCTTCTCGAAGCTTTATTGTCTTGCCAAAAATATAATTTTAGTTATAGTTTTTCAGTGAGACAGTTCAGAGGATATGCCAAAGTGTTAAGTTTTCGACCAGAACGGTAAAGTTTCTTGATAACCACAGTGTGAAGGGGATGTATATCGGTGTGAGATGGTGGAATCTATGTGATGTCTTCCCGACTTAGAATGTTATGAGGACATGTAAAATGGAGTAGCAGTTGTCATATTTGGAGTCTGAATTTCGATAAGACTATACTTTTGTCTTGACGAAAGGATGTGATAGACGTTGAATATGATTTCGCCCCAGATTTGAAAATCTCTTACCGAAGGGACATCTGATGTGACAGTGCCAGTTTCAAATTGATGTTCGTTCATGTTTCATTAATGGCACGACGGAGTAATACAGTAGGAATTGAATCATTTCTTTTATCCGAAATGATTGCAGAAGAGTTGGTGTGAGAAGCAGAGAACTAGGGCTATTCTCAATTTGAAAAGCTCAAAGTATAAGACTGTAAGTGATTATTTCTTGGCTCTTGTGTTTTCGATTATATAAATTTTAAAAAATGTAGTCCTCTGGTTCTAGAAAGGGTAAAGGTAGAAAGCTGGCTGTGACCAGCTCATCAAAAGGAAAAAAGCACAAGGTTGATACAGAACAGGAGGGTGTTGAGAGAAGATTAAATCAGGATCTTATTGACCAACTGCCTGGCTCAGGCCCAAAAGCAAGGAGATCTGCACAGCTTAGGGCTGAGGTAGATAAATTGGATGATAAATGTAAGTTCATAGGTGATGTCTGGACTGTAATTAGGGGTTACGAGCTTTTCAATTTCCATTATCATAGAAGGTACCGTTTTGAACCAGTTTGCAACCCATGGAAATTGAATGTGGGGAAACTGGTATGCCCTAATGTCTTTGTGAATACAGAATTGGTAAAACTTCTTGCTGATAACTATGATCCAAAGCATAAGGCTATATGTGACCCATCCGGAAAGCCACAGATACATGTATCCCGAGAAGCCATAGGTGAAGTTTTCAAGCTAGAAGGGTTTTGTAATGAGGAAATCAATTGTGAAGAGTTGGAGAAAGAATTTTCACGAATGGATACAACATATAAGGGCTGGAGGTTGCCTATTCATAGGATTAAAAGGGGTAATAGTTTAGAACCGTTACAAGATTCTGAGGGGCCTCCTTATCATGTAGATTTGTTTGAATCTTATATGAAGTATACATATTTTTCAGTATGTCAAGTATTGGGAATGGATGCCCCAGAGCTCATGTCAATTGTGCCAATGGTTATCACAGCAGACATCCAGTATCACAACTCCAGGCCATTTGATTATGCTTCATATATTGCCAAAGAGCTTGATTCAGGGTTGATAGCCATAAAGAGTGGAGCTTCTATTGTTCATTTAAGGCATTATTCACTACTGATGCACTTAGTGTTGTATTATGGACAAGAGTTGGGAGTATGGCCACTAGAGATGAAGATTTCTCAGGTTGGAAAAGAGGGTGAAGCATTGTCTATTCAATTGTGGACTGCTATTTGGGATAGCAGGTTTGTTAACTCTAGTTTCATTCATTTTGAAGAGTATTTTGTGAAAACTTTATACAAATTGTATAGACATCCTTGTAATTACTCATTAACCCCTGAGATTAAGAGGTTTCTTCGGCCAAAGGATTTCAATGGGCCAATTGATCATAATTGGGGTGATTGGTACTATTTGGAGGGAGCCACAATGATTAGGGTGTATGGGTTTGAGGATACTCCTTTTATTTTACCAAGGACAGTTCCAAATAGAATTGCTTATTTGGAGATTGTTAGGCAATTGGACTTTAGTAATGTGATGCTTTTTAGTTCATATGGGAAACAGGCTTTCATGCCTAGCACATTATGTTTTGGTGATTTCACTGTGTTAGCAAAGGAAGGATATAATTCAATTCTTGATAAATTGTTGCAATACAATATGAAAAGGGGACCACCTAGGAAGGATTTTGATCCTAAGGGGTATATCAACTCAGCTAAGGAGAGGATTAATTTTGGGAAGTATCATCATGTGCCTTATCTTTTTGATGATATGATCAGAAATTTGGATGAGGAAGAAGCTGAAGCTGTGGTTGAGAGTTATAATCAGGGACTACAGGATACAGGATATTTGTCTTCTGGAAGTGAAGACATTCCAGCGTGTAAAGTACCACAAGGTATAACAGAGAAGATGTCTAGACAGAGGACTCAGAAATATGTTTGCCCGGTTAGGGAACAGAGTCTGGAGACAGGAGATATTGATGTGAGGCATATGGAGTATAGGTCATTTGTTTCAGATAATGAATTTATAAACTCTCCAGAATTTAAATCATTTTTGTACAAACAAAAAGGAAAAGAAATAAGGGAAGGAGTTGGTTCAATCACTTCTGGGAATGAGGAGTAGCTTCTGGACCAATTACGAAGATGTGTAGATGAGGAAATGGCAAATATGACTCCTGAAAAGGGGAGGAAAATGTTGGAGAATGCTGGAGTAATGATTTTCCTTGGTCTTGATTTAAATTCTGCATTAGTATCTGGTAGTTTTCTAAAGGATACTAACACTGTGCATAAATTGGATAAGGATAAGGTAATGGAGGTATATGCAGGATCAAAATTTAACACTGATGAAGGTTCATTAATGATATGGGCTTTGTACCCATCTCATAGGAAATCAGTGGTGATTGATACTGAAAAGGCATTTGGTCATGTCATGACCTTAAAGGTTGGAGAGGTAGACCCTATGGTTACTGCAGAAATTGGTATTGATATTGACAAATTGAATAAAGCACAGATTCAGGCATTGATAAGGGAACAAGAGATGTATAAAGCAAATAATGAGAGACTGCTCAGAGAGAATGATAGGTTGAAAGATTTGGTAGATGTTCCTGCAATGCCAACCAAAATGCTTACTCAAGGAGAAAGTTCCCAGACAAAAGAACATTGGGTTGGATCGAGTGCTTATAATCAAGGAAGGTACGATGCTATTACAACAATTGTAAAGAAGCGGCAGGTCAATTTGACATCTTGGCTGAATCAGTTGTGGGGAAAGTTTTCCTCTACTATGAATGCAATAAAAGAGCATGAGAGGATGAAGGAACGGGTAATGGATAAATTTCAAGAATTGACCATGCGTAATGAGGTTGGTAGCACTACAACTAAAGGAGCAAATAATATTATCAGTCGTCATCAAAAGTTTTATGATGAGTTGCTCGGGGATAAAAATGGATTGACTGAAGCTGCTAATACAGTTATGGCTACACTTTTTGATGCTAAAGGAGAAGTCAAGGATGCTGCTAGGTGGAGGAACGAGTGTGGTGCGATGCTGAAAGAGGTTATGAAGACATCCTCTGTGGAAGATACATCTCTAGAAGACGTGAGTGAGCGGGTGGAAGATATGATTAGAATGGAAACCGCAATTCGAAATGCCGTTGAAGATGCGGATACTTTTAATTGTCAAGATTACTTGGATTACCTTGCTACAACTCACTTATGGTTAACAAGGGCTTAATTGTCTTCAAAGCTTTTCGTATTTTGTTTAATCTTATTTCTGAAGGGACGCGTCCTTTCATATTCTGCATGTATAAAAGTCGCTTTCAAGAGACAAAAGAGTGGGGATTTTTGTAAAAAAAGGGGGATAAGACTGGTAGCATATGTAAATGATGGAGATATCAAAAGAACAAAATTTTAATATAATGGCATAACATTTTCTGGCATCAGTTGTTTATGGTAATTATTAATTAGTATTATTGAGGTTGTCTCCTTATTTTGTGTTTCCTGGTTGTTTGGATTTATGTAAACAAGTTTTTACATCATTCATCAATGCACATTTGTTGTATTTGTATGATCAATTCATTGTTTCTTTCCAGCAAAGATTAAAATTCTTTGCCTTGATCATAATAAACAGGGAATATAAATTGGGATTATTAAGAAGAAACTCAGTGATCATAAATGGCATGTTTATACAAGTTATAAACCAAATAAAATACTAAACAGCTTGAATGTTTGCCAGTAAAATAAACCCGTCTTTGAAATTTTCTTGACTCCGTAAATCCCATAAGGCACTGGTCTTACTTCTCAGTTTAAGTTTCATTCACATTCTCCATGCTTGTTAAGTTTTTAGTCTATCCTTTTCAAATATTGGTATGTACTAATCATTAAATCCAGTGTTAATTCATTTCAGAATTGCCATTGTAGATTAATTGAATAAGATTGAGCTTTCCTGAGTCAATTAGGTATACCCACCTAGGTTCAGCATTACCTAAAGAGTAGAAGGTTGAGTTTTCTTAACCTTGTCTATTACCCTAAAGCGTATCAAGAAGTTGGCATCTTCTTGAGGCATCTAGCCTGCGTTTTTGAGAGATAACACAATCTCAACAAAATTTGTTATGAACCTTCTCACAAAATTTATTTTTCCAAAGAAAGATTGGATGGATTTTACTATCTTAGGGATGGGAATCTTATCTATAGCCTCTACTCTTTCTAGATCAATTCTTACTCCACCCTTGGAAACTATGTGACCCAACAACTTTCCTTTAGTTACAACAAAATGTCACTTTTAAGGGTTCAAGGAAATACCATAATCCCTATATGTTCCTTCTAGGCATGATGCCAATTTTAGCTCTACGTCCATATCACTCCAACTACGAGGAATAATCTGTTGTCCATGGCATAACACTTCCTATAGGTAGTGCTTACCTACAACCCTAGTTCCTTCATTACAGCCAAAGGTATGATGTTCATTGTTTCTCCTGAGTCAATCATGCATTTTTTTACCATCTTCTTATTTAATACCAATGTGCTGTAAAATGGATCCACCTGGGAAGGTTTTTTTGTTAGGGTATCTCCCAAATATACCTCTGGTGCCTTTGTAGCTTCTTGCTCAAAAACATTGATCTCTTTGTTCTAATCCCTTCACTTGTGAGATGTGTTGATAATCAACTTGAGGGTTGTGTCTCTGTATTCATCAAATTTCATCATCTCCATCAAAGGAACTATCACCTTTATTTGGTTTAATGTTTGAGCGATATAAAATAAAGGGGAAGTTATCCCTTGTTATGTTTTCTCTATTTTAGTAGCCTTTTTTGTTTTAGTTTGAACTTAGTTTGGTGTTTTCTCAAGTTCAATGTTTACAACTTCCTTTTGAGCAATCTTTTGAGGCCTTTTTGCTTTAGTTTTCTTCTAGTTAGATGAGACATTCTCCTTACTTTTTTTTCTTTTATAAACATACCTCTAGGTTTTCCTTGATCTACATCAGTAGGCTTACTTCTTAAATTATATTTTCTTTTAGCTTCAACTACAACTTTTGTTGTGATGGCCTTCTTTCCTTCTTCTATTGGTGTTCTTAGATGAAATTGTGGTGTTGTATTGCATGTATAGGCTACTTCTCCTATATTTTCTTAGAAGTCAGAGAACACTTCTTGCTCCATATTGATATTTTTTTTCTTGTTGCTGACATCATATTCACACCCATCTTTAGAGGATGAGTATCCATCATTGGTTTGATGATACTTCCATCTTAGCATGTTCACCGTGAGGCCACCCCTATCTTTTTCTTGTGCCCATTGATCTTCAAGGCAGGCTTGGGATACTACACAATATTACGGAGCATGGGGTTTATGACATGGTGGGAACCATGGTATAGTCTCCACTACATGTTCTCCATGTTTCTTCAGAGGATGTGAAGTATCTTTCCAATTTGGCTTCCCTACCGGTCATCCATCTTTTCGAGTGGTGTTATATGACATGTCATGCAATCTTGGCCATTCATTTTTGTATTGGTTCTCTTGTCTATTTTGGATATTGTTAGGATTTTGTGGGATCATAATGTTATCTCTTTTGCCAACCATGCCAATAGCTTTCCTATTGTTTTCAATGGTTATAGAAATATTTTGTACTTCAATCAAGTTGTTAGGACATCTATTTATGAGCTCATAGCCTATTTTAGGATCAAAGGCTTTCAAGTATATACTTAAAGCCACTGAGTCAACTAATTTGGATCCATGTGGTATCTTATTATTAAGCTTGGAGAACCTTTGGTTCAAGTCAAAGATAGATTCATTTTGATTATTTTGAATTCCTATCAACTCATGTAATGTGAATTCAGGGGCACATTGATTCCCATACTGCTCTAAGAATTCATCCTTAAAGTCTAATATAGAGGTAATTGAAGCATCTGGTAGACTATTGAGCCAATCTCTTGCTTCCTTAGTCAAGGAAATCATGAATAATCTCATAAGGACATATTTCTACTCCATTCCTAGGTCTTGGGAAAAAGCATTAAATTTTTTGATATGTTCTTCTATTGTAATTGTATTGCTCCATGTCAATTTAGGGACAATATTCCTCCACTTGTTTTCGACGGGGTATGGGTACAATTGATATCCACTCAAGTCAATTTATCTACCTATTCTTCCAAGGTTCTATGGCTAGGGATTCTATGGTGGATTGGGGTAATATTAAAATCCATGTTGGGGTTGATACACAATTTATTAGATGTTCTAGTGAGGATATATATTCTATTGTGGCACATGGTATTGATAGTGTAGGACATGCTATTATCCTAGTGGTGGGTAATGTTGTGGGATATTATTGGAATTTTGTGGCTGGGATCTTTGTGGTGTTACATTAGGCTAGTTTTGTTATTTTGATCTCCCTACTAGGTTATGTGGGGCCTTTGAGGTACCTAGAGCTCTTTCATTATGATTTGACCCCATTTAGTTGATATTTCCTCCTTTCTTATGGGGAGGGACATATTTGGGTGGTTTTGGTACATGGATAGTTAATTGAGACATTTGTTGGTTCAAATCCTTACTCTATTTTATCAAGTGCTCCCTTCTTTTAAGTTCTTGTTCCTACCATTCCACATGCATTTCTATCTCTTGATTAGTCATTACATCATAACCAAGGATAGAGTGATCAATGGACCCCTCCTGGATTTCCTCCTCTTTTTGTGATGAGAACCCTTGGTTATACTCATCTTTTCTTCACTTTCTTTCTTCCTCACCACATGCATGAAACTCATTCATTTTATAAGGGTATTCTATCTAGTGAAAAAAAATATGACCAACATTTTCCATTTCACATGTGGTATGAGGATCTCTACATGGTTCATCATTATGATACTTTGATTCATGCAAAGGTTCAAAGCTATTGTGCAATATAGGAGGTAGTTTTGGGATATTCTCTTGATTACTGAACATAGTATCTAACTGTTTAGATGTTGCCTTGTTTTTATCTGCAACATACTTTGAAGGGGGAGATCCATGCTTGTCTATCCGCATGGCATTTTTTTTCTTAGGAATTATTTGGTGCAAAGATCTCCTACCATTCATCTCATAGGATGATTTGATTCTCTAAACTCTAGAGTTTTTTCTTTTTGATGTGTATTTTAATTTCTTAGTCATAAAACAAGGTAACCACCTACTCTTTCATAAGTAGGAAAGTTAGGATCTAGTTGAGTGTTGACTTATCCTAGTGGAGTCTTTTTGTTGAGCTATCTATGTTTATGACTCTATGACAATAAATGACTAGATTCAAAATAATTAGGCTCCCCAGTAGAGTGAAAAATCTATTAGGTCTCAAAATGCATGTTTTTAAACCCTAAGAGGGTGCCAATATCTTAATACATTTTTTGATAATGAATGGGGAAAATAAGGTTGATCACCCCCTACTCTTTAGGCTCTGCTAGACCTAGGTAGGTGTACCTAAATGATAAAGAATATTTCAAGGTCCTAAATGGATTTTAATTTGGATCATCTACCCATAATGGCATGTGGGTGTGAAGTAGATGCAAAGCTAAAGACTAGTTCCTACTACAAATGTTTTGAAAATAAAATAAAAATGTAAAGTTTATATAAGATTGTTTTAATTTGACCAGTGCCTAATATATTGGGTGAATGGATTCAATGGATGGATGATGATTATGGAGATAGATATGTAGGATGTGTAGACCTATTCTTCAGCTTAACTCTAACTATTGGATACTTGAGATGTTTGCACTTTGTACAAATTTGCAGGTTTATTGGTCATTTAACTCTTCTTATAGGTCCTAGTGATATACCCCTAAGTTACTATGAATTTTTGAAAGTATTTTAATTCTAATGTGAAGGAAACCAATTAATACAACCAATTTAAAAGGACTTTAGTCCTGGGAAGGAACCTATTCAAATGATCTTTCAAAAGGAATTTAATTCTTTCCTAGAGAAACCAATCAACAGAATTACACAAGTACAACAAATGTGCATTGACAAATGAAACATATATTGATATATTTAATTTGAATAACATAGAAAAACCACTCTTGATACAATCAAACAACATATAAGCATGAAAACCAACACAACAATTGAACACTAATAGTAGATCACCAATTAGTAACAATCTTCTCCATTATATTGCTTCAGAAGTTATATATTAGTAACAAAGGTTATGGAATTTTAACATGGATGGATGGATATTTCTATAATGATATACTAATACTAATAATGATATGATATATATGATTTCAAAATTGGGCCTTGGTTTACCTTCTTATACGGTAAGCAACAAGCTACAAGCCCATTTTAAAAAAATTGCATCATTTGCTAACTAAAACACAACTAACCTAAACACAAAAATAGTTGATAGTGGATGTGTCACGATCTGTTATTCTCCAAAAAAATTCCCGTGATCATCTAAAACATTTTCAAGGCTCACGCTCCATGATGATTCACCCAAAATACCTTGTCACTCCATATTTGGCCCGTGTGATGAATAAGTTAACCTTTGACACATGTTCAATATATTTTGTCTTGGAATATGTGTCTGCATTATGTATGATATCCTTCATTGCATATTCTAGTTCAAATATCCATCCAACTACACATGTGTTCTCTTGAGTACCTGGTCTTCATCATTTATATCATCAAGTACTACTGGAAAATATTGAGCTATCTCATCCTTTCATGCATCCTAGTCCGTTAAGTATATTGCTTCAAAGAAATTTTGTAATGCCATACTCAGAGATTGATTGAAGTCACTCAATTCCTATGTTAGGATGCTATGAAATTTGTCATGCACGTTCATAAGCTCTTGATAATCCTAAAGAATACCATTATTGTTACCTTTCTTTGCATTTATTTGTATTTTGACATACTTCATTATGTCATACAACCTATTATGATCCTATAGATCAACATATGTCTTGTCATGAATAACCTAGACTTTATCAGCAGGCTTAATCATATCATCAAATCTTCTACACACTAGTTTAGATACCATTTCGAACATAGTGGCTTTCAGTTCGTTCTTTAGTTCCTCTTGCCCTTTTTGGGCCTTTTCATATTTATGTTTCCAATACGGGGTCTCAGACATTGATTCAAGTACTTTCATTTCATGCTCAATCAAAGGTGAGTAGGAAGGTAACCTATCTCTATAATTGATCACTTCTTGTTTTAATCTTTCATTCTCATCAATCAATCCAGTGTTGTATTTGACAAATTTGTGAATTTGAGCTTTGGTAAATTTGGCCACATTCACATTCAAATCAATAGTTTGCATGGGGTCTTTATCCCCTACTCTCTATACTAGAAGGTGGTCGAATGCTTGATCATATTCACAGATCCAGTGTATATTTTATCGCTGGCCTCATCTGTCATTTATAAGGTTTTTTTCTTTCTCTTTAAGAAACTATCAAATAAAATGGTTGAGATGATATCCCATCCTGGTAGAAGCATGAACCTCACTTCTTATAGAAATGATCTTCCCTTTTCAGGAGTGATGCCATTCATTTCTTTATCAACCTCAGCTTGAATTTCCTTCAAGGCATCTGCTTCTTTCTTAGGGTTGATTTATTTTATTTTTCTCTTATTTTCTTTACTTGCCTTAAACTTAGGGGTCTGAAAAAATATATCATCCTTAATGAATTCTTGGCTATCCTGATGCTTCACATGATCAAATAACTCATTAGAGGCTTCAAGTTTGATCACAAATCTCTTTGGTAGTTCTTCATACTGAGGAACAATGGGAACGTTGATTTGTGTAACCTCATTCTCTTCCTCAACACCATGCTCAATAATGATAGGAGTATATACTAAGAAACTAACCTATGGAGTAGGTTGGGGTGACATATGACTCAATGGTTCTATATTCTCAACCTGTCTCCTGAAAGAAATATCTCTTCTTCTTTCAAAGGCTATGAGAGGAAAATATTTTGTTATCTCTTCCTTATGTAAGATCATTTTCTAAATCCTCTCCATAGTATCTTCTATTTCATGAAAGGCTTCTACATATAATGAATTATTTCTTTTTCTCCAAGCCTCAACCATAAAAATTCTATTATAAGTAGCTTTCCTCATCATTACCTGATTTTCATCATAATTTCTAATGACATCATCAACGGAGAATTGATCTTCATACCCCTTTAATCTCTGTGAAATTTTGGTGTGACAGATGAAATGTTCAAGGTCAAAACTCTTCCTCTTATTTCCTAGTGTTAAGCAATAATGATCCATTTTTCTACCAATGGAGTCATACCCTGTGTTACCAATAATGGTGAAGTCACCAAAACATAAAGTAGAATGCACAAAGGTTTTCCTTCCATAGCTTTTAAGGTTCATGAAAGATGAGAAAGACAATTGCCTTACAATTTCAAGATATGCAATTCTATCTAGCACAGTTTTAGGCAACAAAAATGCGGTTTCCTCGAATCCATATATTCTGATTACAATAAAATCATAAAATGCATACCAATCCCCCCAATTATGGTTTACTTTTCCCTCAGGTCTTTTATATTTTTTCTTGATAAATCTTTCTATCTCTGGGGATAGGTTGTAATCACATATGTGGCCAAGTAGTTTATACAAGGGTTTAACAAAATACTCTTCGAAATATAAATAGCGGGATCTCCCACATCTACTGTCCCATATGGATGTCCACATTTGCATAGGCCTATAATTTTCATCATGGTCTACATCCTTGATCCTTAACTCTTCTCCCCATATTCCCAATACCTTCCCTTCATATAGTATCATGTGCATAAGTAGTAAATAATGCTTGAAGTTGATGCCACCATATTTTTCTTGATAGAAATAAGAGCAACATTAATGGCCTTAGATAAATATTTTGCATAATCATAAGGCCTGACATCTTTTCTTTGGATATCCGCAGCTAGAACCATAGGATCTATAGTCATTTTTGTAGGGGCATATATTTCGAGCACCTAGCTAGCTGAATAGTAGGTAGCTTTTCTCTAGACCCTTGGGTTTGTGTAGAGGTAGCTTCCACCTCTTATAGCTTGCATCCATAGTTTGATATTCTTCTAGAAAATCCCTTTTTAGTTGATTCTCTGGACCCTTGGGTTTGTGTAGAGGTAGCTTCCATCTCTTATAGCTTGCATCCATAGTTTGATATTCTTCTACAAAATCCCTTACTCATAATTTTATCTTCAAGGATGTATTTAATTGAAAAACCAAACAAATGTAATCTCATGTTATAATGATAAAATGTGACCCATCATGAGAGGGAATTGCCCTTATTTTGGGATCATAGTTTCTAGCCAATGATTTAATCAGTTCCATGATAACAAAGACATTAGACATCACAAGCTTCACCAAATTCAGATTCCATGGGTTTGAGATTGGCCTTTGTTTGTTTTTATTTCTATAGTGATATATAATCAAGTCATAACCTCTATGTGGAGTCCACACATTCCCTAAATTTGTGTCTATCCTCCAATGTTTCACATGAGAGGTTCAATTCAGTTGATATTCTCAACTTTTGCCTAGACTCAGGACACTGATCTATTAAGTCTTGGTTTAATAACCTGACCTCCATTTTTTACCTTTTTACTTTTAGTTTGTCAAGGTTTTTCTCCATCTTAAACCCTACTTGTACTGTACTTCAAAAAAAAAATTAGAGAATACTTTGAGTTGAACCCAAAGGACTTACTTGAACAATGTTACAATTCTTGAGCTACCTATTGTTGTGGAACTCCACCTCCTCGATATTCAACCACAATTCATAATAATTCCACTTCTTAGGAGTTGGGTTTATCACAATTTTGCATGCTCAAGCCAGCTCTGGTTCATAAATGGTGTTGGCACCACCTTTCTAATCAGCTAAAAAATTAATGGTAATTATCTCTTCGATAACCTCATCGGTCATGTCAAATTGGTGAAACATCATTTCATATTGTCGAGGAGACTTTAATTATATCATCAAGCATGCATGTTTCTTTATTTGATGTGTCCTTGATCATCTTTTAAAATTTCAAAGAGACATTTGAATTTTTCTCCTTGATATCACAAGGTCTCCTCAATGGATACATTGTAAATCCTTCCCTTTTGTTTACTTGACCTCAAAATGTTGATGAGATTGATGAATATTTCTCCCTGATAAGCTTATGTCTCTTTGACATACTCGTGTTCCATTTCTTAGAGGAATTTCTTCTGATAACCTTTACATGACATTGGAATTTTGAAGAGACCTATTGTTATCTATTTTTGACACCTTGTAGTCTCATCGATATCACATCCCTATAGTTGTGCTTCTCTCGAAGAGACTTTCAAAAAAAATTTCTCGATGTTCACCTATCTCCTTGACTTTTTCATGTTCACTTGTTCTTTCTTTGTCGAAGAGACTTCTTCATTTCTCACCCTGACATACCGATGTCTCCTTGATGCTGCAACGATACATGCCCAACCATGCTCCCGCCAGTAATTTACCTTTATTTTCTAGTAATCTCTTGATTTCTAATAGAAGTTTTTTTCTTTCCTAAATGCAAAGAAATCATATATCGTCAAAGTATCACTATGAATGTACTCCATCGGGGAGACAATATATTTTCTCTCTTCAATGCATTCAAGTCTCCTCAATGTATTTCCTTTTGGGTTGCCGAAGAGACATTTGAGTATGTATCATCAATATAACATTTTCTTTGGTGAAATATTTTGTCACTGAGGGAATACATTTATTTCAACTTGGCAGTGAGGGGTTTTAATCTATAGGAGGGAATTTATGTTTAAATATTACATATAGTAAAATCAAGGGTGAATGGATTTTTCTAATTGAACTAGAATGAGGAAAATGTGTAAATTAAGGTAAAAATTTTAGCTCCAACAGAACCCAAAGAAGTAGTAGTGTACACTAGTGAGGAACCTAAGGACTCAAATTGAGAGGACTACTTTGAGAATGTTGAGGGAGGAATAAGAATTGATTTGGATGAAGTAGCCTCTGAAAAAGAATCACAAAAAATGCTTGAGGGTGGGGATGTGAGTAAGTTAGATAATTATTATGATCTTGAAATTTCAGATTAGGAACATGAAGGAGAGCAACCCAAGGAACCTAAGGATGAAAAAGAAAACCCAAAAGGAGAATCATTCTGAGGAAGGGAAAGTTGACACATAAATTGATGTAGAGAAAGTTGACAAGCCTCTAGGAACTAGCCAAGATGAGGCATTGCAACATGAAGAAGTGTCTCCGGAAGGAGAACAAGATGAAGGAAAGGAAGATATAGATGAAAAGGATGTTGAGACTAACAAAAATATTGAGGGTAAGTGTGAAGAAATGAAAGGTGCAATATAGGAAGGGAATATTGATGAATAAAATGTAGAATATATTGAAAAAAATTGGAACACCATATTGCAAGAAGGGGAGAAAAATTAAGAAGAAAACATTGAGAATGCTCCTAGACATGAGGAGGAAGAAATTTCAAAAGACAAGGAAGAGGGGGAAAAAAATGAATTCACCGCTACATCCCTAGATCATCAAAAAAAAGTCCCCTAATGACTAGAGTAGCAGTTGAAGAGAAAGGCTCCAGTGCTCGTAGAGCCCAAGGCTTGACTGGAAGTAATATTACAATAGATGATCCAGGTTCTAGAATATTACAAGTAGCTACTCCTACTATGGAAAAATATGTGGAAACCCTTCAAAGAAAGTATTATCAAGTGACCACCATTAATTGGGGTCCAACATCTCGAGCTCTGAAGATTGATGAATTTATGGGGTCTATGTGCACCATCCTCCAAAAAATAAAATAATCAATTAAAAAAGGAAGAGTTGAAAGAACAAGTGGCGGAACTAACTTCCTATATACAAAAATGGACAACATTAGTGGAAGAAGCTCCCATGGAATCTCCTATGCCTGCCTTGTTGTCTAAATAAGAAGTCAACAAAATGAAGAAGATGAAGAATTGGACCAAGTCCACTTCTGATTTGTTCAAGAGAGTTATTGACATAGGCGACAAGGGAATTCAGTGTGCAACAAAGATTCATAACAAATATCATGTCTTGCATAAAGAAGTAGAGTAGGAGATCGAGGTTTGCAAATATTTCCTGGATATTTACAGGATTACATACCCCAAGCTAGAGAGATCTCTCTTGCTCTGCTAGGAGATCTAGGAAAAGGAGTTGGCCTTGTCAAAAGAGGATTATTGGCTGCTTGAAGTGTGGTTGCTTAATTTTGAATACAGAAAAGGAGTTCTAGAGAAGTCGCTAATGGAATTAGAGGCTACTCATGAGTGAATTCGAGATCACTGGGTTGAATGCAATGAATTCTTAAAACTGATGACAAGATATGAGATGCCAACAATAGAGCTGGACTGAGAGGCTATAAAGCACAAATTTCACAAAATAATGGAGCAAGGATCTAGTGACACTTTGTTGGTAGACTTCATGGATTTTTCTATGTGAGCCTTCTCAAAGTTAGAGAAAATGTTCAGATTAGGAGAAATGTGCATAAAACATCGAGATCAAATGGTGGAAGGATTGAAGAGGGCCACCTTCCAAATCTCAAAATCAGACTTCTTTAAAGAAAATAATCTCTTGGCTACAATTGGAAATTTTTTTGAATATGCTACCTTGCAAAAAGAAGCATGAAATCCTGTAATAGATGATGAATTTTTAAATAGGTAGCTAGAGGAAAAAATAGAGAAAAGACAAAATAGCCTATTTTTATATTGTAAATTTTGTACTCTTATTGGGTGATGTGAAACCCTAAACTAGAATGAATCTGAGCCATTCATTGTAAATAAATCTTGACCATTAATTCTACTTTAAATGAAAACTATAAATAGGGGCATCCTCTCATTTTCAAAGGGAGAGATGAGTTGTTGTGTAAAGGCATTCTGCAACAATATATGAGAAAAGCATTGAAGTTGATTATTTCTTGTGAATTTTTCTTTATTTTTACATGATTCATCCTCCATATGTTTATTTGAACATTATTCATTTATGTTTAAGTCTATTCTATGTTGTTAGTTCTTGTTCAACTTTAATGGTGGATGTATGTTGGAGTATTTGATGAATTTCAAACTCATACTTTTTGTAATGTGATGATGATAAATTGTTGTGTAAAGTTAGTCTAAGCTATTGCACATGTTGCAATTAAGCTCAATTGTATGTTCATGTTAAATAGGTGGATGTTACAATCTGAAAAATTTCAAAGAGCATTAGAATATTGCACTATTTTTGTGACACTGTAGTTGTCCTTGGTTAAGAAAAAATCAGTTTGGAAAGTATATCTACTACAACATTTGCCATTGTTACTATTGATCATATTTTTAGATTTAGGATAAATTATAAACCCTTCATTCTTTTCACTTTTCTTTTAAAATCTGAACCAATCACAAACTCAAAGCATCACTATGCAATTAAATCTAATGAACAAGAAGAGCTTCAAGCTGTTGTCATAAAACTGCTACCACTGTTCATCCAATTCTAGAATTCTAAAACTTCATCACAAACCCAACAAATCCATGCTTTTTCAACCATAAAGGCCCCTTGTGATTACCAAAAAATAACATCAATTAACTAAGCTATTTTGTACAATCATGACCTAACACCTGAGAGACCTTGGGGTGAGTTTTTGAAACTCAGTTGCAGATTTTCACCTTTGAAGAGAGACATCACACTTGTGTGTTGTATGTGTTGAGAAGTGCAAAAACACCCATCAACATGCATGTGTGTGTGATCAATGAGAATGAGCCAATATCCTTTCCATCCAAGTAAATATGGATGAGAATGTGTATCCATTAGTAAATATAGTTTATTAGTAATCAAATTTATATTTTATTTTTTTAACTATCAATATGAGGAGATAATTAGGCCATCTACATCACTAGGGACATGCCCCAATCCTTTAGGGTATGGTAGATTAGAAAAAATCATTAATTATAATATATTATATAAGGTGGAAAGTAGTTACCTAACCATGAATGGGAAGGTAATTTTATCAAGGGGAAGTGGTGATCTTCCAAAAACATAAATAAATCCTTAAAGTGATGAGTTTAATACCAAGGGGTGATTTGTGAGTGTTAAAGTATCTTTATCCATTCTTTTATTGACATATTTAGCTAAGATCTAGGAAGTGTGCTTGGGTTGAACCAATGTACTCTTATATTGATGTGTTAAGAGTAACTCATGAATGATATTGAACTGTACTAAAAGTGGTCAAGCTTCTCCGATGTTTAAACCACCTACCTTCAAATAATATTTTAATCTTCAATGAAGAGTGAAATGTCAAGTTATAATCAACAAGGAAAAAATAAAATAAATAAATAAACATAGAGAGAGTTGACCCAACCATCAGTAGGGCTCCAATAACAACCATATTTTTTTATATAAAAGAGTCTCTACTTTTTAACATTTACCCATCACATAAAAAATAAATAACTACCAATTGTTAATAGTTTTCTACCTCTTCCCATAAATCATATCAAAGAAACACATATTTAAAGATGAGAATGATAATTTCACTATTTATCAACAATTTCTTCAATTTAAAGTATAAACTAGGCTTAAAATTAATTATGTCGAAGGCATTCCTTATATGAAGTGGACAACCTACTTTTGAAAATAAATGATTGAAAGTTATAGAGAAGGATGCAAGACAATTAAAATGATCTGAACCATCAAATTTTCTAAGATATTAAAAAATATAATATATTATCAAAGAAAACCAACTACACTCTTATCCAATCTTAACTTTAAATTAGGGTAAGCTAGGATAAGAATGCATTTTTTCCTTTAAAAATATTCACTTATATTTTTACATTTCTTATAATAAATATAATATATAAATAATAAATTATATGTTCAAATAATTTTAAATTTAAATTTAAATTTATTTTAATAATTATTTTTTATATAATAAATTTTTAATAAATATACGTATTTTTTAATATTTAAAAAATTAAAAATTATGAAATGATATTTTTCCTGTTTAATAGGTTTCATTAATTTTTAACTTTTTAATTTTTGTGTGGCATGCATATTTTAATGTAAAAGTTAAAATTATAGCTTTAACAATTTTAACATGGTTTATTTTTATTTTTAATATTTATTTGAAGTATTATTTTCATTTTTAAAATTTTTAACTTATTTAATATTTTAATTATATTTATGATTAATTTGATCATATTATAATAACTCTTTTATTTGTTAATTGATTTTATCTTTCAATTAATTTTAATATTGTTTGTAACATATTAATTATCTTATTTATATACATACTTTATTAATACTTCAATTCTAATAAAATATATATATATATTTTTTTAATTTAATAATTTATTAACTTAAAAATTATATTGTTCATTATTAATTTTTAAAAATTATTATGTTTACTAATATTTGGATTTTGATATGTTTTGACCTTGCATTTAGTTTATTCTATTTTAAATTTATTTATTTATATTTATGTTTGAAATTTTATTTTATAATTTATAAAAAAAATTTAAAATATTAGAATTAAATTAATTTATAATCATTTGTCTTATTAAATTTTAATTATTGTATAATAATTCTATTTCAAATTTTTATTTATATTTATATAATAAAATGAATTTCAAACTTAAAATCTAAATTAAAAGTTATAAAGTGTGTGCGAGAGAGAGCAATAACTTTTGATTAGTCACCAACAATCCAATGATAACAAATGTTCCTAGAGATTTATGCTTAAGGTAGCTTGTCATTTGATTAAGGATATGATAATTCACCTTTATAACCTCTTTAGTGTACCCATTGCACAATTAAGGAGGAAAATAGATAGAGAGAAAGAGAGAAGGGAGAGGCAGAGGGAGATAAGATATAGAGGTAAATAGAGAAAATAAAAAGAAAAGAAGAGAGAAACAGAGTGGGAGAAAATGAGACAAAGGAGGAGAGATGCAAATAAAAAAAACATAGATAAAGAGAGTTAGATAGAGAGAAATAAAGATAAAAATGGAGAGATAGAGAGAGGAGAGGGATATACAAAATGAGAGAAGAAAGAAAAAAATATAGGTATAGAGATATAAAGATAGAGAGAAAGAGAAATAGAGAGATAGAGAGGGAGACAAAGAGATATAGAGACATAAAAAGAGACATAGAGATATGGAAATAGAGGTAGATATATAGAGGAATAAATAGAAAAAAAATAGAAAGAGATAAGAAGAGAGATAAAGAAAGAGCAATGGGGAAAGAGAGAAGAGGAGAGACATAGATAGACATAGTCACATAGAGAAGGAGATAGATAGATAGAGAAATAAAGAGAAATAGCAGACAAAAATATATAGAGAGAGGTAGAGAGATAAAGAGGGAAAGAGAGAGAGAGGGGGGGAGATAAATATGGATAATAAAAGAGAGTAAGGGAGAGAGATATAGGGAGAGGGAAAGAGATAGAGAGGAAATTAGAGAAACATAGATACAGGTAGAGAGAAGGGAAGATAAATATAGATAGAAATAGGTCCACCTAGAGAGAGGAAGAGAGAGATCAAGGGATAATGAGAAACATATAGATAGAGAGTGAGATAGATATATAAATATATCTCTCTTTCTCTTCCTATATCTCTTTATATATATATCCATCTCTACATCTCTCTCTATATAACTTCCTATATCTTTCTATCCCTTCTTAGATCTCCCTCTCTTTATATCTCTATTTATCTCTCCCTCTGTCCATATTCTAAGATTTGGCTATGGAGATAGCCACCAAAGATCTAAAGGCATATGGAAAGCACAAAATACTTAGAAGATCAATATGACAAGAATAAACCATATTCCTATCAATGAATGCAAAAAGAATAAATGTAGTAGAGACCCCTTGGTTATATAGCCAAGGTGAGATGGAAGATGTCATAAGATTACAATAAGTGTCTTAATCTTATGATATGAGAAAACTTGACACAACTACCTAGGTCACATGTGTTAGTTTTCAAAAGATAAGATAACAACTAATGACAACTAACACCTTCTAGAAATAATCTTACAATCTAAGTAAACTTAACATGTGAATATATCCACTGATTACCTAGTAAGTGAAATAACTAGGTACAAGACATTTATTCACACCAACACCCCCTCTCCCTTAATTGCAACTTAGGGGGAATATTATTATACAAATGAATCAAATATGGGTCTCATCTATGAGGCCATTTTAGGTACCCATGTACAAATGCAATGCAATCCCTCATAAATAGGGAAAAGGAGAAAAACTAGTGGGAAAAAACTCCTCCCCAAAAGAGAAACAAAACAAGAAATTGAACTCAAAAAGATGAGAAGGACAAAACCTTGAGTGAGGAAAAAGTCCCCCTAGAAGAGAGAACATGGAAGGTCAAGTGACCTACCCTGAAAAAACATCCCACACCCCTGAGAGAGCTTGCAAATTGTGATATGTACTCTCAGTGAAAGGTTTGATGAAGATATTTGCAACCTGCTTTGTTGTAGGACAATATTGCAAATCAATGACCTGCTCCTATATCAACTCCCTAATATAGTGCATATGGATCTCAATGTGTTTGTTTTTTTGATGTTGAGCTAGGTTCTTTGAGATCTGGATGGCACTCTGATTGTCATAATGGATGACCATGGGTTGTGGAATGGTGAATCCAAAACCAGTTAGAATATTCAAAAGATAAATGACCTCAGTAATGCATTAACAGCTCCTCAATACTCAACCTTAGTCAGGCCATATAAAGACTTCCTCAATCTTCAAACCAAAGAAGAATCTTGAACAAATCCCTGTCGCTGCTCCATGTAAGTATAATCTCTAAGATCACCATGAATAAATGTACTCTTCACATCCATCTGATGGACAACCCATCCTTGAGCTGATGCAATGGCAAGAGTCAAGCGAATGGAGTTCATTTTAGCAATAGGGGCAAAGGTTTCTATGTAATCATTACTAGGAACCTATGAGAAACCTCTAGCCACAAGTTGTGCTTTGAACTTGTCCATAGTTCCTTTCACTACATATTTGGTCTGATAGATCCACTTACGTGAAAATACTTTTCTCCCCTAAGGAAGAGGAACTAAGTCCCATGTTTGATTCCTCATCAAGGAACTATACTCCTCCTCCATTACTAAATCCCACTCAAGAATGTTTGATTCCTCCTTCAAGGATTGTGGATCTAAAGCAGTAGAAATGTAGACATTTTGAAGATTTTCATGTTGTGACCGAGTCCTTTTCAAGTGTCTGAAGGATCTCCAATAAGATTTCCTATTGAATCAAGAATCTGTCAAGCCCAGTGAGTTCATGAAGATGATGGGGATGAAGGACAAGAATACTAAACCTTAGAATGATAACGCTGTGAAGGTGTAATTCTACGAGTAGGAGGTGAGGTAGAATCATCTAAGTTACTATCATCCGAGCCCACTATGTAGGAAGGATGAGGAGGATCAGTGATCAAGCTAAGAGATATTTCCTCAAATTGAACACTCCTTTCAATTAAGAGCTCACGTGTCTCTAGATCCAAGAGTCTATACCCTTTGACACCATCTAGATATCCAACAAATATGCAAGGCCTTCTTTGAGGTTCCAAATCCTTGTGATTCTTTGGAGGAATGTGTACCCAGGCTAGAGAGCCAAAAACTCAAAAATACCACACAATTGGTTTCCTAACACATAGCCTCAAAAGGATTCATGCCTTTTAATGGCTTGTGGGGAACCCAATTCTAGATATGTGTAGCATAATTAAGGGCTTCAACCAAAAATTATGGACCAAGAGAATGAGCATGTATCATGTAGCTAACCATTTCCTTGAGGGTCATATTTTTCCTATCTACAACACCATTATGTTGTGGTGTGTATGCAACTAAATTCTAAAGATCGATCCCTTCAAGAGTAAAAAATTGCACAAGGTTATGATTCACATATTCTTGACCATTTTCATTACAAAGAATCTTGATATAATTTCCAAATTTCTTCTCAACATGAGCCTTGAAGGTTTGAAACTTGTCAAAGACTTCATTCTTTTGGTGAATAAAGTACACCCAAGTGAATCTAGAGTAGTCATCAATGAAGGTGAGTGCATAGCAAGCCTTGTTGAAGGAAAAAATTGGAAATGGGCCTGCTAGATCACTATGAACCAATTAAAGAACTTATAAAGCCCTCCAAGACTTCCCTTTATCAAACTTCTCTTATGTATGCTTACCCATAGCACAACTTGGAAATATACCATCAAAAAATCTAATGCAATGGACACCTACGACCATATCCTATGAGATAAGTTTTTTAAGATCTAGTAGTAGTTAGGGTGTCCAAACCACTCCTACCATAGCTTACTTAATCTAAGTGAGTGAGCAATGTTGTAGTAGGATAACATGGCACAGAGTAAGAAAATTGATATAGTCAAGTCTCATGATTGGCCTTTCCCACTACAACCAAGGCATTATCCTCAAGGTCTTTGACCACAACTGTGTTTGGAGAAAACTCAACTTTCTTACCATTCACAAGATGAGTGATTTGGTAGACTTAAACAAGGTTGGCACACAATTCAGGAATACAAAGAACATTCTCAAATGATCCATCATCCATGTCAAATGAACCTTTTATAACAACTTCCACCTTAGTGTCATCACTTATAAGAATGTGTGGTACTATATACAAGGCTCCAATGAAGATAACTATTCTCTGTCAAAACCCATGTGATGTGTAGCACCCGAGTCAAGTATCCATTGCTGCAACAATCTTGTGGCTGCAACAATTGCTTATCCTTTTCCTTTCTTTGAATGGGAAGAAGTAGAAGGAGATGCTTACTTTTGTAGGAAGATGGAAATTTGATGTTATTCTTCTTGAGGAGACTAGTCAATTCATCAACTTGATTAGCATGACAATGATGCTCATCATGACCAACTCTCTTGCAATATGAACAAGTCATTTTCTCCTTCTTTTGTGAATTCAACTTCTTGGAAGATGATGAAGAGTCTCCTTACTAAGGACAAAAGGATTGCGCTCAATCTTTATGTGGCATGTTCTTTGATTGTTTTTGTTTCTTATTACATCCTGAACCATGTCCTACCACCAAAGCTTGTGACTTGGATGACTTAAGAATACCCGTAGTGATCAACTTTGATTATTCAAGCATCAAAATTTTTGTGAATGAATCTAATGAAAGTGTATTATAGGCACTTCCCATAGTCAATCGATGAGTTTGAAAACTAGAAACAAAAGTTGTATATTCTACAGGAAGCTTGTCCAACAAATTGAAGACCAATTGTGCATCCTTCTTATCAATAGCACAATCTTTGATTTATGCTCTTAGTTAATTATCCTTAGTTACATAGTCTTGTATTGTATCAAAACTCTTTGGATCCAAATTAGTGAAATCATTATCAAGTTTGTACCCCATAATCTCATTAAATTTTCCATACAATTGAGCAAGTTTATCACATGCTTCCTTAGCTAATTTAAACTTATCAATATGAAGGATGAGATCAGGAGAAACATATTTCCTAAGTGTTCCAAGAGCCATACTACTTTCTGATGCAAACTTTTGCAAGTAGCAGCCTTATGGGAAACTTAGCTATTGGGGGACTTATGCACGTAGCTAAGTGACCTCTAGGGTTTTATCGAAGTTGACTCTTCATTTTTTAATGGGGGGAGGAAAATGGGAAGAAGAGAAACATAAAATAAAAAAACCTAAACTAAGGTGATGCCCTAGAGAAATAATGAGATAAGTAAACACATTTCCTAAATAAAGGCTCAGGTAGTAGTTAGCGTATATCAAACAGACAATTCCTAACACTGCAAACATAGGAATATCAAACCATTTGCATAATATAACCCATAAAGTAGAAGTTAACACAAAAGAGTAGTAACATGATTTGTATTACACTAATCTATATAAAGATTACAAAAGCTTGAAACAAATATTTATGTTTCAAAAAATGTAAGCACAATTTAATGTTTTATCAAATGCTTGAAAATAGAGAGGCCGAACATAATGGCATAGTTTGTGAGTCCAAATTTAATATAAAACAATATAAAGGCTAATTCTTAGCACTAGCTAAATCTTGTCCATCTAAAAACAACCAAAAAAATGAAGAAAATGTTGCTTAAATAAGCTAGCCCACTGCCTGGAGACCCTAACAAGAAAGATGCTCTAGCGAAGCCACCAACAATCAAGATTTTCTCGAGATGACACCAACAAAAGATGCTCCAACAACATGCCATCAGGTACGTCCTAAGGAGATATGGGCCACATAGTAGGAGAAGGAGAGAAAACATGACATCAAAATGTAGACTGTTGCAACAAACGTTGAACCCAAGACAATGAACGCATGCATGAACACCATGCAGAACGCTCCCAGAAAAGGAAACTGTAGTGTGGGGCCCACTTAGAAAGAAAACAAGCAGATGCAACATGTTAAGAAAATGAAGATTGAAAAAAAGGAAGAAGAGGCATCTCAAAAGATAGCTCTGATAGGACACCACGTGGTGGAGGTCAGAAAGCTACGAGCAATACCAAAATAAAAGGTGAAGCCATGAAAGAGAGAGAAACTATAGAGGAAAAGAGTGATGTGTGAATAAATATTCACAGCTTGGTGACTCATAGGGAAAATTTTCTCACATAATGAAGAACTCCAAATCATGATCTTGCAAACTAGTCCAACCCCTTGGACCAATTGCTCACATCTTAGAGAGGGCAGCCTGAAGGGACGTCCAGACTTCATTTGATGGTGTAGAGAGAGTGCGTAGATTTTCAAGTACCATGTTTAGATCAATAATTACCTTAAAAGGAAATCCACTAGGTATTTTTGCCTCAGACTCAAGCTAGAAGAAGAGTTGTGCCAACTGATGCACCATGTTTTCAATATTTGTGGCAGTCGGGGATTGATTGAAGGACTAGAAAATTGATAAATCTTGTTTTTTCTCCTCAATCTTCTCAATGATGTGTTATATGCCTACCATTGTTTCATCAGTCAAGAAGGGCAATGGAAGCCCTCACTGAGTTAGGCAGGAAATTTTTTCCCGCATATCATAGGTAATTTGAGTCATCTTTGCTCTGCACTCACAGACATGCTAGATGGCTTCATGCATAGACATGATAACATTCACGCTCATGGCCACTGTTGTTTTGTCTTTGATCCCCACTCTGCTCAATGCCTCATCAAAATTTGTATACAATTTCCTTAACAACTGTGTGGCCTCTAGAACTCTATCAGAAGTCATTTCCTACACCCATTGCATTGTTTCAATAACCACCGCACATAAATTGGTATCATGTGCCATAAATTTGAGAGTGGGTTGTAAGAGAAGGCATAGTGTCTTAACCTTATCCTAGCATGATGCATGCAACTCTTTGGCTATCTCTAGTGAGTTCATTTGGGATGCAAGAGGCTAGGATCTCAAAAGGTCCAACTTTACAGCCTTGGTGCTCAAATCTGCCTTCAACTCCACAATTCTTTCCTCCAATACCAAAAATTGATTCTTCAGAGTAGTAATTTATTTCTCCTTCTCCCTCAAGGCTAACTCGGCCTGGTTTTCCCTTTATGTTTCTTGCTCCAATACAAAATTCATTTCATTTACCTCATAATTGGTACTTTGTCGGAGCCATTTCAAACCATCACTCACTTACATCAATTCTTCACGGAGGGCCACTTCAGTCGCCCAGAATTGCTCAATTTCTCTCTGCACAGTTGGAACAACCTCCACACCCAAATCCTGAAGCTCATCGAGTTTTCTTTGAAAGGAATTCCTCTCATTCCATAGTATATTGATTTTGACCTCCTATGCCTTAGGTTTATTCAACTAGAACTCCACCTTTCCTTTTAGTTCCTTCATTTGTTCATATTTCTTCTTCATTTGGCAACTGAGTTTGAGGAAATCGATTGTCACCACACTTTGGGTTTCCTCCATTAATTCAACCTTGTTCTGCAGATGCACATATTGCAAATCAAACCCTATGACATTGATAGAATAATCATTTGGCTATATTTCTCCAACTGACTTGATGACATTGGGTGTTACATTTGCAAACATCAACGAATTTTGGCTTTCATTGAACACAGTCTAGAAAAGGGGCTCCACAAGTCTACTTGCATCCTTTTCCTTTCTTTTTTTTTATTTGGCTAGCCTAGGCACTTTTCTTTACATCCACCTATGAGAAATACTCTTGGGATGAAATACCTAATCCACAAACAAAAGGGAACTCTCAGGGAATTGCTAATGGGAATGACATCATGCTCAATGTATTAGCAATTTTTCTAGTTCTTGTAACAGTTGTCGGGGAAAAAGGTGGGATAAAAAAACTGCTCGAAGATGGTGAAAACATGGTGGGAAAAAAGGTCAAGGAATAATTTACCTAATGTTGAAGCCTCAGAGATACAAACTACTGACATAGTGGGCTAGGATGTGTTACCATTACTTGTTCCTCATGGGTAGTAGACATAGGAGGAGACGAAAGGGGACCCCTAGGGGGATTAATGTTGACCTACCCTAGGTGACTAGTGAGATGAACAACTGGTGTGAGTGACATGGTAGAAGTAGACATAGAGGAAACTAAAGACATATAAGAGAGAGAAGGGGAGAAATATACTTGAGTTTCTTGAAGGTTTGTAGCAGATACAACTACCTCTTCATGTTTTTCTTCTTCTCCTCTTCCCGCTTCCTCCATTTGTGGTCTCTTCTCCTCTAGGGAATTGTCTAGGTCCAAAATAACCCTTTGGTGGCATCCAATAGATCTGGACCTCTTCATGCCCAGTCTAGAGGAGCTAGTAGGCTCTGACGATTATGTATTTCAGGAGTCCTCATGCTACAACTACTATCCACTGACTGTCTCTCCTTGCACATGATCTTCTTCAATTATGGGAACCTTTTTGGCTACCTCTTCTTCATACTCCAAAGCTACACTTTCTGCCTCACTGAACCTCTTAGACCCCCAAGGATTAGGAGAATCGTCACTATCTGAATGCTCACAACACTAGATATCATCAAACTGGTTGTCCAAATCCACCTCCTAAAAGAGCCCATTAGTCCTTTTTATATCTTCCCTATAAATCAAAAAATATTTAATCCTTTCAGACTTCCAATAGAGCCTTTTTAACTTCCTATAGAGGAATTTATTTATTTTATGGTTAGGGTTAGGCTTCGCCATTATATGATAAAAATTCAGCCAAGGTGGTCGACTCGAGCTAAAAGGGATGTACTCAAGGCTGACATATAATCTCTCATTTCCCTCATCTGCATTTCTTCGATGATCCCAAAATGATCGAGGTTGGTGAGAGATCTTAATGCATATCTCTACCAAATTACCTACTAAATTATAGTGCCATGTGTCACAGATAACCATCAATCCAAGGTGACTCAACTTAGAGTACAATACTTCAAAACTATTCACCCTCAGATTCTTCTTTTTGACCAATGATACAGAGCCAAACATGATTGGTAGCATCAAATAGGAAGTTAGATGCTTTCCTCCCCATTACACAACTGCCTGAAAACTTGCAAGGCTAGTACCCTATCTAAAAAAAAATGTGAGAGTCAAAAAGGATCTTAGACAAAACCCTATATTTAGAGCATTATAAAATCTAAACTGAAGAACCAATCGCAAGGCAATACAAGGCCTCTCATCCATGATATTTGATTCTACATCAAGCAACCAAACCTCCTACCTCCATTATGATGCAAAGATCTTAAATTCGGAGTAAGGAATGTGTCTAAAAACACGTAATAATCAAAAGTATTTGAGAGGATAGGAGTCCAAGTCAAAACTGGCTTTCTAGTGCCATTTTCATCAAATACTGCTAGGGGCAGAGATTGCAAGAAATAATCTAGGTTTTGATGTAAAATCATGTAGTTCAAGAAAGAAGAATATCTGAACTTGGAACCAGGCTCAAAATCCTTTAGCTTTTGGCACATCCCTTCCACAATGATCTTCGTAAATTCCATCAACGGAGCCTTGCTATTCTTTTTCAGCATAAATCTTAGACTCATTTGGAAGTTTGAGACTTCTTTATCTGTATCCAATCCACACACCAACACCAACATAGAGAAGATGGAAGCTAAACCTACTTTAAAAGTAGCCAAACTAAGAGGGAAGCTAGGAGGGATAGAGTTATCTGATGGTTTACTCATTTTAGTATAAAAAAATTGTTGCACTAACCTATGGATTCTCCAATAATTTTGCAACCTAGAAATATCAAAATCCTCAACACCTTAAAGATAATTAAGAGGAATGCACAACATATCCTCAAGAGCCCAGTGATAGATTACAACCCTAAAATTATGGCCACTTATAATTTATGTCTGGGCATCGAAAATTTTAGCATAGGAAGCCACAATCTCTGGACAATGGTGTACTAAGGGAACCATATACTGAGGGAGACCACAATTCCACAATCGGCTATGAGAAGGATCAGTGATCTTTTTCATCTTTTCACATGCAACCTCTCTTAAACTTTTGGGGTTCTAAGATAACTCTGGATCTCGAACATTATCCCAATCCTTTGATAACAAAGTCTAGTTTCTAGGAGAAACCATGTTTAACACTTTCTGGTCTGCCAACTTATTGTAGGGCCATGAAGCTTTAGCTGGAATGCCTAGGGTTGCATAAGAATACTAGGCATAGATATTCACACAAGGCGCTTGCATCCTTTGTTCTTCAATGCTTTCAGTGGCAACACCCTGAGTTGAGCTCTCTGCAATTTCAACCATTTTACTTGTGTCTTTGAAGGAATCTACAACTTAGCTTTTGAAAAACTTTCTCTATCTTTGCAAATGACTCAGGCGGCTACACACTTTAACAACCTTGCACAATTAATGCCCTCCACACGATGCTCATATCTATCTTTTTGATTTTCAAGAATATCAGATTAGCAAGGGTACATATGTTCTTTTCACATTATTTATGCCATGCACCACGAACCCTTTTGTGCATACGAATGGACCGCCAACTTGCCAAAAGATTTCACACATTAAGAGATATGATCTCACATATGGTGGCTCTATTTTTTCTTGGAAAAAGCACTAAATCAGCATCACCATATCTTTTCGTGAGATTTTGCATTTAATGATTACTTGATTATAATTGGGAACATCAACCAATGAATTCATCTTAAAATGTTTTCTTCATTTAACTAGGACAAAAATATTCTATATGGCGCAAATTGGCTCCCTCTCGTCCTTTTAAAAAAGGCTCAATTTGAACAAGTTGAAATTGCATTTGATTATGTTCATTATTTTGAATGCTGTAACATGGATTGTCAAGGATCTTCATATCATTTGTCTCTAATGTAAACATACCTTTCTCAATTAGGGAGGCCTCTTCCCATCTAGAAAAATGACCCTTGGCAATTTGGTAATCCATATTTGCACTTAGCATTTCTTAGAAATTGGCCCTAGGACATCATTGGTAACTTCATTATTTAGCGAGAGTAGCAATAGTCATGAAAACACCAATTAGGCTTACATGCAAGAAGATTCAAGCTTCCTTTATAGGAAAAATTAAGTGTAAGCAGCTGAAATGCATGACTGGTGTGAACAAACTTCTATATGTGAAATCCATAAAGTGGGTTCTAGGCAAAGACTGCATAGAATATGAGGACCAGTATAGAGTGAACATCAATATCACTTCCCACTTTGTAGCTTCTTTGTTAGACATTGTCATTTCTAAGAGGAGGATTCTGAAGTTGACAAAGTAGGTATTTCCCAAACACTACTTGGAGGGGTTGGAGAACCTTATGAGAGCTATCAAGATCAGCCGCATAATTCAATCTATTCGCAACCTGTGCTAACTAGGCCCTTTTTGTGTGGCTTTGAGCTTGAAACTCATGAGGAACATCACTGCAAATTCTACGCCACCTACCATTTTCTAATGAGGGTTCACAACGTCGAACCCTTTCGCAAGGTGCAATGGTTCATAATTGTGAGAGGATGGTGTTTCCTCATCATGTACCACTTTCTACCATTACTGGACCCTTAAGTGCCTAAAGAGACATCCAAAAGATCCTTCCTCTTTTTTCTTTTGTATTTGAAACATTCTTTGCAAAACTTGTCAACAACAATATGTATACATATATATTTTGGAACATGGCTAAGGGCCCCATTTAATCAACATGTACACAGATGTAAATTTATCCATAATTAATACAATATATGTATCTTCCTATATTCTAGCTCCTTTCTTCATTTTATTTCAATTCCTTGCATCAATGTAGTTGTTGATCTAAGAAAGCACTAAGAATGACCCAAAACTAGAAAAGCAAGGAAAATATACACATATTTACACACTTACTACAAAAGTCAAATTAATTGAATTTTTTGAGGATTATTCCATTAACTGGAATACCCAAGGCCTCGCCCTCAGTTGTTTCTAACTCAAATGAGTTATTTTTCTTGCACTGTATGATTTTGAATGGTCCTTCCCAGAGACTGTCAAACTTTCCATGTTGATCGGGCTTTGCTTTGTACTCGTTAAACTTGAGCACCAAGTCTCCATATTGCAGACCCTAGTTAGACGTTTTCTTGTCACACCATTTATTTACCACCTGCTGGTGGTTGGTCATTGCCTCGAGAGTGTGCTCTCATTTCTCCTGAACTTCAAGTAATTCTGAAAACCACACCTCCATCACTCCATTTTTCTCAATCTACAGAGACTTGAGTAGTTGGATTATAGGGATTTCCATAGAGATTGGCAATAGAACCTCCTTCCTATATACTATCTCGTAAGGAGATGTTTTCAATATTTTCTTGGAAATGATATAGTCTGCCCATAGTGTTGTCTGAAGGTGTTTATGCCACTCCCTTTGATGTTCTGAACCTATTCTCTTGATAAGCTGAAGAGGATTCTTGTTTGTAAACTTGATAAGGCCATTTCCTTATGGGTAGTAATTGGAGGATGTCTTTAGGAAGACTCCATATTTTATTGCAAATTGGTTGATTTTGGAGCTGAGAAAATCTTTGGCATTACTTGAGATAATTGTCTTTGGTGGGCCAAAATTGGCTGTCAATTCCTCCAAGAAGTTCATGAAATAGTTAGTAGCCATTAGGATCCACCTATGTCTGGCTAATGAAAATGGATTGATCATGCCAATGAATTCAAGACCCCATTGAGAAAATGGATCTTCCACTACAATTGGTTTCAATGGCATGGCAACATTTTTCCTTTTCCCAAGAAAAAAATGAGACTCGTTGCAAGAATTCACCAATGAATATGAGTCCTTAAATAACGTCATCCAGAAATAACCATCACACATAATCTTGATTGCAGTAGTTTTTTCTAAAAAATGTCCTCTGGCTAGGCCACTGTGGTACTACTCCAATATCCTTTTTGATTGTTCTTTTGTTAGACATCTTAACAAGATTCCATTGAATTTTCTCTTGAAAAGAACTCCCTCCAAGAGTACATAACCATTATTCTACAATCGATAAAAACACCTTTTAAATGAGGGGAGGTCGAGCAAGTACCTTCTTGTTTGCATGAAATTAATTCTTTTGTCTGGCCAATCATCTTTGGAATTCTCTTCATTTTGTAGCATGGGTTCCGAGACTTCAGCCTCAATAATTGCTTCATTGTTTTCAACCAAATATTCAAATAGTCCCTTCCCTTTCATAGTCTTGACAAGCTTGATCTTGATGTCATACTAAAAACTCTTGGTTATCCAGTTAGCTCGCTTCTCACTGATTTCACCTTCCATAATATATTCACACACACTAGGGTGTGACACATAAACAATCATCTTGTTGCATGATATGAGGTGTCGAAACTTATTCAGCCCCTTTATAATAGAAAAATATTGCTTCTCCACAAATTTTTACTTTACCTCGTAATATTTTAGAGTGCGTGAATAGAAGGAAATAGGTAATTCTTTTTTATCTTCATCATCTTTCTGCATCAATATATTAGCGATACTTGTGCTGCCACCAAAGATGTACATGAGGAAGTCTTTCGACAAATCTGGATTAACCAACATGAGAGAAGAAGAGATGACCTCTTTAATTTGTTTGAAAGCATTTTTGGCTTTCGTTGTCCATTTGAAAACTTGGTCTTTTTCCAACATCAAGGTGATGGGCCAAACAATCCCTTCAAAGTCCACTATGAACTAGCTGATGAAGTTAACCTTGCCCAAAAAAGATTGAACTCCTTTTTTGTTGATGGGTAGAGGGAGTTCCTTGATTTCTTTAACCCTTTCTGGATCAAAGGAAATACCTTCCCTCGAGATGACATAACCCAACAACTTCCCTTGTGGGACCCCAAACACACATTTATTCAGGTTCAAAGAAATATTGAACTCTTGGCACTTCTAGAAGACAAACTCTAGATGATCAAAATGATCTTCAATAGATTTTGAGAACACCATTAGGTCATCTAGATAAATAAGAATGATCTTATGTATGAAATCCCTAAATACAATGTCCATAGCTCATTGGAAAGTGGCTCCAAAATTTGAAAGTCCAAAGGGAATTTTATCATAAGCATATGTTCCCCACTTGGTAGTAAACACCATTTTCTGTTGGTCCTCCTCTTTCACCCAGATCCGATTATAGCTGAAGAAACCATCCACCATTGAAAACATCTCAGAACCAACAACTTTTTGCAGAATTACCTCCATGGAAGGCAAAGGGTAGTGGTCCTTCAAGGATTCTCTATTCAGGTCTCACAAGTTAACACATAGTTGTATATCACCATTCTTCTTTCAGAATGGCACCAGGTTAGACACCCAAGTACTGTGTTTGATCGGGAACACTATCCAAGATTTAATCAACTTTTTTAATTCTTGTGAAATTAGCGACTCAATTTTTGGATTTACTAGCCTCTGCTTTTAATGCACGGGTTTTTCTCCTTATAGTAGCTCAATGGTGTGTTGGATAATCCTAGGATCATATCCCTTAATATCATCATATGACCATGCTACCACACTCGGATACTTCTCACAAAAATGTTTCAACCTTTCTTTATTCTTCTACGAGATTCTTTTTCCAACCTTAAGCTTGTTATCTTCTCCAATGTGCAAATTGGCATTATCACCTTTATCGGCTACAAGATTTCTCTTGTCTTTCCTCACATCATCAAAATCAAAAAGAATCTCAAGAGTAACTAGACCCCTAGGGAGCTTGTTTGATTTAAGTTGGACTACTTAATCCTTATAGGCCTCAGTGATCTTTGGCTGTAATTGGCTGGAAAATTCTCCAAAAAAGTAGAGAAATGATGTGATATGAGCATCACTATCAAAAACTTGCCAATTTTGATCATTATTTGGGACTACAGGTTGCACGATCACTCACACTAAATTTTTGTTGTTAATTAACTCAAAAGCTAGCTCAAACTAAGATAGTTGCCATTTGGTTTTCTTTAGAGTTTTTCTCTCTAGGTATGGCTTGGATGTTGAATGCCTTGAAGCCTTCAACCAAATCCTAGACCCTATGTCGATATGATTGCATACGAACATTATTTTGAAAAGATAGCTCTTGGATTTGATTTACCACCAATTATAAATCTCTGAACACCCATATTTTATTTGCAGCTATTCATTATGCTAAAATCAAGCTATGGACAAGGCCTTTATACTCTGCTTCATTTTTTGAGCACATGAATTGGAAGTGGTAAGACCTTAAGGTCTTTTCTTTGGATGGAGATACCAAACATATTCCTGCATTGGCTCCTACTCTGCATCTTACTTTTTCAAAGTGCAAGGTCCATAACTTTGAGGTCCCTTCACCTCTAAACTCTTTAGTCACTCTGGGTATAATATGATCCTCTTCATGTATGATGTATGTTCCTAGCCCAGTTGCATGATAGTTGCTAAAAGGGTTTGTTTTTATAAATTCATTCAAGTGAGCTTCTTATTTCTCCATTTGGGAGCTTCTTGCTTCTTCATCCTAAAGAAGTTCGACATTGAGCATCTCTTCTGAGGTGATTGAGGTATGTGCTGCCTCAAAATTGATCATGGCTTCATCCACCACATGCTCAGAATGTAAAGATTCTGACAGTAACTTCATCTTAGCTCCATCTTTTTTTCTTAGGATTAGATGTAACTAGTCCAATGCTAGGTAACCTCCAACATTTTTAGTGAATTCTCAGGATAGACATATCTCAAACAGAGGAGGGACATCGATGAGCACAATATCTTGATTCACAGTAATTATGGGATAAGAAAACAATATCATAGGCAATCCTTTGATTATTCTGATGGTTTCAACCTTGTTCCCATCGATTTGCATGACTCCCTTCTTAAGAGGATTGTATTAGAGTCCCAGAGCTTTAGCTACTTTCTTAGACATGATGGTGGTGCTAGCACTAGAGTGAATCATACAATTATGCAATACTTTTTTACCAATGATAAGTGTTAGAAAGAAAGGCTTGGCTTTAGGATTACTCTCTTTTTTTACCTTCTTTTCTTCTAGTTGATTTGCTAGAACTTTGTCCAAGTCCGGTTTGGCTATCTTATCTTATGAGGGCTACTCAAGCATCTTCATGGCCTCTTCTCTTGATAATGCCCTATGTAATAGCAACTTTTACTCTGAGATGGCTAGGATATCCCACATAGAAAAATTACTAGAGGATTTCTTTAGTTGTTCCACCATGTTGAATGGAATTCATGACTGATGAGCTATGGTAGTTTGCTATTTCTACCTCACAGCTAGTGCATCCAGCTATTTAGAAATGGTTGGGGTGGCCATGTGAGCTTTTTCTTTTGGAGGAGATGGATTCTCGGGACTTGGAACAATGGCCTTAGGTTGTTGTAGAATTGATGACACAGTTGCCAACAGACTAGGCATTGAATTAGGTGAGCCTTTAGTCTACAAAGATGTGAATTCTCCAATGAGCCTCTACTTGGAATGAGTATGGTAATCTGAATATACTTGCAACACTTGGGTCACCGAAATGTCATTCAGGAATGCTGACACCTCTCCTTCAATTCAAGAAAAGAGTGCCTGGTTCAGAGCTATCTCTAGCTCTTTCTCTATAAACATTCCTTGCATTTGAGCAGTGAGATGAAAATTCTCCATTTGCTGAGAGGCATATGTATGGCCTCCAAGATCAGGCATGATGCCTTGACTATGTTGCTCTTCTATCTTCTATTGTAAATTCCCTCGCAGACAATTTTGGGGCATGTGTGCATCATTGCAAGGGAAGCACCATGTATTAATCTCCTTGACAAGATTATTTTGTATTGCTACTAGCTCCTTACTGAACTAGGATAGATGGTCTTCATCGACATAGTCACAAGAATGACCTAATTTTTCTATTGAGCTTGGGTATTACTACACCATCTATCCTACCACTGGTTTGGCTAGAAAGGAGGCTTCCCACCTTGGTAGTTTTGGTAAGTAGACATCTAGTAGGTATACTATTTTTGCTTCATATTGGTTAACTCATTTTTCATAGTTCCCAACTGCTCCTTCATGTCATTCACTTTAGCCACCAGCGGGTTAAGCACTAGAGCCACACTTGGCATCATTCTCAGGTACACATACATAGACTACGGGGTGTAGGAACACTGGTTGAAGCTACCTCTTTTTTTGCTCTGGTTGATTATGGGAATAATGGCATGACAGGTCATGGTGCCAATTTTTTGGCATCAATAAGATTGTTCTCCATAGTGACAAAAAAACTATATGCATGACGTAAGGTATTCCCATTGAGAGCTTGTTGCATCATAGAAATATCAAAATTTATAGATTTTAGATAGAACATGAATGCCAGATCTGGAGGTGGTCAAGTACCAATATGAAATCTTTACCAAGTTGAATGAGACTGAGCATTGAAATTGGCCAAAGCTTCATGGGGAGCCCACTTTATATGAGCCAGCTAGTGATATAGTGAAGATTTGTCACCATTATTTGAGAAGCACTCGTAGAAAGGATCTCTGAGTTGATCCCAAGTGCCAATTGTATTAGCTAGAAGAGTAAGATACCAGTCAAATGCCTTCCCTCTAAAAGAGGCGGTGAGCAACTGCAAAGCCACATTTTGATTAGTAATGCCATGAACCAGACATACATAAGCCACATCTTGCAAGTGCTCCATTGGAGTTTTTGAATCATCCTCAAAGAACTTAGGGACAACCTTTAAAGAAATATTTAGGATTGGATCCCACACTGTAGGAGGTACGAGGGATATCAAAGGACTACCAGCATCCTAGGCTACAAAATTTCTAGCCATTGGCACAAGGGATAGAGGAGAAGGAGGTGAACTATTAGCCTACCGACTTCTTGCCTTGATTGAAACTAACGGTGCTACAAGCAGACCAAGAATTCTTGCAGTTTGAGACCTAGTGATGGGCCGATGGCTCATACACTCCTATTTATTTTTGAACATGTTAGTTTGTGTCCCACCAGGCATGCCAAAAAAAGAACTGTTGATGCAAAATATTGCAGGTAGCAGCCTTATGGGAAACTTAGCTATTGGGGGACTTATGTGTGTAGCTAAGTGACCTCTGGGGTTTTATCGAAGTCGAATCTTCATTTTTTAATGGGGAGAGGAAAAGGGGAAGAAGATAAACATAAACTAAATAAACCTAAACTAAGGCGATGCCCTAGAGCAATAATGAGATAAGTAAGCACATTGCCAAAAAAAAGGCTCGGGTAGTAGTTAGCATATATCAAATAGATAATACTGAGCATTGCAAACATAAGAATATCAAACCATTTTCTTAATATAACCCATATAGAAGAAGTTAACACAAAATATTAGTAACATGATTTGTATTATGCTAAGCTATATAAAGATTAAAAAATCTTGAAACAAATATTTATGTTTTAGAAAATGTAAGCACAATTTAATGCTCTATCAAATGCTTGAAAACAACGAGGCCAAACAGAATGGCACAGTCTGCGAGTCCAGATTTAATATAAAACACTATAGAGTCTAATTCTGAGCACTAGCTAAATCTTTTCCATCTAACAACAACCAACAAAATGAAGAAAAGGCATTTTAAATAAGCCAGTCCACTGCCTAGAGACCCTAACAAGAGAGATGCTTTAGTGAAGCCAACAATGATCAAGATTTTCTCAAGTCGGAACCAATAGAAAGATGCTCCAGCAACATGCCAATAGGTACATCTGAAGGAGATATGGGCCATGCAGCAGTAGAAGGAGAGAACACATGGCATCAAAATGAAGACCATTGCAACATCGAACCCAAGACAATAGACGCATGAACGAACACCATGCGGAAAGCTCCCAACAAAGGAAACTACAGTGTGGGCCCCACTCAAAAAGAAGACAAATGGAGGCGAAGTGTCAAGAAAATGGATCCTAACAAAAGGAATAAGAGGTGTCTCGAAAGAAAGATTTGATAGGATGCCATGTGGCGGTGGCCGAAAAGTTGCGAGTGATACCAAAATAAAAGGCAAAGCCACGAAAGAAAGATAAATCACAAAGGAAAAGAGTGGTGTGAATAAATATTCACAATACTTTTAATGAGCCATTCACTATTTAAGATTGGATCAGCTGGTTCTGGAATAGATTCATCAATGCAGTGAATTAATCCTTTTTCCATTAGTTTACTCCATGCATTTATTTTCCATGTCGCATAGTTATGTGGAGTTAAAAGAGTAAAATTAGGATGACCCATGGCTGAAATTTGAAGAGAACAAGAGAGAACTCAAAGCGTAATCACACAAAATAAGCCCCTATATTCACTCAATCAAAGAACCTCCCCAAGCAAATGATTTGGCACTTTATACTTAATGCAGTTACAATTGCCACTTGCAAGAAATAGCTAAGTGGAAATTTGATTTCAATACTTACAATTTCAACAATAAGGCTTGATCAAACTATGATTAGCATACAAAAGATCAAATTGTGATCTATGCAATACAAATGCCAAAATGAGTGAAATATTGCTATGTGTTAAAAGTACAATTTCTTCTCACAATGAATACAAAACACTAGCACCAATGTGAAGTTCTAAAAAAATGCACTTTTAAAAAAAATTGCACCTAAAGAGGAGTTCGTATGAGCCCAAACGGATCCTTGAAAGTTCCAAAAATAGTGGCAATTTAGCAACACCTATGAAAAATTGAATTTTATGAAAAATCCATGCATCAAAATCTGAAACTGATTGCACCATCATGTAGAGCGTAAAATATTAGCCCAAATAAAAAAAAATCCTTAGAAAAAGGAGCTAATATGACTGAGTTATGGTTGTTTGAAGTTGAATTGCAAAATCAAAAAATCCAATGCAGAGGGTTCAATTTTTTAAAAAAATTTGTTGATGTTATGCTAATGTCATCAAAATCTAAGGCTAAATTTGATAATCATTTCGATGTCGCACACTACTGAAGGTTAAAATTGACATCCAAATGGACATTATCACGACAGTTACCCCCCTTGCTGGTATATTCTTTTGAATTTGGATCAAATATTTAGATGCCTTAGAATATTCTTTTGGTGGCACATCTGAGAAGATTCTTCTTTAGAATCTTCTGCAAAGTCATCAACATTTTATTTGAGTGTTGGTTTTGTTTACCGACCACTTGCTAGTTGGTGGGCAGTGTACCACCTGTGAGGGCAATAACTATGGGTACTGTTAGGTATGTGGACCTATACAACCTACAAGTTCTAATTTTTCTATTTTTTTTATAAAAACTTGTCAATACAAAAAAAATATGTGAAATAAATTTTATTTTAAAAAAAAAAAATTAGAAATAGTTTTTCGTAGAATTTTTTTTTTTTTTGAAAAATAAAATCATACAAACTATAATGATGCCTGGCCCAACAATTTATTTTGCCTCTATAGATAATTTTTTCCAAATTTGATGATTTACAATCAATTTAGGGGTTTTTGGCCCTTCTGAGCATAATGGCGATGTCCTTTTTGGCTAAAAATCCTTTGAAAATATGGCTACCTCTTGGATCTGACAAACCCTTCAATCTTCAAACCCTTGGAGATTTTCCCTCCAATGTCCAACTGGGATGAAACAAAATACAAAATTGACTTTCTCGAACGCTCCAGATGCAATGGTGAGCTCAAATTTGATGCAACAAGCTCCCAAAATGCACCTACAATACAAAGCCAAAAATGGAACCCCCCAAACCTAGTATTTCTATCACACCTTTTTGATTCTCTAGATCATCCAAATATGCAACAAAAGAGCATGTTCAATGCTTCAAGAAAATACAATATTGCACTCAAGATCTCCCAAAAGACTAACCAAAGGAACTCAACTTGCTAGAGATACCATGTAAGATTTGGCTATGGAGATAACCACCTAAGATCTAAAGGCCTATGGTAAACACAAAATACTCAGAAGATCAAGATGACAAGAATAAATTGTATTCCTATCAATGAATGTAAAAAGAATCATTGTACAAATGTAGTAGAGACCCCTTTCTTATATAGCCAAGGTGAGATGCAAGATGTCATAATATTATGACAAGTGTCTTAATCTTATGATATGAGACAACTTGCCACAACTACCTAGGTCACATGTGTTAGTTGTCAAAAGATAAGATAATAAATAATGACAACTAAAAGCTTCTAGAAAGAATCTTACTATATGGGAGCGAATTTTCACCTCTTAGGCAAATTCCCCTTTTACCCTTCCTCACTTTAGAAAACCAAATCAAAAGGTGAAATTCCACCTAAGCTCATTGCCTTCATTCCACTTGGTGCCTATTTTGAGCATCAACAAAGGAATAAATATTGGGGAAACCCACACAATGCATAAACATCTGCATGACACGCTTACGTCCTTGGTAGATTCTTGCAGCTAGAGCCTATAGAGGCGTTACACTTCTCATTAGAAGTCAAATTGTAATGCCCCCTTCGGTTCACCAACCTAAATATGGTCTTTTTCTTCACTCTCTTCTTCAAATATACTATTCCTTCATTCATTTCAAGGCTGGATGATCTCTCTTTGCAACTCACAACCTCTAAGCATTCATTTCAAGCATTCAAGAAACATTTTTCCACTCCATAGTAGCAATTCCATCACTTCATCAACTTAGTAGAGCAAGTGTAGAACAACACCATTGCAGTAGAGGCTCGAGATCCTCTCATTTTTTCCCCCATTAGCCTTGAGTGCTCTTGGTGGAGGTGGTAATATTTCAATTCCTCTCCTCTATTATTTGTTTGAGTAAGCACATTACTGTTTTGTAGTGTTTAAGTGTTATTTCATTATATTCCTATATTTATCATATTATTTCTCTATCATTGAAAACTTGGTTTTCCATGGAGGTGGAAACACCAAAACGAGGGTATGACTGAGGTAGACCCCTATACAGCCCTCCAATAAATTCACTCACTTTTGTGTGTAGGTGGAGATATCTTGGAGCTAGCTGGCAAACAAGATTTTCTATGAGATCGTTCTTGTCACCCTTGCATTTATCTACAAGTTAGTTTATCATATTCATTTTACATTTCTTACTTCATAGTATTATTTTTCTCTCCTAGAAGTCATTATCTAGGTTGTTATTCCATTTTCTAGTGATTCAACCTTGTATTTTTGGTCCTTTGGTCGTACAGACACTAGTGCATCTAAGAGATGCTAGTGCACAACACTATCATCCTAGAACCACACTTTTGTCTTCTAATAGAGAGCTATCTAAGACACAATGTTTAGTCAAAAAATTAACTCACCTAGTCCCCTTTTTAGTCTCGAGTCTACAAAGTGTTCAAAGGACCTTATAGACCTCATCATTCTCATCTCACATTTCCTAACATTCCCTTAAGTTGAGATAAGTTAGGGAAGCCTGTTGCTCTCGAGCCTCTATGACCTAGGGCCTTGACGTGGTTGGTCCCCCTCTCTTACATTTTTGGTGAACTCGATGTGAACCATTTTGGTTCCATTTTGCAATACTGAAAGTTCCTTTCCTCGTATCCTAGGAGCATTGTAGGTGTGAGTATTGCGAGGATTTCTCCTTACAACCCAACTTGCAACCCCTAGTAGGCATAGTTTAAAGGTTCTAAAAGTTTTGTACAATGAAAAATGAATTGGTTCACTACCTTATCCCATAACCCTTAAGAGGCTTTGTGGAAGTTTTGTTTAGTGTGCATGATGGCCTCTTTCTTAAATCAACCTATTCCCCCCTGTAGCTTATGAGAAGTAGTAAGGATATAACCTTCACTTCATAGGACCTGTTGATGGGATTTAATAGGGAACCATCTCCTCTCTACATTCCTGCAAGGATAATGGGAATATCGTAGTAGGTGTTCTCATTGATCTAACATCTCAAGTAAATGTTCTAACAAAGGAGATCATGTTAATCAACTTTCTACATAAAGATGGATATGATGCACCTGAGAATACCATCTGCATACATGCCACAATTTTTGTACCTCCTATAGATAGCATTTTCTTGTCGATTCTCATTGGACCTAAGTTAGTGAACCTTATGTTTGACATCATCCCGGGCTCTGAACTCTTTAGAGTGAAGCTAGGTACCCCTTGGCTGGTAGATATGAATGTAGTTCCCTTAGTTGTGCATAATTGTTTGAAATTCACTCATGGAGGTTTGGTACACATTGTCCATGACACCAGTTATAGACCACTAATTGCATATGGCAGCTATACCTTGGATTACTTTTGGCCTACACCTATTGTTCTTCTCCAACCTAGGCAAGACCTCATGTATCACAACTATCAAAATTACAAGAAAGGACATTCTAGGCCGAAAGTGAGATACCATCCTTCGCCTTATGTTGTTTCACATAGGGCTTTCTTGAAAGCTGAAAGTGATGTTGCCAAGGCACGTAGAAGAGAAGAAGATAAGAGGTCTCGAGATCCTCCTTCCTCTTCTGCTATTTAGATTGATGCTTTATCTCACTCTATTGTTGTGTCATTCGCTTTTTCCTCGCATTTGCAAGAGAATCCTATGGTGCCTACTTGACGAAGGCCCAAGTGTCTCACATTCGAGCTTCATGTCTTACCCATAGAGCCTAGGATTATTTAGTACGATAGATAGAAATCCCCCCATGGGGAGTTCTCTATGTCCTAGCCTCCACGGCCTCCTACTACCCCTGCTCCTAAAGTAGTGAATTTGAAAAGGCCCACTGTCAAGGTGTTAGTATAAATTCCCCCTATTGTTTCTAAACTTGTCCCTCCTACTCCCATCCATGAGTCTACCCCTCTACTAGAAATAGTTGTGGAGGACACTCCCATTACTCAATAGGACCTTTCTGCTCCTTCACAACCTATGACTTCTAGTTAAAAGAGTCACATAAATTGTCTTGCGCATGAACACAAGTGTCAGTTAAAGCATATTTTAGCTATGTAGGCCACCTTAGAAAAGAAGGAAGAGGAGGCGAATGCTCCTATATTAGGACCTCCTATTGTTTCCTCCTCTCTCCCATCTATTTTCATTCAAACCAGCTCAGTATCACTTATAGCTTCTACTATGAGTGCAAATGTACCTAACCCTAGAAAGGTGCAGGTGTTCATCACTCCTTTAGTGAAGCCACCCTTGCTAACATCCATTTTGGATGTCTTTCCTTTCCCAAAGACCATAGATATGATTAAAACTTCAATTTTATCTACTATAGTTCTTTCCTCCTCCTCCTCTCCCTTTTCCCTTCTTGCCTTGTTTGTGGGGAGTTTGCCTCCTCTGATGAAGAAGGTAGAGAGTGGTCCTCCTAGAAACATAGGACATAAGAGGATCCCACCTTCTCTGAAAGGTGGCCCTGTACTGAATTGTTCCATCCTAGTAGTAGAACCAGTCCAAGTTTCTCTTGAGTTCATCACCACTCTTGAATCACTTGGTGAGCTTAGTAGTGAACCTTAGGTGCAATCTTCCCCATTCGTCGAGTTGAAACATGGAACTCATGTTAAGTGCATGCTTAACTCAGTGGATGAATTTCTAACCTTGTTAGTGATCTTCATGAAATATTTTACCTTAGACCCACAAGAGTTGAGTGACAGAGACCATGTAGGTCCTTCTTCCTTTGCCCTTGTTGCGCAAGGGTTGGAAGCTCCATCCTCCTTCCCCCTATGATGATCTATAGTCAAAAGTTGATGACCTGTTGGTTGATCAGTGTTAGGGGGAGAACCCTTATTTATCTTTAGATTAGACATGTGTGTGTTGTGATGTGTTTCCTCCATAATCATGCTATGTGTTCCTAGATGACCCTCGTCACCCTTGTCGGTGCATGGATACAGGTGTGGTTTTTTTTTTTGTAAACCTTCTTCTATTTTTATCATCATTCTTCCATGTTTGTGATTGACTTTTGACAAATTGGGGATGATGAAAAGTGTTGGGGGAATTTAGGCTTCCTTCCATGTTGAACCAATTTTTTAGTTTTACTTTGTCTTCTCATTCATTCCTCAAATGGCTTGATATAGTAGGGTGTTGATGATAGTTCATTTATATACTATTATTATACTTATATAGTTATGAGTAGTTCTGATCCAAAAATATTAGGTTACCCCTATGCCCTTTGTTCATGTTCTCTTTCCTTTTTCTTTTCCCTTCATCTTTCTCTCATATTTTCTTGAGTTGTCCCTCTCATGTGTGACAATGCCACTTCTACATTGCCTTGGTATTTAGAAATGCATTTTTCACCAATGAATATTTTCTCAAGAACCTTCACACACTTGTTAAAATTTCATTGTTGACTTGAAAGGCTAATGGAACATGTTTCCTTCATCATGGGTTCATAAATAAAGAACTTGGAAACCTTCCTCTGAAGCAAGAACAAATTTGATCTTCCCTTCGTGTCGGGGCATATTCTCCCTTTCGAATTCCTTAATGAAGTGAACATCTTTCAGAAGGATTCCTTGATGATGAATCAATTTGAGAAACAAGACACCATCTTTCAAATAGTGTGTCCCTTGAGTGGAACCTCTCTTTTTACTCTGGGTTCCTCGAGGGACCCCTTTGAATTTTTTTCTCTCAAGTTCTTGGTGTCTAGCTCGAGGGAAGCCTAACTAGACCCATTTTCTATCTTTGTGTCTAGCTCGGGGGTAACCCGATCTTTGCATCTTGCTTGGGGGCAGACTGACTAGACCTCACTTTTTCAAATAGTGTGTCCCTTGAGTGGACCCCTCTTCCTTTTGAAGGGTTCCCAAGGGATCCCTTTGAAAGTCTTCCAGCCTATCGATAGTCTACGTGACTATCCACTTACTTTCCTGACAATATCTATCTGTGAGTAAACATGTCACTTCATGGGTGTGCATGTGAAGTTGCTTTTTGACTCTATAGATTCCTCTTTCCTCAATTTAATTCATGTGAAAGATCTTGGAGGATACCTTCCTTGCAGGTCTAGGGGCCCATAAGGCACTTTCATTCTTCAACTTCATAGTTCTACATAGCTACGAAGTCCTTTGCTTATCCTACACTCTCATGCTCGCTAGATCATGATTTGTTTCCTTAATGGTTTAGGTATACTTTTCTAAACCTACTACTTCTTCAATCTAATTTACTGAAGCACTCATCAGTATTCATGCTCACTAAAGTGGGAGAAAATGTATAGGAGTGAATTTGCACCTGTTAGAAAAATTCCCCTTTTACCCTTCCTCACTTTAGAAAACCAAATATGAAGGGAAAATTCCCCCTAAGCTCACTGCCTTCATTCCACTTGGCACCTGTTTTAAGCATTGGAAAAGGAATAACTATTAGGGACACCTATGCAGTGCATAGACATCTGTGCGATGCACTTACTTCCTTGGCAGATTCCAGTGGTTGGAGCCTATAGAGGCATTGTACACTTCTCATTGGAAGTCAAATTGTAACATCCCCTTTAGTTGACCGACCCGAATATGGTTGTTTTCTTCACTCTCTTCTTCAAATCAACTATTCCTTCATTAATTTCAAGGTTGTATGATCTCTCTTGGAAACTCACAACCTATAAGAATTCACTTCAAGCATTCAAGCAACATTGTTGTACTCCATAACAGAAATTCCATCACTCCATCAACTTAGTAGATCAGGTGTAGAACACCATTGTATTAGAGGCTTGAGTTCCTCACATTTTATCCCCCACTAGCCTTGAGCACTCTTGGTGGAGGTGGTAAGATTTATACTTCTCTCTATTATTTGGTTGAGTAAGCACATTACTGTTTTGTAGTGTTTTAGTGTTCTTTTTCTTTATTCCTTCCTTTATCATATTATTTCTCTATCATTGCAAACTTGGCTATCCGTGGAGGTGGAAACACCAAAATGGGGATTTAACTGAGGCAAACCCTTACATGGCCCCCCAACAACTTCCCTCTCTTTTGTGTGCAGGTGGAGATATCTTGGAGCTAGCTGGTGAACAATATTTTCTATGAGATCGTTCTTGTCACCCTTGTGTTAATCTACTTACTTTATCATATTTGTTTATACGTTTCTTACTTCATAGTGTTATTTTTATCCCCTAGAAGTCATTAGCTAGGTCATTAGTCCTTTTTCTAGTGATTTGACCTTTTCTTTTTGGTCCTCTAGTTGTACGGATGACAACGCACTTAAGAGATCTGAGTGTGTCATGTTGTCATCCTAGAACTGTGCTTTTGTCCTCTAATAAAGAGATATTTGAGACATAGTGTTGAGTCTGAAAACTAGCTCGCCTAGCCCCCATTTTAGTCTCGGGTCTGTAGAGTGTTTGAAGGACCTTACTCATCATTCTTGTCCTACATTTTCTAACATTCCCTTAACTTGAAGTAAGTTAGGGCAGCCTATTGCTCTTGACCCTACATGACCTGGGGCCTTAACATGGTTGGTTCCCCTCTATTACACTTACAACCTAAGTAAACTTAACATGTGAATACGTCCACTAATTACCTAGTAAGTAAAATAAATATGTACAAGACATTTATTCACACCAACACATATCCATCTCCATCTCTATCTCTATCTTCATTTCTATCTCTCCCCCTATCTCTATCTACTTACCTCTCCCTTCACCTCTCTCTCTTTCCCCTATATCTATCCTAATCTCTCTCTCTCTCTCTCTCTCTCTCTCTCTCTCTCTCTCTTTCTATATATCTCTACTTCTCCTCCATCCTCTCTTTATTTATCTCCCTCTCTCTCTCTCTCTCCCTATATATATCCCTCTATATCTCTATCTCAATATCACTCTCTCATTCACACACACACACACACACACACTCCCTATTTCTCCTTCCTATATTTATCTCTGTATATTTTTCTCTCTCACACACAAACTCCCTATTTCTCCCTTCCTATATTTATCTTCCTACTTATATCCGCCTCTCCCCCCTCTATCTCTCTCTTTATCTCTATCTTTATTACTTATCTCTATCACCTCCTTTATCTCACTCTACCTCCCTTTATCTCTATCTTCCCATCTCTCCCTCTCCCTCACTTTTTATATCTCATTATCTCTATCTCTCTCACTTATTCACTCAATTTCTCCCTCCACCTCTCCTACTCTCTCCATATCCCTCTCTAACTCTCTCTATATATCACTTCCTAGATCTTTATCTTTCTCCCTACAACTTCCCCTCTTTCATTGTCTCCCTCTTTTTATCTCTATTTATCCCTCTCTCCCTCTATATATTTATCTCTCTCTCTCTCTCTCTCTCTCTCTCTCTCTCTCTCTCTCTCTCTCTCTCTCTCTCTCTCTCTCTCTCTCTTTGTCTTTTCCTCTCTATTTCTCACCCCCTCTATCTTTCCCAAGTTTTACCTATCTCTCCATCTCTCCTTTTGATCCCTATATCTCCCTCTTTTTATCTCTATCTCCCCCTATCTCTCTCCCTCTCTCCCTATCACTCCTTTCTATATATTTATACTTATCCTCTCTCCTATCTCCTCTATGTTTCTCTTTCCTATCCTTCCCTCTCTATATATTTATACATCCATCCCTCTCTCTCTCTATCTTATGCATACACACACACACACTTCTTATTTATCCCTCCCTATATCTACCTCTATATCTATATCTATCTCTTTACCTCTCTATCTCTATCTCTCCATATTTCTTCTTTCATCACTCCCTCTATCTTTATCTTATTATCTCTCTATGTCTCTCTACCCCTATATATCTATATCTCTACCTCTTATATATCACTCCCTTTATCTTTGTCTTTCTATCTCTCCCTTTCTCTTTATCTCTATATATTTTCCTCTTCCATGATCTCTATCTATCCCTCTATCCTCTCTCTCTATTTATCTCCCTCTCCTTTTCATATCCCTCTCCTCCATCTCCATCTACATTTGCATTTTCATTTCCATCTCTATCTCTATCTCCTTACACCTTTGTCTCTCTCTTGCTCTTCCCCCTATATCTCACCCTCTTTCCATCCCTACCTCTCCCTCTCTCTCCCCCTTTCCCTATTTGAAGCATAACATGAGCCTATTACGATTACCTTCCTGATTCAAAGGTTTTTTTTTAGTTGTGTGTAGATCCTTTTAAGTGGATGCATTATTGATTTGAAGTTGTCACTTTTCCATTGAAATTTGAGAAATTTTTTGCACAAACAACATCATTTTATAAATGGTCTACCAATTGACCTCATGTATAATGTAAAAATGTATGCAAAAAATAGACCATAATTTTCCCTAATTTACCTTCAACACATCTTTGGCATACACATTGCACACCAAAGTGCGACTACTGGTTTTAGGAAAACCATGCCAACAATTTCCAAAGAGGTTAGAAATAGAAAGATATGAAAAAAATGTTTGGAGATAATCACTAAGGATAAGGAGAGACTTTCATATTACCTCTTCACAAAGTACAACATGTCCAAAACCATCTTGTGGCTTCAATGTTCCAACCTAAGTAAGATCACTTTATATATATAACCTTCAAGGTAAGGTGCACCAGCCATAATTCAAAAAATCTATTATCTTCTACAAATATTTAATATATTAAATACGAGACATAAGTATTGCAAATACATTTCTTATATTTTATTCATGGATATGGTATGTGATGGATATGCCCCTCTCTCTACTTTAAAATTTGAGTTAAAATCATAATTGAGGAGAAAACCTATGGTGGAAGAGACCTTAAAGATGGATGTTCAAGTATTGAGTAAGTTACTAGCATTATTAATGGGCTTTTTATCTCATCTAACTACTCTAATCCTTAGAAAGTTCACGATTGTTCAGATTTTATTTTGTAGCATATAATGTGCAAAGAAGTTTTGTGATGTTATCAAGCAACCACATAAAACAATAGATTAAAGAGAATGATGAAAAAAATAGTAGAAGGCTATGAGACTGAAAGTGTGCAATTGGAAGATTAAAGAAGGAAGAATGGAGGTCTGGATAACTAAAAAATATGATTTTGAAGTTTACTAGGAATCATTCACCAAGCTGGATGAATTAGTCCAGTTTTCTAGGAAAATGCATTGGAGGAGGTTTCAACCAAAAGGGTATCCAAATCCATAAAAATATTGATAAATCATGTATAGTGGGACTCATTCATGAGTAGTGGAGAATCAGTCCACTTCTATTTTTTCAAAAGTTCTGAACTAGATTTTGGGTCCTCTCGATCTACTCTACTCTTTTTGACTGGTTTTCAGATCCAAATCTAACATATACCACTTGTAGGTCTTCTCCAAGTTTCTACAAGGTGGAATGAAAACTTTGATAACTTTGAGGATTTGATAACTTTTCTCCAACTTTTCTTCTTGAAAAATCTACAACCTAGACCTACAAATCACACACAAGAAGAGGGAAAAATGTTGTAGTGTTAGAGAATAGGGGTTTTCCTTGGTCAAACCCCTTGTTGGTAATTAAACCTTGAAATGAAACCAAATATGAATTCTGAGAATGATGAATGAACAAATGACAATGTTTCAACTCACCAAACCCTAGCAATAAGGTGTTGCAATTATGCTTGAAATGGTTGTAGTAGATGTGGTTCTTGATTTTTCCTTGGATGATGTTGATCTTGAATGTAATGGTTGCTTGAATCATGGACTCTACATCACAATTGTTAGCACCATAACAAACATGAAGAATGCGACATGATGATTGGAACTTGAAGAATGCTCTAGAATGCTTGATAATATGCCCTTGAATTCCTTGAATGCTAGGTGTTCCTTGATTGCTTGTTAAGAGAAAATGAGTAAAATAGCCTTGTATTTATACTTAATTATGCAAGAATTCCTAAAATTACAACACTACAAGCTGACATCAGATCTAGGAGAATAAAATCCTACCAGAAATTTGATTTAAATTTGAATTTTGGTCACAAGGTACTCATGCACCCAAGGTGGTGAATAAGTCGCATCACACATAATGTATGGGAGCAAAAATGAAAAGTGTCTAGAAATATGTGAAACTTGCATTGGGGCCAAAAATACCTAGGTGGGACTCATTCGCCCAAGCTGGAAAATGAGTCCCATACACTAAATCTAGGCCAGATAAGCCAAAAGCATCTGAATTATGATTCATTTCTAATTGGTGTCAGGATTATCCTTGAATAGATGCAATAAATGATCCTTTTGGATGCAAAATAGGGCCAATTAAAGCATAAGAAAGCCCAATTATTAATGAAAAGCCTAGAGGAATGTGAAAGTATGTTAAAACACTCCAAATAAGGTAAAATTAATGTTGATTATGATTAAAATTATGTTTATTATACTTAGTTAATTGATAAAACCCTAGAAAAGCGTGAAAGTGTGTTACAACACTTCACAACACTTTAGCAAGGTACCATAAAATTCCATTAGTTCACAAGGTCCCAATACCTAATGTGAATGTGTTATCCACATTACAACACTAAATCAAGGCAACATTAAGTGAAAATTCACAAACGAGTGCAAAAATTTCCAAGGACCCATTTTCTGACACTACATTTAGCCCCCACTTTAGTGAGAGGATGAACCTACTTCAAACTCACACTAAAGTATACAAACATGCAACAAGAGGGGTTCCAATGTACTAATGCTAGCAAGATGAGAAGACAACAATCAAGAGGGATGATCAATCCCCCAAGATCAAGATCCCCTGAAAAATCTGTTGGCAACACAAGGGAAGAAAACTAAGAGGGGGGGTGAATCAGTTGTCTCAAAAATTATACTTATTAAACTTATTCTCAGATCTAATAATTAAGCATGAAAGAAAAAACCATCACGACATTAGAAACACACATAAAAGAAAGACTTTTGTGTGGAAACCCTATTAGGGGAAAACGGTGGAGGTTAATACACAATTTTATACTTTGTTAAAATTATAGTAAATGGGGAATGTACATGCATTGAGGAACACTGCCTAGAGCTCATTGCTCAAATACAAGAAAGATTACTGCCCAAAGGAAGACACATTTCCTTACATTCATATTCAGATTAAATCAATCTGAGAGATTTTGAACTAAGAAGATAGCATCTGCTAATGCCCAATTATAGTTCTGGTTAAGCACATGGACACTCTTTCTTCTTCTCACTCTTCTTCACACTTTACTTCTACCTTCAAAATATCTAAAATTTATTTGCACATAGCACTCACACTTCACACATCTCACATGTCTCTAATAATGTAAACAATTAATTATATATATCTGCATCTAAAATAACATCAACTACATGTCAGCCCAATAAAATATAAAATGTGTACAAACTGTCGGCCCAAATTAATAAAAAATTATCAGTGAATCAACCAATATCAACCAAAACATAGTAGGGACCCAAAAAACATGTCTCAAACATGAAACACCATAAACAATTAGCCTCAAAGATCCACAACATGCTACAATCACCCTGTCAACCATGAACATGAAAAACATGAACACACAAAAGAAAATCACCAATCGCAAGAATAATGATCAATGGGAACCAACAACACTGATAGATCATAATTTATAAACATCCACAAGAATCATGAATCACCAAAAAAGCATTTGCAACAACCCAAACTACCAAAATCACATCATCTTCTTTTAGGAACACTAGCTACAACAACATAATGACTGTCGGAACACCGATACTCATAACTTGATCAAATATTCATGTGAACCTTTGAAAATTTTGGTGGATAAATTAGATATAGCTGTCAAAAAACCCTTTAATCCACAACTTCTCACCGTCGATATATTGAACTATCCATCATACTGAACTTCATTGCTTCACTGATAACCTTTAACTTATTTTATTACAATTTTCTCAATATCCTTGACATATACAACCTTAAGGACATTAATGCCAATAGTGTTGACATCAATGACAACCACATATAAAAAAATTCCAAAAATATCCCCTTTGGAATTGATGGCAACACATGATGTGAACAATGCCATCAATGATACTTTCTCTTAGCACTTTCTCCCCCTTTGATTTTGACTCTTTTTTTCATAATATTTCACATACTCTTCTCCCCCTTTGAAATCAATGAAAAAGGTACACATTATATTTCTCTACACAAGCTCTAAACCACATATCTAAACATCTAACTTCTCCCCCTGAGTAGCAGCCACCAAAACATCAATCTAAATCTCAAGATATGACTATGAAATGTACAGATTGATGCAAGTAAATGCATCATTAATTATGATTAGGAGGGGTAATCACCCCTAGCTTACCTCTGAGATACTCAAAATTATCCTTAGGTAAGGTCTTGTTAAATATATCTATCATTTGTTCCTTAGTAGGCACATACTCCAGTCTGATTTCCTTTTCACTCACCTTGTCTCTCAAAAAGTGAAACTTGATAGATATATGCTTGGTTTTTGAATGCAGCACCAGATCCTTAGAAATGTTAATAGCACTTGAATTATCATAGAATATAGAAATAGGTTTATTATACACAACTTTGATATCTTTCAACATCTACTTATTCCACAATAATTGAGTACAATTGTTAGCAGAAAAAATGTATTATGCATCTACATTAGATAAAGAAATGGCATTTTACTTCCAACTTAACCATGAAATCAACTTCTTTCCCAAGAAAAATGCACTAGCACTAGTACTCTTTATGTCATCCACATCTCCTACCCAATCAGCATCAGTAAAATAACTCAAAGTAAGGACATCATCTTTAGGATACCATAGGCTAAAATCAATTTTTCCCTTCAAGTACCTAAAAATCCTCTTCACGGTTGTCACATGAGATTCCTTAGGATCAGCTTGAAATCTTGCAACAATGCATATAAAATTCATGATATCAGGTCTAGTTTGAGTCAAATACAACAATCCACCAATCATGGATCTGTATCTAGTCTGATTTGTGTTAGGGGAATAATCATTTTGAGTGAACTTACATCTAGTCACAATAGGTGTACCAATTGGCTTTGAATTTTCCATACCAAACTTATCTAGCAGTTCTTTCACATACATGGACTAAGATATAAAAATCCCTTTATCTAATAGAGGAATTTGTAATCCGAGAAAGAATTTCATTTCTCCAATCATAGACATCTCAAACACACTTTTCATCTCAATAGAAAAATTGATGCACAAACTATCATCTCCTCCAAAAATAATATCATCAGAAAATAATTCAACAATCAAATCTTTATCATGATCAATCTTGAAATAAAAATTAATATCAGCAGTACCTTTGTTAAATCCAAGCTTGAACAAATACTTGTCCAATCTAGTATACCATGATCGTAGGGCTTGATTAATTCCATATGATGTTTTCTTCAGTCGATAAAGCATATATCCTTGATTAGTCAATTGAAATCCATCAGGTTGGTCAATATACACTTCTTCATGCAGTTCAACCTTGAGAAATGCTAACTTGACATCCATCTAATAATCCTTGAAGTTTTTGTAAGCAACATAAGCAAGAAATAGTCTCACAACTTCAATTCTAGCAACATGAGAAATTTTTTGTTCAAAGTCAATTCCTTCCATTTGAGAGTGTCCTTTACACACCAGTCTTGCTTTGTTTCTGACAACTTCACCTTACTCATTCAATTTATTCTGAAAGATCAATTTAGTTCCAATTACATTTTTTTCCTTAGGTCTAGGAACAAGAGTCCATGTATCATTCTTCTCAATTTAAAGTATTTCTTCTTTCATTGCTTCCATCCAATGTTCATCTTTGCATGCTTCATTGACACTATTAGGCCTAGTCTTCAAAATCAAATAGTACTCTTCTGGAATTCTTCTCCTAGTCTAAAAACCTTTATTCTTATCACTATAATCTGATCTTTTGAATTATTTAATCTTACACACCTTGGAGTCTTAGGTTGTTCTTTAATTTCAGGCTCTTGTGATCTTGTTTTTTCACTTTCACTAGATTCTTCCTCTTGATTTTCCTGATTCACTAGAATGATTTGAACTATCTTTCCTTTATCTGAACTTTCATTCTGATCATCTGAATCATATCCATAGGTTTTGGATGGTCTAAATGTGTCTTCATCAACCTTTGCACTTGCACTTTCAACAAATTTCCTCAATCTCTTATTGTAGCACTGGTACACTTTACTTTTACTAGAATAACTAATAAATATTCCTTCATCACTTCTAGCATCAAACTTTCCTATATCTTCAACGTGTTTGATATAAAATTTACTTCCAAATATTTTAAAGTATCTAACAGTAGGCTTATGACCAAACCATAGCTCAAAAGGAGTCTTACTAGTATCACCTTTGGCATAGACACAGTTGGGAGTGTAAATAGTAGTACTTACAACTTCTCTCCAGTAGATATGAGGAACATTTCCTTCCAGCATCATAGTCCTAGCACCTTCTTGAATTTTTTTTTTCATCATTTCTATAACTCCATTCTATTGAGGGGTTCGTGGGGAATAAAATTGTTTCTTTATCCCATTCTGTTCACAAAAGGAATTAAACTCACCAAAAGTGAATTCACCACCTCTATCTGATCTTGGACATTTAATATTCAGACCTATCTCTATCTCAACCATAGCCTTGAAAATTTTGAATTTCTCTAGAGCTTCAAATTTTTCCCTTAAGAAAGTAAGCCACATCAATCTAGAATAATCATCAATAAGTAGCAATTGTTAGTAGAAACAATGTATTATGCATCTGCAGTAGATAAAGAAATGGCATTCTACTTCTAACTTTACCATGAAATCAACTTCTTTCCCAAGAAAAATGCACCACCACTAGTACTCTTTATGTCATCCACATCTCCTACCCAATCAACATCAGTAAAAATTCTCAAAGTAAGGATATCCTCTTTTGTATACCATAGGCCAAAATTAATTGTTCCCTTCAAGTACCTAAAGATTCTCTTCATGGCTATCACATGAGATTCCTTAGCATCAACTTGAAATCTTGCAACAATGCATATGACATTCATGATATTAGGTCTAGCTTGAGTCAAATACAACAATCCACCAATCATGTATTTGTATCTAGTCTAATTTGTCTTAGGATAATCATCATTTTGAGTCAACTTACATTTGGTCACAATAGGTGTACCAATTGGTTTTTAATCTTCCATACCAAACTTCTTTAGCAGTTCTTTCACATACTTGGACTGAGATATAAAAATCCCTTTATCTAACTAAGGAATTTGTAATCCCAGAAAGAATTCCATTTCTCCAATAATAGACATCTCATTAGAAAACTTGATGCACAAACTATCATCTCCTCCAAAAATGATATCATCAAAAAATACTTCAACAATCAAATCTTTATCATGATCAATCTTGAAATACAAATTACTATCAGCAGTACCTTTGTTAAATCCAAGCTTCAAAAAATACTTGTCCAATCTAACATATCATGCTCATGGGGCTTACTTAAGTCCATATGATGTTTTATTCAGTCGAAAAACCATATCTCCCTTATCAGTCAATTGAAATCCATCAGGTTGCTCAATATACACTTCTTCATCCAATTCACCCTTGAGAAATGTTGACTTGACATCTATTTGATAAACCTTGAAGATTTTGTAAGCAATATAACCAAGAAATAGTCGCAGGACTTCAATTCTAGCAACATGAGCAAAATTTTGTTCAAAGTCAATTTCTTCCATTTGAGAGTATCCTTTACACACCAGTCTTGCTTTATTTTTGGCAACTTCACCTTGCTCATTCAATTTATTCTTAAAGATCTAGTTAGTTCCGATTACATTTTTGTCCTTAGGTCTAGGAACAAGATTCCATGTATCATTATTCTCAATTTTCATTAGTTCTTCTTTCATTACTTCCATCCAATGTTCATCTTTGCATGCTTCATTGATACTATTAGGCCCAGTCTTCAAAACCAAACAATACTCTTCTGCAATTCTTCTCCTAGTCTGGAAAACATTTATTCTTATCACCTATAATGTGATCTTCTAAATGATTTAGTCTTACATACCTTCGATTCTTAGGCTATTCTTTAATTTCAGGCTCTTGTGATCTTGCTTTTTCACTTTCACTAGATTCTTCCTCTTGATTTTCTCGATTCACTAGAATAATTTGAACTATCTTTCCTTCATCTAAACTATCATTCTGATCATCTGAATCACATCTATAGGTTTTGGATGGTCTAAATGTGTCTTCATCAACCTTTGCACTTTCACTTTCAACTACTTTCATGAATCTCTTATTGTACCACTGGTAGGCTTTACTTTTAGTAGAATAACCAATAAATATTCCTTCATCACTTGTAGCATAAAACTTTCCTATATCTTCATCTCTTTTGATATAACATTTACTTCAAAATATTTTAAAGTATGTAGCAGTAGGCTTATGACCAAACCATAGCTCAAAAGGAGTCTTACCAATATAACCTTTGACATATACCCAATTGAGAGTGTAAATAGAAGTACTTACAACTTCTCTCTAGTAGATATGAGGAAAATTTCCTTCCAGCATTATATTCCTAGCACCTTCTTGAATTGTTTTTCTCTTCCTTTCCACAACTCCATTATGTCGAGGGGTTCCCGGGGCAGACAATTGTTTCTTTATCCCATGCTCTTCACAAAAAGAATTAAAATCATCGGAAGTGAATTCACCACCTCTATCTAATCTTAGACATTTAATTCTCATAGTTGTCTCTATCTCAACCATAGCCTTGAAAATCTTGAATTTCTCTAGAGCTTTAGATTTTTCCCTTAAGAAAGTAAGCCACATCAATCTAGAATAATCATGAATAAGTAACATGAAATACCCATCTCCTTGTAAACTTTTGATTCTAGAAGGACCACACAAGTCAGTATGCACAAAATCCAATTCTTCATTTGAGCAATACTATTTACTTCGGAATGAGACTCTAGTTTTCTTCCCTAACTAACATACCTTGCATATAGTATTAGTAGGTTTTATCAACTTAGGAAGATGTCTCACTACCTACGTAGAACTTATCTTGATAATATTGTCAAAGTTTACATAACACAATCTCCTATGCCACAACCAACTTTCATCAACTTGAACAATCGAACAACTTTTATTAGTAGTACTTAGGTGAAAAATATTACCTTTTGTATTTGTACTAGATGCAATCACATTTCCAAAACTCCCCAATATTTTACATTTTCCATCCTTGAATTGAAGATTATATCCCTTGTCAACCATTTGTCCAACACTTAAAATATTATACTTCAAACCTTCCACATATAAAACATCATCAGTATTATGCTTACCATCAAAAGAAATGGATCCTCTACCATGAATTACACTAGCTTTGTCATCACCAAATCTTACAACACCACCATCATACTTTTCCAAGCTCATAAATTTAATTTGTCACCTATCATGTGATGAGAGCATCCACTGTCAATCACCCATTCATCTTTTTCTTCAACTTGGGTAGCTAGAGCTTTCTCCACATTCATGCAACTAGTAGATTTAGTAGGTACAAGGTTAATTTCCTTGATAAAAATAAATACAATCTCATCCTCACTTACATTTCCTTTATCAAATTCATCATCTGTCACACCTACATCAACAAAAAAATAACACTTTCTCTCGAATCTAGGCTTGTTAGATCTTGGCTTAGGAACTCTTTGACGACACCTTGAGGTAAAATGACCTATATTATTGCAAGAAAAAAAATTAAGAGGAAATTTCCATTTATACTTGTACCTTCTCCTTTGGCTACCCTCTTGACAAGAAGTACTTCAATCTCATCTAGTTTTCTCTCTTCTTCTTCAATCTCTCTCATTTCCTTCTCATATTTAGACAATTTTCTAGAAGAAATTTCTCCTGGATCATATCTTTTCTTATCTTTCCTAGATACGATAGCTTTGAATGTAGATTCTATCTTAGGAAGAGATTCACCAAACTCGCTTAACTCAAAAGCAACAAGCTTACCAATCAACATGTCTTTGGTTACATTTGTCACAGTTTGGATCTCCTCAATAGCAGTAGCTTTGTGTCTATATGCAATAGGAAAGGATCTTAACACTTTAGCAAAAATCTCTGATTCTTCCAATGTTCCACCGGCATATCTAATGCTACACACAAGTTCATTCACTCTCTGCATAAAAGAAGAAATGTTCTCATCTTCACCCATTCTCAGTGTTTCATATTGCCCATTCAGGCTCTACAGCTTAGCCATCTTCACATGGGTATCACCTTCATACAAAGTTTCCAAATTTTTCCAGATCTCATAAGCAATTTTTAGCTCCATTACATTTATCATTTCAGAATCAGTCAGAGCACTCAATAATACTTCCTTAGCCCTGATATTGTACTCGGATTCCTTAATCTCACCTATAGTAGAAGGACAATTCTAAGGTATGATATATATTCTTTGTAATTGTCTAGTAAGGTTCACCAATGATCTTAGATGACACTCCATTTGATTCTTCCACAAAGAGTAATTTGTTCTAAAAAATCTCGGGCTATCCTTCTTATATGTCGCCATCCCATATCACCTCAAGTGATCAAGCTTCTCCAGAGTAACTTTCTCTAATACCAGTTGTTGGAAACACAAGGGCAGACAATTGAGAGGGATGGGGTGAATCAGTTGTCTCAAAAATTATACTTATTAAACTTATTCTCATATCTAATAATTAAAAATGAAAGAAAAAACCATCACCACATTAGAAACACACATAACACCAATATTTTTGCTTGGAAACCCTATTCAAGGGAAAACCAAGTTGGAGGTTAATCCGCAAGTTTATACTTTGTTAAAAGTATAGTAAATGGGGAATGCACATGCATTCAGGCACACTACCTAGAGCTCACTAATCAAATAAAAGAAGGCTTACTGCCCAAAGGAAGACACACTAGCTTACAGTCGCATTCAGATTAAATCCATTTGAGAGATTTTGAACTGACAAGATAGAATTTGCTAATGCTTGATTACAGTTTTGGTTAAGCACATGAAAACTCTTTCTTTTGCTCAATCTTCTTCACACTTTACTTCTTCCTTCAAAATATTTGAACTTTATTCACACATAGCACTCACCCTTCGCACATCTCGCATGTCTCAAATGATGTAAACAATCGGCTATATATATATATGCATCTAAGGATAACATCAACTACATGTCGGCCCAATAAAATATAAAATGTGTATAAACTATCAGCCCAAATTAATAAAAAATTTCCAATGTTAATTAACCAATATCGACCAAAACATAGTAGGGACTCAAAACAACATCTCTCGAACACAAAAAACCATAAAAAATTAGCCTCAAAGATCCACAACATGCTACAATCACCCTATCGGTCATGAACATTGAAAACATGAACATAGAGAAGAAAAACACCAATCATGAGCACACAGATCAATATGAATGAACAACACTAATAGAGCATGATCTAGAAACATCCAAAAGAATCATGAATCACCATAGAAGTATTCAAAAAAACTCAGATTATTGGAATCACATCATCTTCTTTCAGGAACACCAACTACATCAGCAGAATGACTGTCGGAACATCGATACTCATAACTTGATAAAATCTTCATGCAAACCTCTAGAACTTTTAGTTGATAAACTAGATATACCTATAAACAAACCCTTTAATCTGCAACTTCTCACCATCAATATATTGAACTATCCATCATACTGAACTTCACTGCTTCACTGACAACCTTTAACTTATTTTAGTACAATTTTATCAATATCCTTGACATATACAGCCTTAAAGACATTAATTCCAATAGTGTTGACACCAATGACAACCACATATCAGCAATATCCAACAAAACCAACATAAGCACAAAGGAACACACATGAAAAAGAGAAAAGAAATAAAAGAGAGTAAGATCAAGCTTTGACTGGTTTTCCATCATGACATGGATCAGATCTAGGCTATTTTTCAAAAAAAATCATACTCACTTTGAGGTGAAGGAACTGTTGGTTGTCTGTCGGGTGAGAAGTCCTAAAAGGTGAAACACATAAAATCATGGCTATTATGCACTCACACACATGCACGTGGCTATGGGGAAATTCATGCCTTGGATTGGGCTTCTTGCTCAACCATACCAAAGTGATACATCCTAATAACTTTAATAAGGGACCACACAAAAATGATTGTTGAGCTTCATGAGGCAAGGAAAAATTTGTATGCTTGGATTTCATGAACAAATAGGACGACTCTAGAGGCATGCAAGTTGTATTATGCAATGTGGCCATATAACAACAAATGACAAATAGAAAATGTTCAAAGGAATCTTTCTTAGTTCATGCAAGGTCTTTAACTTAGCATTTTGCCTAGTGTCTCCAAGAGAGGACCAATCAAATAATAGAAGATTCACAACTTAATGGATGCAATGTGTCGCATCAAGCCACCCAGAGGAATGTAATATGCTAAGAGAGATCACACTCATGAAGTAAATTACACCCAAGGTCATCCACAAAGCGAAAAACACATCGTATGAAGCAAGGGGGCTGCACTAAGAACTGAGAAAAGGATAATGAAAAAGAATAATGCCAATGTATGCCCCCACTTTAAAAAAATTTTTAAACACCATGCTATGAGAAAATACTTTAAAGTAGCAAATGAAAAATTAAAACGAGAAAGAAGACATGAGAGACAACTTGGAAAGCCCTATTCCAAGTCATATGTTTCCGAGTAAGGCTACGCCATGGAAGAGAAAAAAGAAAAGAGAGAGGTTGCCCCCAAAATGAAACCACTAAACACATGTAAGGGATCTATGGATTTGGGGTTAGTATGTTCTTTGCTACAATGTTTTCAAGAGAGAGCTTGGAACTGTCATCATCCCCCAAATACACATAGAATTGGAAGAATGACACAAAGAGAGTGAAAACAAAGGAAAACTTTTGGGTCAACATGGAAGAGACATAGGGTGTCTTGACACCTTACATCATCAACAAAAGAAAAACAAAAGAAAAAGATAAATATGAAATGAACAGGAAAAAGAAAAATAAAGCCTTTTAGGTCAACATGAAGGAGATATGAATGTCTCAATGCCTTATGTCTTCCCCAAAAGAAAAAAATAGGAACAAGATAAAGATAAAAAGTGAAAGAGATGCATGAAATAGAGAAGAATGTAGGTACAAATAGAGGAATGTCAAAAAGAGAGAGAAAATAAAATGTCACAAGGGATCACATCATGCTCATGAAATCACACAAAATAAAATTAAAAAGAAATAATGTAAAAGACTAGTAAAGAAAATACGATTCAACCTATGATCTAGTAATTCGCCTCCTAATCATGTTCTATGTATACCGAATATGAGAAAATAGACAAAGGGACAAGAGAAAGTGTCAAACTAGGAGAAACACCAAGTTCAACACTCTTTATAGAAGATTTTTCATTTAAGCTCATGGAAGAGGAAAACAATGTATTTAGTTCATCATGCACCTCTTCATCGATTTTGGCAACCTCATCATCATTATCTAAGTTGATCACAATAGGAGGTCGAAGGATAATATCCATTGAAGAGTTCAAATCTTGTTGTGGAGGTTCCATTGAATTGTCTTGTTTCAACTAGGGTGGAGGGTCATCATGCATTGCTTTAGTCAATTTTGGATCTTGATTTTATTTTTTTAAATTATCATGTAACTTGCAAGCAAGGGTATGATGTCTACATCTACGCTCCCTAGCACCTCTTTTTCTTTTTGTTTTTTTTTAATTTGCAATTTTGTTGGAGTAGGTTGATCAACCATTATTTTATTTTATTCCCTAAGGGGAGGAATAGAAGGAACCATGGGAGTTTATTCAACCACTTTCTCTTTGACTTTGTAAACTTGTTTTATTCTGGGAGGTGTGGCAGGGTTGGTTTCATTGTTTCTTGGTCACTTTTAAGAGGTAGGTGAAGTTAGTGTTTTAGGTTGGTCTTAGTTATTTTTGGTCTTGTTTACGTTCAAGAATGGTTTCTTCAAGGATGGGAGGTTTAGAGGTGGATGGGGACATGATTTGGAGGGATAGTTCTGCTATCTTCTTTGCCTTGAACTTTTTGATAGGACAAGAAAAATAAGTCTTCTCTTGGCTTTATAGGTTCCATGGGCTCAAACCAAAAGACATCTAAGGAAAATTTTCCTTTAGATGACAAGGGGTTAAAGCCACTATGGTTGATAGTGAATATCTCATTGCCAAATATAAACTTTAAGAATTTATGCACAACCGAAGGGACAACTTTCATGGAGAAAAGCCATGGGTGGCCTGGCTTCACACGAAGTTGGTTCAACTATGGGATGTTGGAGAATGTAACATCTAATGCTTTTGGTCCTACTTACAATGGTATGGTGATCAATCCAGTCATAGGGCATGCAAAACTATTGTGTTTCTTGATCCATGCTTTCGGTTTATCATATTCATCTTAATAAAGTTCATGCAAAAGTAAGAATTCCTTGATGATCACATTCTCTCCACAAGTGGGATCTATTAGTATCCCATTAGTGGGCTTGTCATAAATATGGTCAACTATGTAGAGAGGACCATCAATCAAATGTTTAAGTATATACTTAGAGGAGAAAGCAATATCAAAAGGACTCTTGGGTCGGCCCTTATGAGGAAAATGAAATTTTTTTAACCCAAAATTGATGAAATGAAAAGTGTTTTTAAAGGAGATTCTCAATTTTCCACCAATATAAATTATGCTTTACTTTTAATTTAATAAATTTAATTATTATTCATTTTCTATTTGAACTACAACTAAAGTCTAGATTGATAGGTTTATTGAAAAAAATCTATAGATTTCAAACAGTATCACATTTTTTGAATCCAAAACATGTGTCACATTCTATGCTTTGCATACTATAGGATTTAAAAAAAAAATGAATTTCATGAAGTTTTGACCAAGTTTTTTTTTTGCAAAAGGCATGAAGCTTTTATATATATTGATATAAAATAATATAAAATCATTTACAAAATATGAACAACAAATCGATAGATAGGAGCTAGTAGGTTGTCTACCAATTCTAGCAGAGCATAGAGCCAATCACAAAAACCTATAAAATAAACCCATCTAACACACAAGAGGCCAAAGTTATAAAATTTAGCATAGACTAAAACCCAATACAATAGGGAATAATAAATTATTCCTCCATAGGTGAAATTTCCCTGTGAGTCACCAAGTTGTGAATATTTATTCACGCACCACTCATTTCCTTCACAGTCTTTCTTCCTTTTGTGGCTTCGCCTTTTGTTTTGCTACCGCTCACAACTTTCCAGCTACCACCATGTGGCGTCCTATTAGAGCTTCCCTTCAAGATGCTTCTCTTTCCTTTTGTCAGGCTCCAGTTGCTTGACATGCCACCTTGGCCTACTTTAGTTTGGATGGGGCCCAAACCGTAGTTGCCTTTGTCAGGAGCTTTCTATGTGGCGATTGAATGCACCATAATGTTGATATCTGGAACTTGGCAATTTTCTCTGATTTCCCTTTGACCTAGAGGTGCAATGCTCACTTGAAGGCCTTGAGGAAATTTGTGTCTTCATGAATGAGATGGCATGATATTTCTTTTTAAATATTTCTAATTCATCCCTACCAAACTCAATGTGATTCCTATTGAGTACAATGTTCAAGTAGCTAGAAGAATCTCTGAGGAGCGACAACTTCATACCCTCATATGCATCAATATATCTTTTCTTATGCAAAAGAGAATGTCTTGGGAACAACCCACCAACAAATCCCTCTCCTTGAGTAAAATCGTATTCTTGAATGCTCTTCAACAGAGCATTATTTTCAAGATAAATTCCATTCACAACCTTGTTTGTAATTACCTAGGCTTGAACGTCTACTACAAATGTTCCTTCTTAATACACCTAGAAAAGGGTACCTCCCATTCTTGAACTGCAATTGGAACTCTATTGTTTTTGGGATGATATTCCATCCTACAACTAGAATCAGGCAACGAACACAACCAAACTGCACTTTCATTTGCACCCTAAAGAAAACCCTAAACTTATCTCCCCTTTGAATTCACACACATTGACATTGAACAAAATGTTGGAGCCGAAGCAGAGCCGAGACCCATTAGAAACTAAGTGAGTGTAAATTACATTTCACCAAACCCTTGCTCACTGCATTTAAGCCTTGATGAGTTCCAATTCAAAGAAATCCTCCCTTAATTCACATTTCCCAATCTAACCTTGGAAATGATAAACCAAATGAAAAAGAACAATTGAAATCTTATTCCAACAGGAAAATTTGGCTTGATCTATCATTTAAAAAAAGTTAAGGTGGTCAGACATACGAGTTTTTATATTTTTTAAAAGTTGTAATAAAAAAATCATAATTAATTATTTACCTGGAAAAAAATTACAAAAAATTATGCATCGCATCGGTACATGAGTCCTCTAATTATATCTAAAATATTATCATTTTATTGTGGTTAGGGTGGTCACATAGACACCTACTTCTTCTTTTTTACTTGAAATTTAAGTACTACTGCATTGAAATTTAAAATTTTCACCAAATAGATTTTTTTTTTAATAAACCTAGTAGTTTAGAAACTACATTCAATTTGCTATAGATTCTATTATTACATGTTTTTGAAATAATATAGATAACTTATTCAAATTTTTACATCAAGTTGCCTAACTCTGATTTTCTTAATTTTCATTGCCACTTAAGGGCCTATTTTTTCCATGATGATCTTGCGCATACCCACATCCAATGGATAGAGGGCCATAATCAATGAGGTCTTACACAATATGTTTAAGACACTTGCAATTTTTTGTGTCATGTCCATTTTGTTGGTGATAGTGGCAATAATAATTTGATTTAAAGCTCGGGGGTAAAGGCTTATTAGGGTCAGGTGTTCTGATGGGAGGTAAGGTAGTCATTTTTTGGTCTAGAATTTGGGACATTGTATTATGAAGGGTATTAGGTAAGGGAGAGAATTGTATTTTTGGATTTCCATAACTAAAGGGCATCATGACTTTGATGGTGAATACCTGGTTATTGATATTTTGAGTTGGTTGTTGACGAGGGTTGAATTGAAGGAACCCTTTATTTTGTTTTCTAATATTTTGGGAATTGTTTTGGAGTGTAGGCTCAAATCTCTTGATTCAGCTAGAAGTGGACTTTGTATCTTGACTACAAACTAAATTTTGATAATCATAGAGGGTAGTGCACAAGTACATGAAGGATGAGAATTTCATCATGGTAAGTTTGTCTTGGATTTTTATTTGAAATTTTTATATGAACGTCTTTTGAAGGTGTGGGTTGGGGATCTTGACATTGATGGGAATAAAGTGATTGATAGCATGAGATAAAGTCAATTATCTTTTTGTCCTCCTTTTTCTTGCATATCATCAAGTCAGCCAAGGTAGCCTTGGGAGTCATATACACTTGGAAATGGTTTATAAATCCCTCAACAAGTTCATCGAATGAATGAATCGAGTTATTCGGTAAAGAAGAGAACCACTCCAAGGTAGTATCTTTCAAGGTCCTAGGAAAGAGCCTTGCCAAAATTTTATCATCAAGGAAAAAATTCACTACATAAGGTAGTGTAGGCATTAACATGGTTAGAAGAATCCCCCTTCCCTCCATATTACTAAAATCTAGGCACCACTACACCTTGTGGAATCGATGTTCATAATATCTCCAAGGATAATGGACTACTTTTGACATAATATGTGGGTGGGCCATTTTTATTTTGGTTGATGGTGGAATTATGTTTTGAAGGAATGACATGGCTTGGAAAAGTTATGTTATGAGAGTGCCATTGCTTGTTTTATGAGATGGAAGTGAAAGTGGTGATGGAGTGTGTGTTTTTTTGGGACAAGTGAATGGACTTCTTATAGGTGGTAAGGTAGGAGATATAAATTGCAATGCCACAAACGAACTAGGGATGCTAGCAAGAATACCTAGGCAAGAAATCACATTACTAACTTGTTGCATTGTTGTGACTTGAGGAGGGGTGTAGGTAGGGATTGAGGCTATTGTTGTGGGAGGAGGAATTTGTGTTCCTCTTTGACTTGTAACGTTGTTTGTGGGTAAAGGATAACTTGTGGTTGAGGGAAGATGCTTTCCAAAGATTTGCACTGTGTTTTTCACAAGGTCAAGGCCATCTTCACTTTTGACCATGTGGTGAATGTTTTCTATGCTAGGAATTGCAGTAGTTCAAATGTTTTCAAGGCTTATTTCATGTTGTAAGTTTACTAAATCCTCATGAATGTGGATTAAGTTTTCTTGTGGGATGCTACCATTTCTTGGTTCAACTTGCATGCTACTTGAATGTAAAGAGTTACTAGGGGTGTTATCCATGCCTAGTGTACTAGTGTCAATACCAAGAGTTGAAGCTCTAGATAACCCAAGATCCACAACGATTGTTCTACTAAATGTGAGGTGAGTGTAAATGCAATGTAAGATAATAAGAATTAATTAATTATAATTGAAAATTTGGAAAGTAAAACTAAACTGCTGAAACATCAAACAAAAACTCATAAAATGAACTATAAATGCCAGAAAATGTAGTGAAAAATATGCAAAGAGATTGATTCACCCAAGGTGACAAATGAGTCTAGGTACTATTTTTTGGAAAGATTTTAGAATTTCGTAATTGAAGTTTATGCTTTTTATGTTTTTTGATGCAAATCTGATATGCAAATGCAAAATTTGATTGATTTTCCATGAAATTAAGTGCAATAATGAAAGCTAAATGAGCTTTCAGTAATGCAAAAATTGAAACCCTAGAATGCAAATTAACCAATGCAAAATCTAATGCAATGTTAATGCAAGCTAAATATAGGACGTAAATGCAATCCAAATTATAATTATGATGCTCTAAATATGGGTTCACCAAAATGAAATGGTGAAAATTGTGAACCCCTCTTTTGCTTCTAGGGTTTTGGACCTAAAAGGAGAGAGTTCAATCTTCACACACTATGCTCAAGAACAAGCCCTCAAGATTTCAATGCAAAGGAGATTGAAATCTAGAAAAGGTATTTTTCTAGGGGATGAATGATGTGAAATGAGGGGTTCACCACCAAGTGTAAACTTGGGAAAGATAATGAATTGCAAACAACAATGTGATATGCAAAATGACCTAGAAAGATGAACAAAATGCAGTAAATGGCTATGAGACTGAAAGTGTGCACTTGGGAGATTGAAGAAGGGGAAATGGAGGTTTGGATTATTGAAAAATATACCATTGAAGTTGACTAGGACTCACTTTCCAAGTTGGGTGAATCAGTCCAAGTTTTGGGAAAATGCACTGGAGCGGGTATCAGCCAAAAGGGTATTAAGATCTATAAAATCTTGATCGGCATGTACAGTGGGACTCATTCGCTAATAGTGGTGAATCAGTCCACTTCTACTTTTTTGGAAGTTCTAAATTGGATTTTGTGCCTCTTTGTCTACTCTGCTCTTTTTGACTGGTTTCTAGATTTGAATCTACAAAATACCATGAGTAGGTCTTCTCCAAGCTTCTCCAAGGTCGCATGACAACTTTTATAACTTTATGGATTTGAAAACTTTTTTCAAACTTTGCTTCTTGAAAAATATGCAACCTAGACTTGCAAATCACATACAAGAAGAGGGGAAAATTTTGTGGGGTTAGAGAATAGGGGTTTGCATTTGTCAAACCCATTGTTGGTAATTAAAATGTTGAAATGAGAGAAAATATGAAGGGAGAATGATGAATGAACAAATAGTAATGTTTTAACTCACCAAACCCTAGCAATAAGGTGTTTTAATTATGCTTGAAATGACTACAATGGATGTGGTTCTTGATTCTTTCTTGAATGCAATACTTTCTTGAATCATGGTCTCTACATCACAATTATTAGCACAATAACAAACATGAGTAATGCAATATTTGACATGATGATTGGAACTTGAAGAATGCTATTGAATGTTTAATAATATGCCCTTTAATTCCTTGAATACCTTTGTGAATTCTCTTGTAAACTCTCTTGAATGTTAGGTGTTACTTGATATCTTGTTAGGAGAAAATAAGTGAAATAACCTTGTATTTATACTTAATTATGCAAGAATTCTTGAGATTACAACACTACAAGTTGACATCAAATCTAGGAGAATAAAATCCCACAAAAATTTTGATTTAAATTTGAATTTTGGTCACATGGGACTCAATAACCCAAGGTGGTGAATGAGTCCCATCACACATAATGTATGGGACCAAAAATGAAAAGTGTCTAGAAATGTGTGAAACCTGCATCAGAGCCAAAAAGGCCTAGGTGGGACTCATTTTCCCAAGGTGACGAATGAGTCCTAGACACTAAATTTTGGCCACACAATTCAGGAACACCTAAATTATGATTGGTTACTAATTGGTGTCGGGATTATCCTCAAAAATATGCAATAAATGAGGCTTTTGGATGCAAAATAGGGCGAATTAAAGCATAATAAATCTCAATTATTAATGACAAGCCTAGAGGAATGTGAAAGTGTGTTACAACACTTTACAACACTCCAAATAAGGAAAGATTAATGTTGATTATGATTAAAATTATTTTTATTATGCTTAGTTAAATGATAAAACCCTAGAAAAGTGTGAAAGTGTGTTACAACACTTCACAAAACTTTAGCAAGGTACCATAAAATTCCATTAGTTCACAAGGGCCCAAGACCTAATGTGAATGTATTATCCACATTACAACACTAAATCAAGGCAAAATTAAGCCAAAATCAACAAGGAGGACCCAAACGAATGAGAAAATTTCCAAGGACCCATTTTTTGACACTATAATAGTCAGGAATAAAAATATACATAGAGTGAATAGAAACCCAGATAATATTGGATTCATTTGGACACATCCACAAATTGTGATTAATAGTTGTGGGTGGATTTTTGTTTACCTTCCTTGGAAAACTTTTCTTGTTTTTTATGCACAAGGAAGAATGATGAGGAGTGTGTTGAAGGTAAATTTCTCGGGCTATTTAGACTAAAGGGATGGCCAATTCCATTCCATGCAGATGAAAACAACCATGTTTGGGGGCCTCAATCTGATTTTGATCTACTTTGTTGTTACATGTACTTATTATTTAGTGATCATTTCTATGTATAATTATTCTTCATGATCATCATATGTGATAGTCTAATTTCTATTTGTTAGGACTTATATTCTAATCTTGTAATAATTCAATAATTAAAATATTTAATAATATAGTCTCTATTTTAAGGGGCAAAGGCTTTTGATCTAGAGCTATGAACTGGTGAGTGAGGTCACAACCAAGGGACCTCATCCCCAATTTAAACATTCAACAATTACACCATAATGGCGTTTGAAACTTGATGGAAAGAACAACACAACAACAACTTAACCATGATAGTATGAACCCCTAAACCTGCAAATGCACCAAGAAGACAAACATTGTTAATGTTAGATCAAAATGAAAGCAAATATGAGGGATTCCCCATGAAATCCATTTGTTAAAAAACTTAAAATAGGAACAAGGGAAGAACAACTAAAATAAATGAAAACAAGTCCTAATTAAGTGAACAAATTGATGATTCCATGGGGAAATTGGTGCCAATGGAGTGTTGCAATTGGCCCTTTCCCAATTCCTAAGTTGCAATGTGGTTGATTGAACAATGGTCAAATCTCCAAAGAGATTTGAGCATAGTCTTGTTATAATCTATGAAAAATGATGGATGATTGGAAGCAATGAGAAAAATTAGTTCTCAATTGAAGAGAGTAACTTTGCATGTAAATTGTGGATGAAGATTGAGAGGAGAGGTCTCCAATTTATAGTTTTAAATCTTGGAAGAGATAGTGGAAATAAGCAATGTGGGACAAAAGATAGTCCAATGGCATTGTGCCACCTGTCCAAATGTTATTGGATGAGGAATGTGCAAGTTTTGGCCAATGTGCCAATAAATGCAATTAGGTGGCATTTCAAATTTGAGAAATGACATGTTGAAGAGGGAAAGGGAATGCAGTTAATGTCACTTGGCTCAAAGTCAAGGACAATGCAAAAGGCTTTAAATGCCTTGTTGGAAGGACCAAGTCCACTTGACCTTTTTGAATTCAAATGAGGGAATATTCCCTTTTGATGCCTTGTGAGGGAAAATAGATGAATTAATAAATCAAAGTAATTGATTTATTGTGCAACTTGCATTCTCTAGAGGAATTTAGGGATTGAGATTAATTTAATCAAGGATTTTATTAACTTAATGAAGGATTAGATGATGTGACAATTTAGACTTAGGCTTGTGAATTAATTTACGTCAATAATTGAGAGGAAATGATTTATCAAATAAATGATTTGATTTATTTAATCAAGGAGGAATATGTTAGATTAAATCAAATAAGGTTTAATTTATTTAATTTAATATGACTTTAGAGAATTTAATTAAATAAAATGATTTACTTAGTTAAATAGATATGTAAGGTTAATTAAATTAAATTGATTAATTTAAGTGTTGAAAGGAGAAGGCTTAATCTAATAAATAATGATTTATCAAATTAAGGGATAGAATGTAATGAAATATTGAGAATGATTTAGGAGGAAATGTTGTTAGTAAATCGGGATCAGGTGTGTCAAAATGAATTTGTACTTTTTCCATGTCTACATTTTGCCCCTCTTTGAAGCAATATACTTGCTGCATTGATTCAAAGAATAAACTACTGTGATCAAAGTTCAAAATTTCTTGATTTTTAGATGCCCCACTGCTGCCCCAATGGAAGGATATTACTGGATATTGCCCCCTCGAGAGATCGGTCGAAAATTTTGATTTTTTGGATGATCTCGCAAAAAATATGACAAGGTGCCCGACAGGCCAGAAATGCCCCAAAATGCCAGAAAAATGCGTTAAAATGCCAGAAAGGACACAAAATGACTCTCAGCTAGATGAAAATGGGTTTGGGAGACCAAAAATCTAGTTGGAAGGTTAAATTAGGTAAAAAAACCCTAATTTTTAGGCTTAAATAGACCTCAAGGGGTCATTTTCAATTCATTTTACAATCTTAGCCTTTATAAAATGTCATATTTTACCTCTGAGTCTCAGTTGAAATGGTGCAATGACAGCTTCCTAGGCATGTATCGGAGAGGGTTCGAACATATCAGCGGCTAGTCGACGCAGGACCCATGGTATGTACCCCTATCCAACTTTTAATTTTATCATTTTACGTGCATTAAATAGGGTTAAGGTCTTGCACAAAATGCGCGGTGCCATATGGCACTGCAGAAAGTGCTTTATCACAACCATGCGGTCTTGTATTACACCGCGCAGGGAACTTTGCAATTTAGCATTTGGTTACTCAAAAGTCTGCCGCATGTCCCCAGTCCACCACACGATGTAGTTAGGAAATTAGGGTTTGCACCTAATAGACCCGCATCTGAAAAGTGCACTGTGTGGGTCACTTTACGACTGCCAATATGGTAAACTCTACTGCGGTGGTGCAGTTTGGAACTTTCCAAACTGCATCACACCCACAAATAGCACCGCATTTGCCAGTTTAGGGCAGATTTTTACTTTGAAACTTTATTTTTTCTGACATGACGGCCTTTCCTATGCAAGAGGAGCCTGGTGTACTTTACTCACGGGAGCACCGATGGCCTATGCTTAGCAGATTAGGGGCTATGCTCGAGTTGGTTCTGGAGAACCTTGGTGCCATCAGTCTTTGGTATGTTGCTTATGCCCCTCCTATTTGGGCTCACCTAGGCATGCTTACAGCTCTGGCAGAGCAATGGCATAGTGAGACCTCCTCCTTCCACCTTCCTACTGGCGAGGCCACTATCACTCTCGAGGATGTATGGTGCATCCTCTGATTGCTGATTCACGGGACCCGAGTCATCTATGATCTGGATGCTGGCAGAGAGGCCTGTTATGGGGTGATGCAGATGGATGTCATTGAGTTTTGTGATGGTCAAATCGACCTAGAGCTATATCTCGAACATGTGCATACATACCGACTAATTATTGTTGCTATCATCTCAAGCCTTGTAGTACCTGATCGACAGGGCCTATACTTCAGTCTAGGATGGGGACTAGCATGGGATTAGATGGTTCACTAGAGGGAGTGGTTTGCTTGGGGACCGATACTACTGGCATCCCTTTATAAGGATCTTCATGAGTTTGTCTATTTGGATAGCAGGTCCATTGGGGCAAGGGGTACCCTTCTGCATGTTTGGGGATGGGAGAGGATCTCGGTGCTTCACCCAAATATCACACCAGTTCTCTTGGAGATAGATGATCCACTTGTTTGGCGGTATGGCGGGGCAGTGATGCACTTTTCTTTTACTGGCGCAGATGGTATTCCATTTTGGCGTCGGGTTCTTGATGAGATGAGAGAGTTCGTCTGGAGACCGTGGATGGGTATTCGTCCATGGGGAGATGATGATGAGCAGCTCTTCTTCGCTCGATAGGAAAAATTGATGTAGGGTTGAGAGCACACCATGATTGAGAGATATCTTCCAGATAGGGTTGCTCATCAGTTCGGGGAGGTACAGGATAGGCCCGATGACTAGTATGTGGCCATCTTTGTACGAACGACCAAAGAGATAGCATGGGGCTAGCCCATCCCAGCAGCTGAGGTGGTGTCCTCATTTAGGAAATTAGTGGCTTGACCGTGGCCATATGATCAGGGGCCAGCAGATGCGGGGGTTACCACAGCTTACAGGGCATGGTTCAGACCTCCACTTAGATTGACAGTTCCAGGTACAGTTGTCCCTCAACGTAGACGCAGGGGTCGGGTAACTGTAGAGGACGAGGTGAGGCACCTCCTTATTAGACACCTCCCAAGGATGAGGTGCAGTAGTCACCTATTTGAGTAGGGGGATAGGATGGCCAGCTAAGGGTAGATCCTCAACAACAGCTAGAAGGGCAGCCGATAGGACAACTAGCAGGACAGCCAGTAAGATAGCCCAATCATAGAGATGCACTGATTCAATAGCTACAGGGGCAAGTAGAGGTTCTGATAGTGGAGAGAGACCAGGCACGGTCTGAGAGGAATTAGGAGATAGGCCAACAATGGTAGTTAGAGAGTGCAGTGTCCTCATCCCGGACCTGATCCATCGATATTCAAGATTATAGAGAGGCCATCAAAGAGGCTGAGTACTATCAGCACCATTATCGACAGGTAGTACCATCAGACCGTAGAGTGCCAGACTTTTCCCAGTAGATAGGGAGGTGACCAGCAGAGGCACATGGTGAGAGATAGGATGGGGAGGGCAGCAGCCAGTAGGGCCCACCCCCCTTTTGATCATAGGACAGTTTGCTTCATTTTTTGATATACGGGCTACAGGCCTTATTGTGTTATGTATCCGATGGACACCTGATCCAATTTTGTATCATAACAGTGATTTTGTTTTATGATATATATGAGATGATTCGTCCTTTTATGATATGTATGGTGCACATGTATGGTATGCAAATGTATATTTATGTAAATGTATGATGCTATGAGATGTTTCCATTTTTTATGCTTATGTGATGTATGTAATGGATGCATTTCTTTTTGTATAATTTTCATGCTTTATGGATGTAATGTATGATGGTGTAATGACATGTAAATGGAAATGAATGCAAATGATGATGTATGCAAAATGATGATGTATGATGTAATGTTGTGTTTAAGATCTTTCAGAATAACAACTTTATTTTATTCTTCATATCTTAAGATAATGATATGGTGCCCTATGTTTTTGATGCTAATGATTATGTGGATGCAGGGTGTATGCATGGGTGATGTTTTTTGATTACTGTTATGATACCATGTTAGTGTGGAAAGAAGATAAAAGAATTGTTGGGTTAATGAGTTAGTCATGATGATGATGATTTGCATTGCTAGGAATTAGGATTTTCAAAGGGTCAATTGCGTTATGTTTGATAACACACATGGGTATGATGCATCAAGGTATTAAAAACCAGGATGGCATGGTACCTAGTGTGATGGACTTTCACTTGACAATTAGATAGGATTACTCTTGTTCACACTTAACACACACATTTCATTCGGGATGTAGTTCAGACATTCTAAACATCTCGAACCAAAACACAGAAAAGCAAGCTTTCCTATGTGGTCAACAAGATACCTAAAATATCCTCCCTACAAACAAAACAAAATATGCACAACTGAGTTATTTTACAAGCATATCCCACAAGCATAGCGGATAAAAAGATAATGATCATTGCTCCATTCCTTTCTCTCTAAACCTGTTTTGTTTAGGCATCACCGAGAGGTCCTTGCAATGAGCGCAAAATAAGATAAGTCACAAAAACCTAGATAAATTAATTAGACAAGCTAATGTTCTTCGTACTGCTAGCCAAGGCTAAACTACTGTGGGGTACCTGATGCTTATGTCCATCATAGGAAAGCTTCATCCTAGGACATGTAGTGATCAGGGTTTTGATGGGACCGATTGGGTGATAAGCTATTGATACTCCAAGTTGACCAACTTGCTTGCTTATTGACCTAGACTTGAGACTTTGACGATTAAGCATTCACTTTGGAACTTGCTAAACATGCTTCTGACTGACTCACCAAAGGGTGAAAGCGATGATTGATTTATTATGAGTGATGACAATCGCGGGTGAAAGCAAGATGAAATGGATACACCATTTTGGGTTTTTCGATATTTTGAGGTTGTTTTTGGTATTTTCACATTTCTCAATGTTTTTGGTATTTTCAAGATTTACGACAAATAAACTAACTTAAAGATCTATCCTAGGGGTTTTGGGAGCTGATCCATAGATTAGCCTTGCCTACATTATACATAGAGAGACCATGTAGTTCGACTGATGATAGACTGACTTGATGATAAGATGGACAAACAAGATGCCATTTTATTGCTTAAAGGACTGACTTAAGATGCAGACTTAGATGGGCAGAGGTATTGCCAATACAACAGATGCCTAAGGACTGACCCTAACTATCTCGGGAGATGATCAAAGATCAACCTTACCTACGTTCAAGTTCAAAGATGATGTAGTTCGACAAGGTGGAAGATTGACAAGACTCAATGATGAATTTTTTTTGAAGATTTTTTGATATTTTGACCTGTTTTTGGATTTTTGAATGATTTGGATGTTTTTTGATTTTTTGATTTTCAAAAGAAGATCTCGAGAATACACATGAATTCGATCCAATGCCGACATAGGAACATGCTCCTAGTGTGGTGTGATAGACTACTTCAATAAAGGCAGGACAAACTGACCTTAGGAATATGCCAAGTAGTTCCCTGGTGGAATATGATACAGACATCAACTCAGGCCATGGTATGGATGTGAGCGGATGGGTGGATGGATAATTTATTGAGATGCAATGGAATAAAAGAGTCGTGCAGATCCTGGTAGATGGGGGGTGCCTTATTTACACTGGGTGCTTGTTTGCTAGGTTTTCACCAAGGTACTTGTCCAAAGCGCCACCGAAGTGGTTTTCACTAGAGGACGATTTTTTTCTTTTTACTATTTTCAATCCTTTTTCTGATTTTTTCGGTTTTTTGCATTTTTTTATTTTTTTTGTTGTTGCCAAGACGCTTGTTTGCTAGGTTTTCACCAAGGTAACCATTTTTTTAGGACCTTTTCCAATTGTTTTTGTATTTTCTGGTTCCATACCTTGCAAGTTCTCAGGCATAAAATTTTTTGAGGTGTGAACTATTCATGGGCTCCTACAGGGGTTTGCCTTCCGATGTCAACAACTAATATGCCCCTGATTTGTAACTTGCAGTGGTGACACAGGGTCCCAGAAAGTTAGGCTCAAACTTTCCCTTTGTCTTTTGATTTGGCACATTCTTTTGGTTCTCTTTCAGCACAAGGTCTCCAACTTGGAAAGTACGTTGCCTAATCTTCTTGTTGTAGCTCCGTTTCACACAATTCTAGTAGACCTATAGATGATTCAAGGTATTCATGCGTCGTTCATCTAGTAATTCCAGCTCATTCAATCTTGTAACCCTGTAATCCTCATCCGTGATGAGGTTTTGCAGTGATATCCTTAGTGACGAGAGCTCGATCTCGATGGGGAGGATGGCTTCTCATCCGTAGACTAGGGAGAATGGGGTGGCACCCGTTGGCATGTGGATGCTAGTGCAGTAGGCCCATAAGGCAAGATTTAACTATAGATGCCAGTCATGACCAGAGTCATTGACTGTTTTCTTGAGGATTTTTAGGATGGTTTTATTTGTAGCTTCTGCTTGGCCATTGCCTTGTGGATAGTATGGAGTGGAAAAGCGGTGCTGGATTTTGAATTTTTCACATAAATTATGAACATCCTAATTTTTGAAGGGCATCCCATTGTTAGAGATAATGGATTAGGGAACACTGTATCGACAAATGAGGTGATTCAGGATGAACTTGGATATTTGTATTCTCGTGATGTAGGTCATGGGAATTGCTTCAACCCACTTTGTGAAATATTCAGTGGCAGTGATTATGAACTTGTGACCGTTGGACGAGGTGGGTGAAATTTTACCAATGAGATCAAGCCCCCACTATGAAAAGGGCCAAGGTGTAACGATGGGGTGCAGTTCTTGAGCTGGTGCATGAATAAGGTCTCCATGTTGTTGGCATTGCAGGCATCTTCTGACAAAGTTGTGTGCCTATCTTTCCATTGTTAGCCAATAGTACCCGATTCTCAGCAACTTCTTAGCCAAGGTCATACCACTCGAGTGCGAGCTGCACATGCCATTATGTACCTTAGTTAGAGCAGTCAAGGCCTCCTCAGGTTTTAAACAACATAGCAAAGTTCCATTGATACTTTTACGGAAGAGGGTCTCTCCTAAGATGACGAATCGCGAAGACCTTTTGATAAAGGTTCTCTTTAGGTTCGGGGTGATGTCAGTTGGGAGGATTCCTAATCTTAGGTAGGTGTATATGTCATGGTACCAAAGATCACTGGGACCAATGAGTTCACATGCATATTCTAACTCTGATACCTCGAACGTGGGTAGAAGAAGCTGTTCCACGAGGAATTTTTTTTTGGAGACGTTGTGAGGAATGTCTAGTAAGGATCCAATGGTTGCCATGGCATCCGTTGCTCTGTTGTTTTTCCTTGGTATTTGCTCGAAGGTGATGTCGATGAATGATTCCTTGAGGCTTTATACCACCTTTTTGTATGGTGTGAGCTTATCATCCTCCATTTGGTATTCACCGTTGACTTGGTTGATGATAAGTTGTGAGTCCCCATAGACCTTTAATGCCATGATTCACCACTGTGCTGCAATCTTGAGACCTATGGTTAAAGCCTCGTATTCTGCAATATTGTTGGTGCACGAGAATGCCAATTTATATGATCTAGGTATACAGTTTCCTTGTGGGGTGATAAAGAACACACTGGCCCCTGATCCATGTTGTGTGTGGGAAATGTCAAAGTATAGCTTCCAGTGGTTGGTTGCACCAAGGTTGAAAAGGGACTCATCTGGGAATTCTGATATGAGTGGGTTGCCTGTGTAGAGGGGAGCTTCTGCTAGTTGGTCCACAATAACTTGTCCCTTTGTGGCTTTTCTTTCTACATACTCGATATCATGTTCGGACAATATCATTACCCACTTAGCCATTCTACCTATAAGCATTTCTTTTGACAATAGGTATTTTAGAGGATCTATCTTGGTGATCAACTTGATTTGGTGAGCTAGCATGTAGTGTCTGAATTTTTGAGCTACAAATACCAGTGCTAAGCAAGCCTTTTCTATTGATGTGTAATTACGTTCGTGCCCCACCATTGTTCTGCTAATGTAGTAGATGGCCCGCTCGGTTCCCTTTTCATCATGCTGGGCTAAGAGGGCCCCAAGGGTGGTTGTTGTTGCTGATATGTATAGGATTAGTGGCTTCCCAATAATTGGTGGCATCAACACAGGTGGTGTAAGTAGGTATTCTTTTATTTTACTAAATTCTTGCTTGCACTTGTTGTCCCACCTAAAAGTGACTCCCTTGTGGAATAGGTGTGAATAAGCGATATGTTTATCTACTAGCTATGTTATGAATCTCCGGATAGACTGGAGCCTACCTTGTAATCCTCTTAATTGCTTTAATGTTCTTGGTGCTTCCATTTCAAGGATTTATTTTACCTTTACAGGGTCTACCTCTATCCCTCTCATCAAAACTATGTATCCCAACAACTTTCCCGACTGTACCCCAAAGACACACTTCTTCGGGTTGAGTCTGACCTTGTATTGTTCTAGTCTATCAAAGATTGCACTTAGAGTAGCTATGTGATCCTACCTTTTCTTTAATTTAGCCAATATGTCATCCACATAATCTTCGACTATCTTATGGATCATGTCATGGAAGATAAATGTCATGGCTCTTTGGTAGGTAGCTCCTGCATTCTTCAACCCAAACAGCATCACATTCCAATAGTAAGTGCCCCAAGGACACATAAAGGTTGTTTTGTGCTGGTCCTCCTTTGCTATTGTTATATGATTGTACCCTAAGAAACCATCCATTAGGGATAGCATCTCATGTCCAGTCGTCATGTCCACTATCATGTCAATGTTGGGTAGTGGAAAATCATCCTTAGGACACGCTTTGTTGAGATCTCTAAAATCTATGTAGATGCGGATGCCCCCTTTCAGTTTTGAGATAGGCACAAGATTTGATATCCATTCTAGATAGTCGATTGGGCGTATGAAGCCAACATCCAGAAGTTTCTGTAGCTCAATTTTGACGAGCAAAGCTATTTGTGGGTGCATCTTCCTTAGCTTTTGTTTGACTAGTTTTGCTCTGGAGTAAACAGCCAAATGATAAACCACTACTTCAGGATCCAGACCTAGCATGTCAGCATAGGTCCATGCAAAATTCACCTTTCTCTCTTTTAGGAATGCTGCCAATAGTTCATGTTCTTCTACTAGGAGGGATTATGCATAGAAGGTAATTTGTGGTTCTGATTCTGTTCCTAAGTTGACCGGGTTGCACTATTTTTCCAATACTACTGATTTCTCCTGATGTAGAGCAGTAGGGGGGAGATTGAATCCTTCATCCTCTTGCCCCTCAGAGAGGTTTTCACTGTTGGATGCATCCTTTTTTTTTACTATTTTATGGTTAGAGAGTGCCACAGTGTGGTTTTCACCCAATAACTCCGAGCTTATTCTAGATATTTTTCTTTTGCGACTGAAAGATTCAATCATCTCCCCATAGTATGCTTGTGTGTCTAGTGTGATGTTGAATCCTTCTTTGTGATCCCCACATGGGATTATATCCCTTAGTCCCATGAATTTTGAGAGAGCCTCATCATTTTCGAATGTGTCTAGAATCGGTGGTCCCCGTTGGTCGTGATCGATGAGTTGGGGGTGCACTAAGGCAATTCGGTGGGTTGGTTGGTTTGACTCAGCTGTGGAGACACTTATCATTAACAAGGTGGAATCTTTGAAAAGCCTAGGGAGAACTACTATAGTATCATCATCGTCACTACTAGGAACATCAATGACGTCAAAGGTGTAATTATCGAGTGGGATACCTAAGCAAACAGGTGGTCTAGGAGTGGTTGTTGTTACCTGAGGAGAGGATCGGACTGCTCTTCGGGGAGTACTTTTGCCACATACGGTTATACTTAGAGGAGTATACCCAAGGCCAATATTCTACATTCTTCTTTCTACAATGATGGGCTCTAATCGTCCATAACTGTTTCTTCCTAAGCTCTCATTCCTGTTATAGCCCATACTAAACATCATTTGTAACCCTTTGCTAGCCTCGTCCATAGATAAGGTGGGAGTGGGTCTTTCACCTTGGTAAAGTGTGCTTGTGATGTCCTCTTCATCCACATTTTCCCTACTAAGATCCCCCCAACGGTGGAATCCAGAAGGTTCTGCTCTAATGGTTCAGACAGGTGTTTGGATGGGGTGGGGTTGCAAATGCAAGCTAGGACATTGTGGTAACTCTCCTACAACAAATGCGTTTCCCTTCATTATATATTCACCACATCCATTATCTTCAATCATGCTTTCGATTTTAGATATATCTCAGATGGCAGGTGTCTCTGTTGTAGAAGTGGAGACGAGATTGGCTGGGTCTATGTATGAAGTAGTCGGTCCTTCATCATTTTTGGGTACTTGAGGGATCTTATAAAACTTGGCTTCCAAGTTTTTGTAGTAGGCAAAAGGTTCTGGATCCCCATATATAGTGACTTCCTCATTCTGATGTGAGAACTTGATGCTTTGGTGGTAAGTCAAGGCCATTTCCTTCATTCCATGTATCCACGGGCATCCCAAGAGGATGTTGTATGGTAAGTCGAGGTCAAGGACCTGACAGGTGGTTTCCATAGTCATCGGCCCCACTTGAATGGGGATCTTGATAGTGCCTTGAGACACTCTTTCTTGGTCATCATACACCCTTATGGTGATGCTTTTGTTCTTATTGATGGAATCCTCAGCGAATATTAATTTCTTTATGAGTTTCAGGGAACAAATATTAAGGCCTGCACCTCCATCTACCAGGACTCTTTTGACTTTCTTTTTATGGATTAGGACTTGGAGGTGGAGTGCACGATTATGAGATGGTTGTGGAGGGAAGTCTTGATCCGAAAATGTGATGATATTTTGGGTAATGATGTTACCCACCATAGCCTTAAATTTCTCTCTGTCAAGGGTGGCAGCAACAGTAGACGCAACTAGTGCTTCATCAAGGATCTTCCTATGACTAGTGGAGATTTTCAGTAGTTCCATGATGGAGATTTGGGCAGGTGTTCTTTTCAACTGGTCAATGACATTGCAATCATAGGGAATGGCCTTTGTATTGGAAATGGGGGTCTTAGCAGGTGCCCCAGCAATAGTAACCTTTCTGACTCATGTGGTGACTCCACAGTCATTGTTGGCTCATTTGATATTTATGATAGTGACCATTTCGTCGACGCATCTGACTATCTCCTCATACACTAGATTAGCACTAGCATAATTTTGCTTGCCTTTATTATTTCCTTGGTTATTTCCTTGATTGTTCCCTTGGTTATGATTCGGCATCGGATTCATGTATATTTTCAGGTCTTGGTTTCCGGTCGGCTACTCGATGTTGATGATTTTATCTTTAATGAGGTCTTGGATGATGTTTTTGAGTCTCATGCAATTAGCAGTGGTGTGTCTTTTGACATTGTGAAAGTCACAAACGAGGTTCTCATTGTACCATGGCAGCTTGGTCATGGGTTTCATGTACTATTCGGAGTCAGAGATTTTGATGAGGGTCTCTTTGACCAATTTTTTCATTATGGACTCAATTGATTCATCGAGAGCTCTGAATTTCTGCTTGGGGGGAAACTTGTTGCGGGGAGGTGGTCCTCCTTGACTTCCCACATTATTGACCTAATTGGTGGAAGATGGTTGTGGTTGTGCTACTACCGCATTAGCCTGCACATTGTTATGATTTTGATTTTTCGGTTGATGATAGTTTTGAGTATTCTGCTTAGGGGCACTGATGACTACCTTAGCGTCGACCATGCCGTCATTCATGATATTTTTGTTCCTCGACCATGTTCAAGGTTTATCATTGTAGTTGTTAGACGGGCGGTTATCCTGTGGTGGAGTGAATGTTGGTGCACCTCCCCGCACGGTAAGGGCTCTTTCGATGTTGAGCGCCTTTGGAATTAGTTGATCGTAAGATGTGATACACTACATTTTTAGGTAGAATGCCAAGTTTTGATCTAGGTTGGCTATGATGGTGCAAACTTGTTGTTCTTCTGGCATGGTCCACTTGCTCTAATTGGCCTTGGATCACCATCTTTGCAAGAAGGATATGAATAACTCTCCTTTTCCTTGTTTGAGTGTAGATAGTTCTTCCAAACTAACATCCGTTCCCATATTGAAAGCGTAATTCTTAAGGAAAGCCTCCAAAATTTCCTCGAATGTTTTAATGCCCATGGGTAGGCAAGAGAACCATTCCATAGCTGGACCAATAAGGCTTCAAGGGAAGAGTCACATTAGGTATGTGTCATCATATGCAACCTCCATGCAGTGCACCTAAAATTCCTTGACGTGGTTTTCAGGGTTGCTCGTTCTATTGTACTTGTCAAATTTTTGGATTTCAAATCCCTTTGGGAATGGTACCATGGTGAGACTCCTATTGAATGGATAAGGGCACAAATTCCCTGGTGTCCTTTTGGTTTTTCTTGCTTGTAGGTCCAAGACTTGCCGTGAGAGCAATTTGATCTATGTTGTGACATCCATGCTTGGATCGAGAGGTGGGATGAATGAGTGGTGAGGTGTTGGAGGTGTTTGATGGGTGGGGAGAGTATTGTTCAGCATTTGCTGTGAGTTTGGTTGTGTGTTCAAAGCCTGATGGTATGCCTGCATTTGTGTCAACAATGCTTGTTGTTGATCATGTTGTTGTTGCTCCAACAACGCTTGTTGTTGGTCCATCTGTTGATGTTCCCATGAAGCCTGCTGTTGGTCAATCTGTTGTTGAGCTAGTAACGCTTGTTGTTGATCTAGCTATTGTTGTGCCAACAATGCTTGTTGTTGGTCGAGCTGCTATTGTGCCAACAAAGCTTGTTGTTTAGCTTGTTGCTGCACTTGAAAGTCTTGCAGGGCTTGTTGGTAGGCTTGCAGATGAATCGCTTGCAATTGCACTTGGTACTATGCTTGTGCCTATGCTTGCGCTTGCGCTTGGGCTTGGGCTTGTGCTAGAGCTCACGCTTGGGCTTGGGCTTGAGCTTTGGCTTGACCTTGAGCTTGAGCTTGAGCTTGGGCTTGTGCTAAAGCTTTCACTTGGGCTTGGGCTTGAGCTTGAGCTTGGGCTTGTGCAAAAGCTTGCGCTTGGGCTTGGGCTTGAGCTTAAGCTTGTGCTTGCTACTTTTTCTAAAGTACTCTTTGCTGGTTGGCCTTTTGAAGGGTTTTGATTAGTGTGATGAATGATTTTTTCATGTTGGCCTTTAGTGGAATTGGTGGTGGAATTGGTGGTGGAATAGGAATCATGCCAACCATCATGACGGGTGGAGGAATTGTGGTGGTGATTGGGATTTGGGTTGCTGGAGGGGTGGTTGAGATGATTGCTCCTTGAGATGGCATGCTTTGGGATATTTGGGGACCAATTATTGTGGTGGCTTGAGTGGTTGCCACTTGTTGTTGTGATGATGTGGGTGAGAAAAGGGAATTGGGTGTGATGCTTAGATTGCTAGGCTCCGAGAACCCATCGATGTTGAGAGGAGGAAAACCCAATCCAAGAGGTGAAGTGGTGGTAAATGGAAATGGAGGAAGGGGTGGAAGGTTACCTTGAAAAAAAGGATTTATAATGTCAGTTGTCTCAAACAAGTTTCCTTCTTCAAGTGGTAGAGAAGTTTCTACATTTGTTTGGCAAGCTGGTGCTGCACAGAATGAAGATGAGCCCATGTGGTTGTGGAAGGTGAGCGGGACATATGGGTGGGATGTATTTTCTAGAACAGATGTAACAGGCATGGTGTTGATGATTGCTTCTTTGTTAGCCACAAGGCGATGCCTTTGTAATTCTTGGAACATGGCACTCCCTTTGTTCACATTCGGCGAGGATGCTATGATGGTCATTGTGGTTTAAGGTATTTCTTGATTGACATTTGACATTGGGGATGCACTTGGAATAGACATATCTGTACTAGTGCTTGCATCAAGATCGGGAGGGAATTGGACCCTTCCTTTTACTAGTGTATTTAGGTATTTGAACATAGCGTTGACAATCTTGTGGTTCTCTGGATTTTGGACCACCTTCATGATTTTGGTTTGTGTCATCCCCATGTCTTCGTTTATGGTGTCCTCTTGATGACTCTCCTCTTGAGGATTTTGTGATGATAAGGGAGAGTTGCTTGGGGGATTGCTTGATCCCACTAGGTTTACTTCGGGTTTTAACTGGCTCATTTCCATAGAAGTTTGTATTTCCATGATATTCTCCATGTTCTTCTTGTATTGAGATCTTTTTTGGACCATAAAAAATAGGGATTTGTTCGATCCTAACTTTTTAGGCCCAAAAGAGAAGAACTAGGGAAGCTAGAAGATCAAAGATGGTGGTAATGGTGATGGGTTAAATGGATGGGATGAGTGAGTGAAAAACCTTTTTGAAGAACTTTTGAAGGTATAGGCTAAACTTGTATGGGCTTTTGAATTGATTTGTGATAATTTGACTAGGTGTGTTAAGTCAAACAGGATTGTTGTGAAGTTGTATTCCCTAGGAAGTTGTGTTATCCTAGGGGAACTTGCACAAATGGATGAATTGGCTAAATGTGTTAAGCCAATGTAGTTGTGAACTAATAAACTTTGGGAAGTTGCGTTATCCCAAAGAAAAGTTTTTCCAAAGGTGAGACTATTTTGGCTAGGTGTGTCAAGCCAAGATAGGGTAATGTTTTTTTTAGCCCTCTAAGTTTAGCATGATGATTGTTTCTAGAGTTCACAAAAAGGCTTGATGATGAAATGAGACTTGTTTTGATGGAGGAATGAATGAGAATGAAAAATTTGATCTTGAACCTTAACCTAGACATGACTCTCTCTACAAAACCTCAGTATTGAAGAACATCCTAGACTTCCTATGGGAGAAAAGCAAATCTTTCAAAAAGTTCAGGATTTTGTTGACAATAAATTGCATACAATGTGGGATTATTCCTTGAAGCTTTTCTGTAAAAGTTATAAACCAATATTTCTTTGAATTCGAAAAGTCTCTCAAGACGTTCCTCATGAGCTTTCAAACTAAGCTTCTTGAACTTTGGCTTTGGGATTTTGATCTTGTGGGAAATCATTGGAAACAACACACATGAAGTTTGATTTGTCTCTTTATCTTGGTTTAATGAAATTATTTTTAACCAAGACACTTGCTTGCTTAGGTTTCAAAATATATATCTAGTGTCCCACTTTCTTTCTCATCCCACAAGGTCCATTATGTGGAAATCGAGGAAAATGGGGCAAGAGTTCCCTATGTTTAACCTTATTGAAGATAAATGATGATAGAATCTAAACACTTAGAAACCTCTAAGGATCAAATCCCTAGGGAAAGCAAGAGTGTTCAAATTCGTCAAAAGGTATTTGTCTCTTCAAAGGGATTTGAAATTTTCAGGTTTTGTGGATGTTTTGTTTCTCAAATGTTTTCAAGCAATGTATTTCTTCCAAGCACTTTTACACTCCTAGGTTGATGAGGCAATATCTTGTTGGGTTCCCACTTGGATAAATCCAGCTGTGCATATCTTGTACGAATGGCTAAATGCTTGACCACACTAGCTCCCCTCCATGAAACTCGCTTATTTGGGTCAGCCAAGCATTAGTACCCATGAATCTCCCATGGCATACTTTCCATTTCCACAACAAGACTGCATGTATAACATGGGGAAGCTTCAAAGGACATGACCTTTTGCACCAACAAGATAGACAAGGTTTTGGCCTTTTTCTAGACAATGGATTCTAATTCGAGCATTCCGTTCGTGGGGGATTATCCAACATTGGCGAGAGTCCATTGCTGTCCATCTCATCAGAATAATCCTCATGATATTGGCCTTTGTTCCAATATCCACACTTATATCTCGGGTGGAAGTCGCTTGGTTTTAGCGTGTTCCTGCTTGGGTTGTTCCCTTAGGTGAGTACTTTTTCCCACAAGGTAGGCCCTCTAAGATAAACAAAAGCGAGCTAACATATCCCATCGTTTACACAACCTTTGTTGAAAAACAAAGGGGAAAACCTTCGTAGTATGTCGTGCTCACACTCGCATGTTTTGTTCAATTTTTAAGTGCCCAAATTGAAATATGGAGGCAATATTTTTAACAAGTTAATATTACCAAAATGTTTTTGATTCTCAAGATCACAATGAAGCACGAGAGAAGCGCATACACACTTTAGATAATATTAATTTGTAAAAAAGATTGCAAAACATGAAAAATAATGGTTCATTTTAAACCTCAAAGCAATAATGACTTCTTTTTAAGCACCAAAATGAAGTGTGAGTTTACCTTGTTCAATTCTTACCTTTTAAACCAAATCTAGTGTATTTTCTTAAAGTTCTTTTTATCCCCTTGGCAACTTTTGAATATAAATTTGATTTGTTTATTTTAGAACCCAAAAGAAAATTTAATGTCCTAACATCAAAGATTTTAACAAATTTTCTTAAAGAGTGTTTAAAGAACACTTAAGTGTTTAAAGAACACTTAAGTGTTTAAAAACACTTTGTACAAAATAAACATGGTATCATGAGAAATTCGATTGTTCTTTTTAAAGCCCAAAGTAAAATTAGTTTTCCTAAGGCCAAAGATTTTTAACAAACTTTCTTAAAAAGTGTTAAAGAACACTTTTAGTGTTTAGGAACACTTTGGTTTTGTGAACATGATATCATAATGGAATTCTTTCTTTGCTTTTCCTCCTCTCCAACCTGCAAAATGATAGCAAAATAGAGAGCAAAAGTACAGCAAACCAAGTTAATGCAAAAAATTAAAAATTTATTTGAATTTTAAAAGCAGATTGTTTCCCACAGCGAAGTTTAGCAAGTGCGGTGCTATTTAATAGGTGCGGTGTTGCTTAAAGAAACACACGGTGCTATACAGCACTACGCGGTCGATTGTACGCAGTGCTCTACAAAAACAGGGACCACGAGTGCAATGGAGTTTGGACGCAACGAAAGTTGGCAGAATTTCAAATTTTAAAGGTGGGAAGCGATTGTGGTGCTATATGGTGTTGCGAGGTTTTGAGGGTGCGGTGCCATATAGCACCGCATATGAGTCTGTGGTGCAATACAGTGCCACATGTATTACCCACGGTGCAATTTCCTGTATGTGAACAAAAATGTGAAAAAAACCATGGATATTTGAGGAAAACGTAATAAATTTTGATCACGCCCTCCTTCCAGTGCCAAAATGTGAACCCCTAAACCTACAAATGCACCAAGAAGACAAACATTGTTAGTGTTAGATCAAAATGCAAGCAAATATGAGGGATTCCCCATGAAATCCATTTGTTAAAAAATTTAAAATAGGAACAAGGGAGGAATAACTAAAATAAATGAAAACAAGTCCTAATTAAGTGAACAAATTGATGATTCCATGGGGGAATTGGTGCCAATGGAGTGTTGCAATTGGCACTTTCCCAATTCCTAAGTTGCAATGTGGTTGATTGAACAATGGTCAAATCTCCAAAGAGATTTGAGCATAGTCTTATTATAATCTATGAAAAATGATGGATGATTGGAAGCAATGAGCAAAATTAGTTCTCAATTGAAGAGAGTAACTTTGCTTGTAAATTGTAGATGAAGATTGAGAGAAGAGGTCTCCAATTTATAGATTCAAATCTTGGAAGAGATAGTGGAAATAAGTAATGTGGGACAAAAGATAGTCCAATGGCATTGTGCCACTTGTCCAAATGTGATTGGATGAGGAATGTGCAAGTTTTGGCTGATGTGCCAATAAATGCAATTAGGTGGCATTTCAAATTTGAGAAATGACATGTTGAAGAGGGAAACGGAATGAAGTTAATGTCACTTGGCTCAAAGTCAAGGACATGTAAGAGGCTTTAAATGCCTTGTTGGAAGGACCAAGTCCACTTGACCTTTTTGAATTCAAATGAGGGAATATTCCCTTTTGATGCCTTGTGAGGGAAAATAGATGAATTAATAAATCAAAGTAATTGATTTATTGTGCAACTTGCATTATCTAGAGGAATTTAGGGATTGAGATTAGTTTAATCAAGGATTTTATTAACTTAATGAAGGATTAGATGATGTGACAATTTAGACTTAGGCTTGTGAATTAATTTAAGTCAATAATTGAGAGGAAATGGTTTATCAAATAAATGATTTGATTTAATTAATCAAAGAGGAATATGTTAGATTAAATCAAATAAGGTTTAATTTATTTAATTTAATAGGAGGACTTTAGAGAATTTAATTAAATAAAATGATTTACTTAGTTAAATAGATATGTAAGGTTAATTAAAGTAAATTGATTAATTTAATCGTTGAAAGGAGAAGACTTAATCCAATAAATAATGATTTATCAAATTAAGGGATAGAATGTAATGAAATGCTGAGAATGTGATTTAGGAGGAAATGTTGTTAGTAAATCGGGATCAGGTGTGTCAAAACAAATTTGTACTTTTTCCATGTCTACAGATACTATTACACTATTGGTATATTCAATAATTATATAGTAAATAGTTAATAAAAAATTATTTTATATTGATTGTAAGTTGTGGGTCATTCTTTTTAGGGATTTATATTGATGTTGTAACAAATTAAATATCAGTTCAGAGTCATTTATTGCAATAGAATATTATGCTTAAATATTTTATCACTAAAATAGGCTTACAATTCTTGTGATCAATATAAACATATTTACAACTATTTTTCTAATAATTGTATTATTTTTTATGTATTACTATATTTTACTAAAAATTTTTGCTAACAATCCTAATAAGTGGTATGAAAATATTTTCTAGGATTGTTTAGCAACATTAGTAAATAATTTAAATATTTCTATAATTATCCATTAAATGTTTTAACGTTTCCCTCATAGAACCTTGGTGATGTTAAGAAAGTATTCTTATAAATACCTTAGCATCTAAACCCAAAACTAAGCTTAAATAACTAAATACTTGGATTTTTCATACTCACCCCATGAAGAGAGAAAACAAGTAGCCTATAAAAAAATTAATAACATTTTGGAATGTAAACACCACTTAGATAAGAAAAAGATGAGGGAGAAAGAAAGATAGAAAATCCACAAGAATATAAATAACATAAATAAACCCTAGGAGATCTCTTTAAGGAAAACATAGTCTCCAAACAACACGCATCCAATATATTATTTAGCAACAATAATGGTTCCCATAAATTCATATGATATCCATGTGAAATTTAATAAGATCAACACTCCTCTATTATAAAACTAATAGAATAATGCTATAAAATACCTTCCATACATCCTTTATCTCATGTTTCCAATATATAAACTTAATGATGCCCAAAAAAATATGCAAAAATAATAGCATGGTATGAATTATCACAACCCTCACATATGTGAAGTCATGATGTCATCTCAAAATTCCACATATCTCCTATATAAGAATATTTGATCTCCATTATGTAATTTATCATTTGCAACTCCTAAGCACTAACAAATGAAGAATTAATTAAATTCAACACCCACTAAAAATAGAACACACTTTTACAAATCTACTATGCAATCTCCTATTCAATATCTTATTATAAATAATATTTTTAAATGTAAGGAAAATAGAAAATAATTACATATGTCCCTACCCTTGTAGGAGAATATTATTTACCCATTCAATGACTTTGGGGGACATGTGCATTATTTATTCATATAGTTAATAATTAAATTTCATAGACACTTAGGATATGCAAGGTGAATAGTGCACTAAATATTGACATTGTATTACTTCATATTGATATGTAAAAGCACAAGGGGGTCTAAAAAAATAATTTAACCACAAAGAGTATAAGAATGTTGTATCGACTAACTCATATGTCCTACAAATTTTACTAAAGAAACATACAACATTGACAAAGTGACTACCATCTTGACTATAAAAATCACACTACCCATCATGCCCAATCATAAAAGATACCCACTATCTACTTTGACTTGGTCCTGACATATGTTATGTGGTATGTGAGGCGTAAGCCCTAATTTTTAGTGGTTAATACTTTTTTGAATTTGGTTTTTGCCTCATCCTTGTGTGTTAAAAATTCAATTCTTAGGATTTAGCTTATCTTCTACATGGTCATGAGTGCACCTAGCTCTTCTTTTATAGATGTACTTTTTAGTTATAGTCTTGATGATATATCTCTTTGTACTCATAGTATGATTGGTTTTAGTAGTTTGATATTTATTTTGAACTTGAAAACTTTATCTTTATAACATATGTGAGATATAGATATGGCCTTTATATCACACTTTAATTGTAGTATATGTGAGTTTAGGATTATTTTTGCATATGAGACATTATAGTTCTCCTATTATAATGTGGTTGTAATATTTTTACTTCTAGAACTCATACACCTTAATTGTAGGTGGTGTACTTTCTTTGAAGGTTGAATTATATGGTAGAGGAGACCCATAGAATCACATTAGTTGAATACATATTTTATAGGAGCTCCTTATTTTTTTTGAGTCTATAGCATGGTTGAAATTTTAGATGAAAGTACCTTGGTAGGAAACCCATAAATATGTTTAGAATGATTCACAATCCTTATTTTAGAATAAAATCATGAATGGCCTATAGATTTTAGTGCCCCAAGCTTATGTTGAAGATATTAATATGAAAAATTGAGTGATAAAAGTTATGATGCAAAAGTGGCATCAAGTAAACCACACTGTGCTTTATTTTTATCAAGGTGTCATAATATTATGCAATAGCACAATTGGCACAAAAAAATGCAAAAGATAAGGTGGAACAATAATAAGACTTAAAATACTGTGACAAACACTAATGAAAAGATAGAGGGAGATTTTAGATTCCCAAGGAAAATTATGAATGGCTACAACTTTATTACTAAGCCACTCTCCTAAGGTCTTAGGGTTTAAAATAAATAGCCATGGAAACTCGTGAAAATTTTAGAATTTAGGTTTCAATTTGTAATAATTTAGGTCAAAAACCATAATTAAAATGGCTTAGACCTCAAGGTTTAGGGTGCAGGTTACATCTTGAAACATATCATACTTTTGACCATAGGTTGTAAATTTTAACTACCAACCACTTCCCTTACATTGAGCCCTAACATTTGAAAACTAAGGCTTTTAAGCCCTTATTGATAAGAAGAATTGTGTAAACTCTCTTGTGATATGTAAGCCTTTCTTATTGAACACTTTAGGCCTTAGGGTTTGATTTCCGTTAAGAATTTTGGACTTTAAGGTCTATTTTACATTTCACAAGACATGCAAAATATAGGGCCAAGTTAATGTGGTCTCGACTTGCAATTTAGAGTTTGAATAGGAATTATCATCTCAATATATAGATTTCGATTAGTATCTGACACCATGTAGGGTTTTGTGAGAGTACAAGTTTCGTTGAACATCTATTTACTCAAAGTAGAAAGGAATTTCCGCATGGATCATAATACATATATAACCACCAAAGTATTGCTTGCAATCAATCATTATCATATCTTTCCCAATAGCTCTATGAGATTTAAGTTTGTATTCTTTAGCATTTATATGGTGATTATAATGACTCATATTTAACATTAACTTAACATTCAAATTAAACTCCAAAAAAACATGTTTAGGTCTACCTCATCAAAGATAGTGAAAAATTAACATTTCTTCTTCAAATCTTATAAAAATGTAAAACAAATACTTAATACATTAGTGCAATAGGTAGTTCATTACTTGTCGATTACATCAATTTATTTTGGTATCCCTATAAACCAACATATGGTTTACTACTCTTTTATATTCAAATTTTTATAAGGAATGTGTTTTCTTTAATTAGTAATAATGAATTAGTATAACATTATAACATTAGTGTTCATCACAACCAATTCTTAGATTTTGAATTCCTCATATCAAACTATTTTCTAATCTCTTGTTATATTCTCATTTATGGATTATTTTAATGTTAGTTTGGCCAAGTTCATACTAGAGACCAAGCTATCCCAACTCTTTAAAAGATTCCCAATATACCCCTCCCCATCACTATTTTGAACTATTCCTATTTTTACCATGAATTAGTCATCATTGTTAGATTGAAATGTTAACATGATGAGATACCTAGGTCAAGGTAACTAGGCCATCTGCATTATTGGGCCCATGCACCAATCCCTTATGGTATGAGAGATGAGAGACAATCATTAGTTGTAATAGAGGATAGAAAGTGGCAAGTAGTTGCCTAACCATGAAGGGGAAGAAAATTTTATCAATGGGAGGTGTTGATCTTTGTAAAATCTAAAGAAAGCCTTAAATTGATGAGTTTAAGTATTTGGGGGTGGTTTGTGAGGGTCAAAACATCTATAGCCACTCTTTTAATGACATGGTTAGCTAGGATCTAGGAAAGTTGCTCAGGTAACACCTGCTTACTCTTTTATTGATGTGCCAAGGGTAACTCAAGGAAGATATTCAACTACATAAAAAACAATCAGTTTTTTCCAAGGTTTCAACCACCTACCTTCAAATAAGATGTTGATCTTCATTGAAGAATGAAATATCAAGTTATATTCAACAAAACAACATTAAAATAAATAAATAAACATAAAAAGAGATGATTCAATCATCAATAAGACTTCAATAACAATAATATATTTTTTTATAAAAGAATATCTACTTTTTAACTTTTCTCTATCACATATAAAATTAATAACTACCAATTTATATTTTTCTTACTAAATAATTAAAAAAAAACCTCTTCCCATAAATCATATCAAAGAAACATACCCTTAAGAAAGACAATAATATGTTTTTGAAAAGTTAAATAGCATTTACGGGGCACTGTACCCCTCACAATGAGCCACTAGGGCCAAAAAAGGACAAGACTTAAACAAAAAATATTAACAGAGAAAAAACCAGAGATAGCCCAAAGACAACACACAAATAGCCGAAAAACAACTGACAGACCAGCAACAGGAGCAGCTAACTGGCCTCATCCCAGTTCTTAATCAGGAGGTCAACCGCCTCATCATGCACCCACTCTTTGTTCTCTTGGCTGTTATTCCCTTCCAATTCCTCTTTTATGACATTTGATAGTCCACCGGTAACAAAGTGGCTTAGTTTCATTGTGAAGCGGGTCAAGCCCCTTAGTCTTTTGTCCAAAGTGTTCAATCTCTTAGTCACCATGTTTGAATCTTCCCTAACATCCCTAGTCTCTTGAATCCCACCAGGCTCATTAACCAGTGGAGAGTACGAGTCAGAGCCATGGCAATGAATCTTGCTATCCATCGGAGTAGGCAGGGGCCTCTCCCCCATTTCTTCAATCTCATCATTAGACTCTTCCTCCATGTAGCCCTTGTTGTCTGACTGCTCCACCTCCGAGTCCTCAATAATTAATCTCTTTTTGCTATTCTTGGCTAGCCTCCCCGATCTCCTCCTAACACTTTCCCCACCAGTCGGCTGCGTGATCCCAACAACCATATCCCCTCTGGAGTCCTTCCCAACCACATTCTTGCTCTTGCCAACTTTGATTGTCGCAGCCTGCACATATTTCTCCTTACCTTTTTTCAGCTTAGTGACATTATCAACCGTGCTAGCTTGAGTGGCCTTTAACTCACAGAGCCCTTCCACCACACTAAAATGAGCCATACCTAACCCACCCTTAAGCTTTTTGGTGGCCAAATTGGTTTTGATACTCCCCACATTGTCATTAAAAGGCTTCCAAGGAGGGCTCTTGGACTCGGCCGGGGATATATGAATCGAAGAGATGGGTTCAATGTTCTCCACACAGACAGTGATGGCTTTAGGCGGGCAGAGAGCAAGATGGAAGTGGTACAGGTGAAGAATAAGCCCCTAATGGAGTGGGAGTGGTGGGGGATCACAGGGATTACAATAGGCCACCGCATTACATTTATCCACCGAGCTTTCCAAGTCCATAAGAAGGAAAAATGGAAACCTAAGCAGCATTTTATGTCTGAGATGGTTAAGTAGAGGGAAATGATAGAAGAAGAAAGTTTTGTACCTACCTTCTAGCATCACATATTTCATCAGAGCCATGCAGACCATGTCCCATGGCTTAGGGAGCTTAGCTCTTTCAAACCCCACCTGATTCTTGACCGGAGTCTCCTGACCTCTGAAGAACTCCTTAAGGCTCTCGTGGTCTGGTGTTTTGGTGTGTTTAGGATATTTTTCCCCTTGCACCTCAAACTCGTAGCTTACGTAATGACATCCTTGCTAACCTCAAATGAAATCCCCCCAATGGAAACCCTTCTATCCTTCCAAGAACCAGCAGATTGTCCCAAAAGAATAGGATCATGGCCAACTAGATGTTCCATAAGCGAGGCAATTCCTCCCTCCACGCAAATGTGCCACACTAGAGGGTTGTTTCAGAATTCATCAAAACTATCCAGCTCCTTCTAAACACGATCTCCGCCCATTTTGTCAGACTGCTCAGGGAAAATACATAAATGCAAAAAACACCTAAGACAAACGTTGCGAACCAATATCACAAAATGATGTTTAATGCAAGACTTATGGCGATTAATCCCCTCATACCATTTACACGCGTGGAGGGGAAATATGCTACAGTGAGAAAGGACATGACAATTAATAATTTTTTGATAACAGTAGAGGAGGTGGAAGCTGGCGGATAAGTAGGAAAGGCACAACATTCCATGCAGGTAGACCAATAAGCTAAAATTAGTAACCCACCATGAAAAGCCGAAGTAACCTCCAGCTAAATTAGCCGGCGCGAAGCCTCTAGTATACAACCAGTACTCATCATAGATGGTCCCATCATTATTAACACACTCACTTCTCCACATGTAATTTGGAGATAAAACAAGTAGCCCCATTCCCCAAAACGTGACACCCATAGTACCGTCATACACCCGAGAAGACAATAATATGTTAATTTCACCATTTATCAACAATTTCTTCAATTTAAACTATGACAAAAATTAATTTTAAGATAACCATGTCTACAATTTCCAAAGTGGTCAAGAACAGAAGGCTACGAAACAAATGTTTGGAGACAATCACTAAGGAGAGACTTTAAATGTATCGAAATTTGTATTTTGCCTCTTCACAAACTACGATAAGTCCAAACAAGAAGACGATTCCAACATAAGTAATATCGCTTTATATATGTATATATACAATCATAAAGGTTAATACAATGGCCGAAATTCAAACAAGCTACTCTCTTCTACAGATATTAATATCTCAAATTCGAGGCATAAGTATTGCAAATAAATTTATTACTTATCTTCCATATGGCTAGGGTATGTGGTGGATCTGCCCCTAGCAAAGCTTACAAATTGAAGTTAAAATTAGAGTTAGAATCAGAAATGTTGAGAAAACCTGCAGTGGAAGAGACCCCAGAGATGGATGTTCAAGTATGGAGTAAGCTACGAGAAGAATTATTAGTGCGGGTTTGATGTCATCTGCCTACTCTTATCCTGAGAAAATTCAATATTGTTTGTAAATCATGGAGAACAAAATTCTGGCAGTTTCATTTAAATGTCCCTCTTGTTTTGTTCCCTGCTTTTCTTATAGGAGGTTTATGTGGTTGTGTGGTAGGTGAGCATGCTCTCCTAGATAAGCGTGGCTTTGTGATAGGTGACCCTGCTCTCCATGAAAACTTTGATCAATGTTCTTATCATGATTCAGATCTCCATTATTTGTATCTACTTCAATCACTACCCACTTACCCTTTGCGCAAATTAACATTAGATTTTTTGGCCACCTGTGGCATAGTAGTGATGACCTGCAAGAGCCTCCTCTATTTCCATAGTGTGTGGACAACACCCAATTTGTTCTTTGTCTGCAATCCTATTACCAGGACATAGATAAAGTTTCCCCCTCCTATCTAGCTCCGACCCAAAACGGATTTCATTACCATGGCATTTGACCCTTGTGCAAGGAGATGCCTGTTGGTTATAGGAGTAAACAACAACACTGGAGGGCAAATAAACTGGCTGGTTATGGAGATCTTTGATTCACAAAGTTATACATGGACCAAATCGGAGTTGAATATGCCCCTAACAATTTGTCCCAAAGGAGAAGGTGTATATTCTAGAGAAAAAATTTATTGGATTAGTCACATTGCACTTGATCAGAGCATGCGTCCCAAGTTCAGACCTAAAGTTGTAGCATATAATGTTGCAGAGAAACATTGGGATGTTATCAGGAAACCACTAACAGCAACACATGTACCTGAGTTTGAGCGCAGTCGCTGCTGGAAGTTAACTGGGTATGATGGGAAAGTTGTTTTGGTGGACCAAATAGGTATGTCTTTATGGAAGCTTGATGAAGATGAGGGTGAAGGGCGCATCTGGTCAGAATTGTAGGCATTTCCGTGGAGCCCATTTGAAGAAATAGTGAGGCGTGGAAATATGCGTAGAGAGAACAGAGACCCAAATGCCATTGGAAATGTCATCTGGGTACATCCACAAATTGTAATGAATAGTTGTGAGTGGGTTTTGGTTTACCTGCCTCGGGAAAAATTGGTTGTTTTCGATGCAGAGGGAAGAATGATGAGGAGCATTGAAGGTAAGCTGGCTAAGGTATTTGGACTAGGGACATGGCCAAGTCCACTCCATACATATGAAATCAACAATGTTTGGTGGCCTTAATCTGATTTTGATCTACTCTCTGTTCTTACCACTGCTTCCAGATTAGTATTTTCAATTACTTATTTTTTTAGTATGTGTGATCATGAAGTGGCCCTTTGCAAAAATAAGCAGTTTATAGATGTGCCAATTGTGGTGCATTGTTTAAATACACTATATGAGCTCCCTAAGCATTTTGAATCTACCATGTGGTTGAAATTATAGAAAAAAACATCATAGTAGAAAACCCATAAACGCCACAGTAGTAGAAAAACAAAATAATACAAATTATGATATAAAAGTGGCATCAAGATACATTGTACCTCCTTTTTCCCAAGATGTCACAATAATATGCAATGACACACTTGGCAAAAAACCAATGTACGACATTAGGTGGTACAAGCATAAGAAATAAAAAACTACAATGGACACTAATAAAAAGATATGAAGGAGAATTGGGATTCCCAAGGAAAATTATGAAAAACTAAAATTATCCTACTAAGACACTCCCCAGATATTTTAGGATTCAAAAATATAATGCAACACATTAAAATTGGAGACTTTAGGGTTCAATTTATTATAATTCAGCTTGAAAATATTAATTTGCATGGTTTAGACCTCAAGGTTTAGGGTGTAGGTTGCATCTTGGAACACCCCATACTTTTAATTCTAGACTGTGAATTTTAACTACCAATCACTTCCCTTAAATTGAGCCCTAGCATTTGACAACTCAAACTTTAGACCCTAGTTGATAATATGAATTATGTAAAATCTCTTGTGATCTCGAAGTCTTTTTTATTTAGCAATTTACGCCTTTGGTTTTGATATGCATTGAGCATTTTGGACTTCAAGGTATAATTTACATTTTATAACAAATGCAAAATAGTGTGCCACATATAAAAGAAAATTTTGAGTTTTGGGGGGTTCCAACGAACCCAAAGAGGGTTCGCTCGAACACCCCTTCGAGCAAACCCTATTAAATGATGGGTCCCTCATTTTTCATTTTTCCTAGAATAAAAACAAAGAGAAATTTTAAAAACAGGGGGGTTCACTCGAATCCCCCTTTAACCAAACCCCCTTTTGTTTGAAAGGTCAAGGGGGGTTCACTCAAAGGGGGGTTTGAGTGACCCCCCTTTTTCCCCCTTCTCCCTCTCTTGCACCAAATTTCTTTAAAAAAATTCCCTTTGAAGCTCGGGTTGAGGATGAAAATGGATGAGACTTCACAGGCCCAATTGGATGATAGTAGTCCTCAGAACAAGCTATCCATCGAATATAATTTTAATTTTTTTGGATTTATTATGTATTTTATTTTTTAGTTTGATTAAACATAGGTTATTCACCAAAAATCAAGCTATCTATTATGCACATGTGGAAAAATAGCAGATTGTCAAAAAAATTTGAAAAATATCAGTGCACTAGATATTGATGTGCTTGATCCAACAAAAAAAAAAGAATTTTATGCATACAAAAAATGTTATGATTTAGCTAGTGAATCATGTTTAAATTTTAAAAGGTTTGACTTTGAAACTTAATTAAGAAAAAAATATTCAATGAAATGCTATGAAACCAATTTCATGCACTAGATATCGTAGTTATGAATCTAAATTTGAAAAAAATAGAATTTTATCCTTCATAGAAAAATTTGTGTTAGCCAGTGACGCCACTCTTTAAAAATGGTGTTTACTGTTAAAAACTATTATTTGAAGAAGATGGAAAAATAAGTGCAGTCTAATTTCAAAAAAATTGAAACAATAAATTTAGAGTCTATAGATAAAATGTCACAAATAATTTTTTTGCATTGTCTTCAAATTCCTCACGGTTTAGTTGTTATAGGTGCTCGAAAGTGAAGATTTAGTTTTTAAAAAATCAGTTCAATGTCCAGTTTGGTCAAAAATTGTAAACTAGTATTGTGGGATCACCCATCGACTAAGTCTATGTCATGCATCAACATAAGAAAACAAGCTTAAATGCAATAAAAGTGTTCCATAAAGCATGACAACAAGAGTAAAACTCAACTTCTCTAAACACAATCATAAGTAATATACGTGGCCTTTATTATCATTTACCATTGTGTTGAACTTAGCATATCTCAATGTTGTGCATTGAAATGAACTCCACCTACGTGTGTCTATAAGAGTTGTATTTGCTTTTGGCTTATTCTTCATTTGGTATGACATGTGGCAATTTATCCTTCACACATACCATTCACAGTTGTTCTAGTTTCCATACATCATGCATTCCATGAATTCACTAAGGGCACGATTTACATTTTCTACTTTGTGTGCCACTTCCTTAAACCATGCGCTATATGCATATTTTATATGTATTCACTAAGCACTTAGCCTAGATGCTACATTTCTTACATACTATGAATATATTTGCAAATCTCAAAAGCATATACCTGCGCTTAATTAGAAATAATGGTTTAGACATATATACATAATATGTATATATTATAATTTCTTTCACTATGATATATATATTTCTTCTCTTAAAAGGAAATGTCAAATCTAGCATTTAGCCTCATGTTAAAACATTCATTCTATATAAAATGGAATAAATTTTTTAATCATTTAGAAATATACATATATTTATAATACATACTATATATAATATAGATATATATATGCACACCTCTATATAAACATTAAAGCTTACATGTATATATATATATATATATATATATATATATATCTAAATGTATTCTCATATATATATACACAAAGGATTTCAATATGTATAAATATATATATCTTCTCACTCATATATATATGCAAGATAATATTATTAAATATGTTACATCGACTATATATATATATATATGTAAATATATGCATACTCCTCTATGTGCATATAGACATATGTATACATATATTTATGTATATATTATATATGTGTGTGTGTATAAGAGAAAATTTGTACCCCTTATGCAAATTCCCTTTCCACACACCCTCACCTTAGAAAATAAAATTTGAAGGTGAAATTCCACATCACCCAACTACCTTCCTTCCATTTGGAATATGTCTATTGTGTCGGTGGGAGAATATTTGTCAGGGATGTGTGCACAACTCGCAGACATCTGTGCAATGCATTTTCGTCCCTAACGGATTCCTACATATTAAGTTGGCAGAGGCATTACACTTTGAATTGGGGATGAATTGCAATGTCCCTCTTTGACCAACCGACCTGAAAATTCCTTATTCTTCATCATTCTTTCTTCAATTTGATTCATTCTCACTCTATTTGAGGCTCTTAGCAATTCATTTGAGCTCTACACACATTCTCAAGCCATCTCTTAGCATTTCCAGCATTCACTTCACTCTCAAGCAACACTTCAACACTCCATTGCAAAAACAACACTCCATCAACTCCACATAAAAAGTGTAAAGAAAGCCATAGCAGTGTGGGTTTGGAGTCTTGTGAGACCTCCCTTCCTCATAATTGAGGTTATGCTGACCTTGCCAAGTCTGCATTCTCCTCCATTGGCTAATGAGTTTTTGGGTGGAGGTGGTAATGTTTTGCTCCTCTCCTTTGTGATTTGGTTCGGTAGCATTATACTATTCTACAGTGATTATTACAACTTCTACTTTCTTTACTTCTTTATCACATATTTCTACTTCATTTATATCTAGCTATCCGTGGATGTTGAAACACCAAAAAGACCCCAATAATTTTACCTCTCTCTTGTGTGTAGGTGAACATATATTTGGAGCTAGCTAGAAAACTAGCACATTGGTGAGATCATCTTCATCACCCTAGATTTTTATCTATCTACTTTATCATCTTCGTGAAAGGAAAAGCAATAGTGTGGAAACACTTTCCTAACACTAAAACCAAAAGGGAGAAGTGCAAAGACCAGTTTTAAAACTTAAGATATACACATACAAGATAACAATAGTAACATAAATAAAACACACAAATAGAGGGGTATGTACAGGATCATCATGGAAAAACCAGGCCCTTAAGTGGAAAAAAAAATCAGAAAAATCAGAGTTAGGCAACTTGACATAAAAATTTGAATAAGTTATCTATATTATTTCAATAATATGTAACAATAGAATTTGTAGAAAATTGAGTGTAGTTTTTAAACTACTAGGTTTATTTACAAAAAAGTAAAATCTATTTGGTGAAAATTTGAAATTTCAATATAGTAGTACTTAAATTTGAGGGAAAAAATAAGAAGTAGGTGTCTGTCTGACCACCCTAACAACATTAAAATGATAGTATTATTTTATAATATTTTAGATATAAGTAGAGGACTCATGTTCCAATATGATGCATATTTTTTTGTAATTTGTTTCCAAGTAAATAATTAATTATAATTTTTTTATTACAAATTTTAAAAAACATAAAGACTTGTATGTCTGACCACCTTAACTTGGTCAAAACTTCATGAAATTCATTTTTTTATTTTTTAATCTTTTAGTATGCAAAGCATAGAATGTCACACATGTTTCAGATTCAAAAAATCTTATACCGTTTGAAAGCTATAGATGTTTTTCAATCAACCTATCAATCAAGAATTTTATCGTAGTTCAATAGAAAATGAATAATAATTATTTATTAAATTAAAATTAAAACATAATTTATACTGGTGGAAATCTGAGAATCTCCTTTAAAACCCTTTTTGTTTCATCAATTTTGGGTAAAAAAAAAATCGTCAGCCACATACCCATCATATTGCAACTTTTTGGCTCATCATGATCCTGCACATACCCAAAGAAGGCAATAAATTTACATGGGGAAACCCTTTCAGGGAAAAACCCACCACACTGAGAGAAATCACTTTGTATTATAGTAAAATGTTTACATATAAAGTTAACAGACCTCTCTCAGACTTCCTTCTCTATATTACAATGCTATTGCAACATACATGGAATTCAGACTTTTCTGTCACCCCTTAGTTACTTCTTACAATACACTCAATTGTTACAAGTCTTATGTGCATTATTAAATCAACCAACCAAACAGGTGTATTTAATTACACCTCTATCTAACAAGAAAATCCAATCCCTGACCAACCGCCCTACAATCACACATTGGGCCACCCAACATTTACTTATGTTTGCCATAATTAGATTTTGTCAACCGTCGAATAAAACTTATAGTTATTGCACATATCGCTTTTACATATTTAAATATTTGACCAATGACAATTGATTTACAATAGCGATGTAAAATCAATGAATGAGATCATTCCACATGTTGTCACGCCATTCGTCCATCGCTTTGACTATCAAAGCGGTCAACTGTGCCTTGATCAAATCCTTTCATGCTACAATGGCATGGCCTAACGACCACTGCGGTATAGCAATAACCGTCTTATCGCTAGACTGCTAGAGTCCACCAAGACACACATACACATCTTGTGCACTTTTGGGGAATCAAAAAGGTATTTACAAAATTCCCAATAGACTTCTTTGAAAAAACATGTGTTTGAAGCCTGCACACCTCACATGCTGCCAAGTGAAACACTCAGACAATTCCACTTGATTCACAAGATTTTGTTGGTACTCACCTCAACTGAGTGCGAAATAAAACCAACACCATTAGATTATTCAAATATCAACCGTAGATGAAGATCCATGTTCACCAGTATACTATGTTGAGGTCCCCACCTAGTCATTTCCATCTACCATCGGTCCATCGGTGTAGCCCGGTCAAAGGTTCCACCGATGACCTCAAATCACACTGAGAGAGCATATTGTTCTATCATTGAGACTACTGATCAAGTTCCACTCATGACTCTAAGTCTCATCGACACAATGCTTATTGCATATCAGCATATTAGTGAGACAACATATTGTAACTCACCGATATGCTATCATTTTTTCGATGAAGCCAAGGTACAATGTGCTACCACTAAAAAGAAGGAAGGACTCCACAATAAGGAGGGTAAATTCATCAAGTCCTTAACAGAGGCTCAAGCCAGCAAGTTGAGGCACATTTTCCAACAAGCTCTCACTTGATAAAGACTTATTGGCTTCCTCCAGACTTCAAATTTACTAACAATCATAGGCCCCAAGGCCCATCAAACTTGTGCACCATCTAAACTTGTTCATGCTCGCTAGCTTTGTCAAATCATCAACAAAATTCTTCAAAGTATCCACCTTTTCTAAACAAACCTTTCCATCCTCCAGCATATCTTGAACAAAATGATACTATACATCGATATGTTTCGTCCTGGCAGGGAAAGTTGGATTCTTTGCCAAACAAATGGCACTTTGACTATCAAATTTTTTTTTAATCTATCCTGCATTAAAACCAATATTAAAATACAAATGATTAAGCCAAATAGCTTCTTTGCAGGTGTGTGTTTCTACCATGTATTCAGCCTTTGTAGTGGACAAAGTGACTACAACCCGTCGCTTGCTCATCCAACTGACTACACCACCATTTAACATGAAAGTGTATCCATTGATAGATATTATTTTGTCAATGTCCCCTACCCAATCATAATCCACATATCCATGAATGTTGAGAGTCTTTTGTGATCCAATCAAATTTCCATGGTAACACAGGGCGTATTCTGCAATACCTCTCAAATATCTAAACACTCTCTTCACAACATCCCAATGTGTCCTTGGATTTTCCATAAAATAGCTAAGTACTCCCACCGCTTAGGCAATGTATGGACTTGTACAAACCATTGCATACATTAAATTGCCAACTGCATTTTCATAGGGCACCCTGGTCATGTCATCCATCTCAATAGAAGATTTTGGGCAGTCTTCAACAGATAGCTTCGTTCCTTGCAAGACTAGAACAACTAGTTGCATGCAATCATTCATACCAAATCTCTCCAGAACAGTGTTAAAATACTTACTCTGGATGACCCAAATCTTTCTACTTGTTTTGTCCCTTGTTATTTCCATCCCCAAAATATACTTTATTGAACCTAGATCTTTCATTTCAAACTTTGCAAACAATTGAGATTTAAGATCAGAAATCATAGACTTACTATTTCCTATGAACAACATATCATCCACATACAAGGTAATAATAATCACATGGTCATTTTCAGATTTCTAATGCACACAATGATCAAATTTTGATCTCACAAATCCCATAGACAACACAAAGCTGTCAAATTTTGGTACCACGTTCTAGGTGATTGCTTCAAACTATACAAATATTTCTTTAATTTAAAAACTAGACTTTCTTTACCTTTTTCAAGGAAGTGCTCAGGCTGGGACATGTAAATTTGTTCTTCCAGCTGTCCATGGAGAAACGTTTTCTTCACATCTATCTGCTCGATCTTTAGGTCATACACGACTGCCAGTGACAAAATAAATCTAATAGATGTAAGCTTTGCTATAGGGGAAAATATTTCTCCACAATCAATTACCTCTACTTGAGAATACCCCTTTGCAACCAACCTCACTTTATACTTTTCAACACTGCCATCTAGACCGGTCTTCTTCTTAAATACCCATTTATAGCCAATAGGATTTTTCCCTTCAGACAAAGGTACCAAATCCTAGGTTTCATTCTTCTTCAACGATTCCATTTCTTCATTCATGGATTCCAACTAGGAATTTGAATCAGACATATTAATTGCCTCTTTCACAATCCTAGGCTCATTGGTGCTAGTAATTAAATTATAGGAACAATTCAAATCTAACATAGACAAACCATACCTATCAGGTTGTCATCTTTAACGTGTAGACCTTCTTATTGGTTGAGGTTTTAGTTCTTCATACTTAGAACTCTCAGAGCTCCTTGAACTCTCCTCAGTTTTATGTACACTATGTAGTTCCTCTTTTTTTGGAGTATGAGGAATTCCAACTACATCATCCTTCTTTTATCTTTTATCTGTCTCTAACTATGGATTAGTTACTGAAGGTTTCAACTCATGAAATATTACACTTCTACTGTACAAAACCTTCTCAGTAATAGGATTCCAAAGCTTGTATCCCTTCACACCAACACCATAGCTGATGAAGATACATTTAATAGCCTTGTTCTCCAACTTTTATCTTTTCTCATTTGGCACATATGCATATGCCTCATAGCCAAAGACACAAATACGTCTTAGATAGGGCTTCTTACTAGACCAAGCTTCCAAAGGTGTTTTTTCAATAAGAGCATAACAAGGTGAACAATTTACCAGGTAACATGTTGTAGCCACAGACTCAACCAAGAACTTCTACTCTAGAAAAACACTACTCAACATAATTCTCACTCACTCCATTAACGTTATGTTCAACCTTTCAGAAACTCCATTCTGTTGTGGAGTATAAGGTATAGTTTTATGCCTTTCAATCCCATGGTCTTTGGAGTATCTTTTGAAATTTGTAGAACAAAACTCACTACCATTATCCATCCTCAAACATTTGATTTTACTTTCAAACTGATTCTCTACCAAATTTTTATGTTCTTTAAATTGACTAAACACTTCTGATTTACTTTTAAGGAAGTATACAAATTCCCTTCTTGAATAGTCATCAATAAAAGAAACATAATATCTAGACTTTGATAATGAGGCAACATTAACTGGACCAAACACATCAGAATGAACATAATCTAGTACACTAGAAGATTTATGAGGACTTGAATAAAATGAGACATGGTGTTGCTTTTCATTTATGCAATGTTCACAAAAATTGAACTGAAAGGTTACAATCAACAAGCCCTTCAATAAGATTTTTATTTTTCAAGGTTTTTAAACCTTTCTCACCTATGTGACCGAGTCTATGATGCCACAACATGGTTTTCTCCACTAGAAGCTTCACTTCCAAGGCATTTGCACCTAGAGGAGTTTCATCCTCCTCTACACGAGTAGCATTGCTTGACTTTATAGAAACATTGTTACATTGAACAGGACGTGCATCCAGCTTGTACAAAGTGTTAGTACATACACCCTTAGCCAACACTATTGCGCCTCTAGCCATCTTACATCCTTTACTTGAGAAAGAAACTTCCACACCAGCATCATTAAGCTTACTGACATAAAGTAAGTTACAAGACAAACTTGGTATGTGTAGTACATCACCAATCCCTTTGATTCTTTTGTCAGGGAATTGTATTTTGACTCTTCCATGGCCAACAATCTCCAGTGTTGAATCACTTTCTAGGTACATATTTCCACCATTATACTTTTTGTATTTAGTGAACCACTCTCTATGGGATGTCATGTGAAAAGATGCACCTAAGTCAACTAGCCAGACACCATCTGATGCCTGAGTCGGAAAGGTTGTGATGAAGGCATTTGCATCACTCTGAGAAGAGTCATTATTTGAAGAGTTATTCTTCTTCTTATTCTTCTCCTTATAATCCTTTTGGATATGGCCAGGTTGCCCACAATTCCAGCATTTCACCTTGGACTTTTTACTAGGAGAATTTGATCTCCCTTCAAATTTGGATTTGGAATTCTTGTCCTTCTTCTTGCCTTTCTCCTTCAATCTACCTCGAAAAACAAGGGCCTCTTTGGACATCTTTGAAGACTTCCTCTGTATTTGTTTAGACAACATTGAGGCAACAAATTCTTCCATCTTGAAATTAGTGGTCATACATCCAATAATCATTACAAGATGATCCCAAGTTTCAAGTAATGAACATAACAGGAGCATGCAATGATCCTCCTCCTCTATCTTCACATTCATAGATGCCAACTGAGCAATGCTCATATTAAATGACTTTAGATGGTCTGCAATAGATGCACCTTATTCCTCAGGAATAACTTATTTACCAGAGAATTTCCCTAATAAATATCACTAAGCTTCTTCCATAACGAATTTGCAATATTCTCCTCATGGACATTCAGGAGTATAGAATCGGCATGAATAAGTCTTATCAGTCCTCTAGCTTTTCTATCTGTAAGGTCCTAATCTTCTTGCTTCATACTTTGTGGCATAGTTTCAGACACATCAACCTAGAGGTCTCTATCCACAAGCAATTCTTCCATTTTGAGTTTCCACAACTCAAAGTTGTCACCATTGAACTTTTCAATTTCTACTCTACCTGATGTACTCGCCATCTTAAACAGAACTAGGTTCTAAATTTGCAAGACTCCCACTGGAACAGTATTAGCCCAAAAAACCAGACCTACTAACAAGGATAACACAACTAGCCAAGCTCTGATACCACTTGAAAGGAAAAGAAACATTGTGGAAATGCTTTCCTAATGCTAAAACCATAAAGGAGAAGTGCAAAGACCAGTTTTAAAACTTAAGATGCGCACATACAAGATAACAAGAGTAACATAAATAAAACATACAAACAAAGAAGACAACAAATTTACATGGGAAAAACCTTTTGGGAAAATATCCACCACACCAAGAGCAATCACTTTGTATTATAGTAAAATATTTACATACAAAGTTAGCAGACCTCCCTTAGACTTCCTTCTTTGTATTACAATGCTATTGCATCGTACATGGAATTCACACTTTTATGTCACCCCTTAGTGACTTCTTACAATAAACTCAACTGTTACAAGTCTTACATGCATTATCAAGTCAACCAACCAAACGAGTGTATTTAATTACACCTCTGTCTGACAAGCAAATCTGATCCCTAACCAACCACCTTGCAATCATTCATTGAGCTGCCCAACATTTACTTTTGTTTTCCATAATCAGATTATGTCAACCACTGAATCGAACTTACAATTAATTCACATATCGCTTTCACATATTTAAACATTCGACCAATGATAGTTAATTTACACTAGCAATGTAAAATCAACAAATGAGATTGTGCCACATGTTGTCACACCATTTGTCCATCGCTTTGACTATAAAAGTGGTCAATTGTGCCCTGAGAAACTCCTACTATGCTATCACAACATGGCCTAATGGCCACCAAGGTATGATGATAATCTTTTGATCGCCAGACTGGCAGAGTCCACCAAGACACATGTACACATCTTTTTCACTTTTAGGGAATGAAAAAGGTGTCTACAAAATTCCCAATAGGCTTCTATGGAAAAATGACATGTGTTCAAAGCCTGCACACCTCACATGCCACCAAGTTTCAAACACTCAGATAATTCTTCTCAGTTCACAAGATTTCATTGGTACTCACCTCAACTGAGTGCAAAATAAACCAAGCACCGTTAGATTAGTCAAATCTCAACCATAGATCAAGATCCCCATTCACCGATACACTATGTTGTGGTCCCCACCAATTCATTTCCATCTGCCATCGGTCCACCGTCATACCCCGGTGAAAGGTTCCACCGATGACCCCAAGTCACAGCGACAGAGCATATCATTCTATCGTTGAGACTACTGATCGGGTTCCACCGATGAATCCAAGTCTCACTAACACAATGCTTATCTTATATCAGCATATTAGTGATACAACACATTGTCAATCATTGATATGTGATCGTTTTGTCGATGAAGCCAAGGTACAATATAAGGAGGGTAAATACATCAAGTCCTTAATAAAGGCTCAAGCCAGCAAGTTGAGACACATTTTCCAACACTTCGTTTGTACTTTTCATATCTTATCATTTTATTTTGTTCATTTAAGAATAACCAATTAGGTTGTTAGTTCATTTTTAGGTATTTTATATTGTACTTCCTATCTTCTAGCCATATGGGCACCAGTGCACCTGAGAGATGCCAACATGCCGCACTATTGTCCTAGAATTGTGTTGTCATTTTTGGATAGAGAGTTGTCTGAGATGTAGTATCGACTCCGAAAACAAGCTCACCTAGCCTAAAAATGAATTTTAGGTCTTACGAGTGATAGAAGTACTTTATAGTCCTCATCTTTGTCGACGTCTATCCTAAACACCCGTTTAGAGTGAGGTAAGTTAGGGCAGCTCTTTGTTCTCGACTCTTTATGACCTAGAGCCTTGATGTGGTTGGTCCCCCTCTCTTACAATATGTATATATACCTTTGATTGCACCATCAATCATATACACATGTATTCCAACACACACTTATACACATGTATACATTCATATACATATTACATATGTTTACACATATATATCAGGTTACCCTTTCTTTCCTATTCTCACCGATACACACATTCGTTAAGTATATATACTCACATATATATAATTGATCCCTCATGTGAGTATGTTTGTAAGTATTTCTACTTACATATACATGCATATGATTATTCTCTCAGACACAGATCGATGTATGTATATAATCATATACATGCATACATTTGATGTAGATATGTACCAATGGAAAGATCAAAGACACAAAACATCAATAATAACATTTATATACATATATGCATGTAGATACATATGTCATCACACTCATATGGACATCCCATTATATCCATCGTACACATATGCCAACATATGCATATACATGCATATATCCCAAATACACATTCAACCATACAATCAAGCACAGTAAGATAAGGAAGGAACTCAAACGCTCAAATAGATAACATCACCTTATAATTCACTCAAGACTCTTGTCAATGCAGACACATCAAACAAAGGATGACTTACCTACTTCCCAACTCAATGAACCAACTCAATTATTCTATTGTGGTGTGTGTATGCTTAGATAGTTTACGTTACTGGTTACCTGATGAAGATCTTCTCCTGAGTGATACTTCCCCTCTATCTGGAGGAATGGAAATTTTCCTACAACCACTAACACATGCTCATAGTAGTCAGTTGTTCATAAAATATGCAACATATGTAATACATCTCCAAAGTTAGAATATTAACTCAATAACCATCCATTTCACATATATGCATTTCTTTTCACACATCATCAGATGCGATAACACACATTCATAATGCATTGATAACCAAGTATAAGAACAATTCATTCATATCTAAAATTCACATTACATTCACTTTTTACCCTACATAGTAATAGTAAATAGCAATTACAAAATTGGGGTGTAACAGGGAAAATTAACTTTGTTACGAAGTTTATCATAGGGTTTGCAGAAATAGTGAAGTCGTTGAATGCTATGCTCAAGCAAGATCCTAAAATAGAATGGATGCTAGAAGTCAAGCAAGCTTTTGCAGAAATTAAAAGGGGCATTGCAAATGCTCCCATACTGGTTATCCTTTATTATTCCAAGCCATTCTATATATATTCATTTTCCTACAATCACTCATGTGCCAACATGCTAACACAAAAATATGATGAAGGAAGTGAGAATCCTATTGCCTTCATGAGTGCCCCTTTGAAATACGTTGAATTGTGCTACCATAATATTGAGAAGCAGGCATATGCCCTTGTCCTTGGAAATAGCAGGGCATGTGTGAGTCAAGTAAATGAGGCTTTCAAAAAGTTGATTATACAAAGTGGCATCAACTAGTGGAGTAGAACACCTCACCTCAAGTTTTACTCTTGATAGAAAGGGAGTAGGTGGGTAAGTGCACCAAGATGGTTCCCAAAAAGGGGATTTAAGTGGACATGTTTTTTCTAAAATTAGGAAATACTGACCTTGGACATGAAATTGAGGATACTTAGACTCAAAATTTTGAGATGGAACAAAAAGAAGGATTCAAGTGCTCTGAGTCTACTTTCTAAACTACTAATTTATTTTGAAAATGGTTGAGATTAAGGGGTTCAAATGAGGGAGGTACACAAATTGGTGTTGTTTTTGTCAAAAAAACATAACATAGCAACTCTTGTACGACCCTCGTACGATGAATTTTTTTAAATTATTTTTAAAATCACAATGGTCAGAAGTTAGCTAATAGTATTTAGTTGATGCATGATTTTTCTGATAATTTTTTAATGAATATTTGATTTTATACTAATTTGTGAAGTGGACATGTCTTGAAAATAGAATGTTGACCTTGATACCCCTACAAATTTTGGAAACTAATTGATTTCTTTTTATATTTATTTTTTTAATTTTGTAGAATGGAGTCTAGTTTCTTAAAATGTAATTTATTTGAAAAATTGATGAATGGTTAATTTATAACGAAAAAAATACCAAACACTGCTTTTTGGCAAAAAAAAGACATAGATAAAAAAATTATGGATGAAAGACTTAACATTTTCAGAAAGTGAAAAAAATTACATCGTTGGATAGCTAAGAGATAACCCAACATTACACATGTGTTCAATTTTTTCGATATTGAACCACGTGTAATCTTGACAGTGAGCACAGGCTCGATTATGAGAAATATGGTGGATTTTTGAAAAACACATCTTTGGTCATTGGGAATGCCCTCCAAGCCTTTGGGTTGGTATTCCAAGGCAAATACCAAGCCTAAGGCTTGGGAATTCCCAAAGCAGGACATAACATGAGCGTGTTATAACGCGCTCACATTATATCTCACTTTTGACATGGTTTTTGCTTCTGTGGGGAACATGTCAACTAAGAAATAATGTGAGCAAGTTATAACGTGCTCACATTATGTCTTCCTTTATGTTAAATGCCAATATATTGAATGTGTGCTGATATATTTCTATGTTTGTATGTATATGCATGTCATGTATGTATGTATTCTTGTATGGATGTAAGATCATATGTACATATGTATTATGCTTGTATGTATGCATTTATGAATGTCTTTAGATAGAGGGAGAATTTAGAGAGAGAGAGTCTAGAGAGATGGAGAGGGGGTGGAAGTGAGAGTTTAAGAGAGAGGGAGTGGGAGTGGGAGAGAAGGGGTTGGAGTGAGGGGGACTTAGCTAGGTAGGGTGGGAGGGATAGAGGGAGGGAGAGAGAGAGAGGGGGGGGGGGAGAGAGAAAGAGAGAGAGAGTAGAGAGAGAGAGAGGTAGGGTGCCAAAGGGAGACTTGAGAGTGTGGGGGTGAGAGGGAGAGACTTGAGAGATAGGTAGTGAGAGGGAGTGTAAGAGAGATGGAGTGTGAGAGGGAGGGAGTGGGAGAGAGAGGGAGTGTGAGAGAGATGGATTGTGAGAGAGAGGGAGTGGGAGAGAGAGGGAGTGTGAGTGAGAGACCTGAGAGAGGGAGAGGGTGTGGGAGGGAGTGACCTGATAGACATAGAGAAAGAGGGGGGTGGAGTGAGAGGGACTTATCTAGGTAGGTTTGGAGGGATAGATAGAGAGAGGGGAGAGAGACAAAGAGAGAGTTACCTAGGTAGGTTGCCAGAGGGAGAAACTTGAGAGAGAGAGGGGGTGGGAGGGAGAGACATGAGAGAGAGGGAGAGAGAGGTAGTGGGAGAGAGTGGGATGGAGTGGGAGGGAAATAAGGAGAGATGGATAGAGGGATCGAGAGAGGGTGGTAGGGATTGATTGAATGAGAGGTATGTAGAAAGAGAGAGATGGTAGATAGAGACAATTAGATAGGGTAGGAGGGAGAGGTGAGATGTATAGATAGAGAGAAAGTGATAGGGGTTGAGGGTATAGGGTTAAGGGATTAGGGTGGATTAACTATAGGGTTGATGGTTTCTAGGGTATTAGGGTTTAAGGTTTGAGGGTTGAGGGAATAGGGTCAATGGTAGAGGGTATTTGGTTGAGGGTATAGGGTAGAAGGTTTAAGGGTTTAGGGTTGAAGGGTTTGGGGTTAAGGGTTTAGGGTTAAGGGTTTACTTGGTTGAGGCTAGATGGTTTAGGGTATACGTTTGAGGGTATATGGTTGAAGGATTAGGTTCAGGGTCCAATGTAAGGTGTAGAGGGTTTAGGGTTTAAGGATTGAGGGTTGAGGGATTAAGGGTTGAGGGTTGAGAATTGAGGGTTGAACATTTAATGTATAGGGTAAAGGGTAGAGGGTTTAAGGGTTGAGGGTTTAAGATTGAGGGTTTAAGGTATAGGGTTGAGGGATTAGGGTTGAGGGTCCAATATATAGGGTAGAGGGATTAGGGGTTGAGACATTAAGGGTTGAGATTTTAGGGATTAAGGTAGAGAGTTTTCTTGGATTTCACAGTATAAGAGTTGAAGGATTAGGGTTTAGGGTAGAGAGTATTGGGTTGAGGGTACACTAGTACACAAACAACAATACATGACTAAATAAACTACTAAAAATTGCATATAAATCACTAATTTTGTTCATGTGACCATTAGTAGTTTATTATTGGTCATTTATAACACAACCAAATTTATGACTAAACTATTTTAGTCATTTATTTAGTCTGATTTTCACTCATTAATTTGGTCATTGATTTAGCCATTGATTTAGTCGTTAATTTAGTCATTGATTTAGTCATTGATTTAGTCGTTAATTTAGTCATTGATTGTTATTAACTAGTCATTTATTTAGTCATATATTTAGTCATTAATTTAGTCATTAATTGTTGTTAACTAGTCATTTATTTAGTCATGGTAGTCATTTATTTAGTAATATATTTAGTCATTAATTTAGTCACATATTTAGTCATTACTTTAGTCATATATTTAGTCATTTAGTCATATTTAATCATTAATTTAATCATTACTTTAGTCATATAGTTAGTCATTAATTTAGTCATTTTATTTACTGGCTTCCATTAATTGGTAGTAAATATAATCACGAAATGAATAATTTATTAAATACTATAAATTTTATAATGCAAAAATAACATAATATTAAATTTTAACTAAAACATAAAAGTAAATAAAAATATTGCATATGTGTACAAGCTACAACATACTAGAATTAAAATATTGATTCAACATCACGATAAATAAAGGTAATCTACAATAAAAAAAGTTAATGCAAATATATATCAATATATATATATATATATCAAGTTATAATATTTCAAAGTTGTCTAAGAGTATATATGTAAATATAATCAAAAATGTCAAATTTGTCTAAGATTTTCCAACTCTTTCAAATACACCATGATAACTAAGATCCCTGAACAACATATTCAAAATACTACATAAAACAGTGAGCGAAGATGTCTAACAACTAGTACATGATAAATATGTTAAACTATGTCATTTTTTGCAAATAATTTAGTGGCCATTGTGTGAAGGTTCCCTTTTTCTCTTTTAGATGAACAACTCAATCTATTTTGTCTTCATAAACTAGGGGTATGTTACTTGTGACCTTTAAAATGTTTACATTTGCATCCCTTGTTCCTTTCAAGTTGACTCCATGTATAATATATAGGGAGTGAATCCGCCCAATTCCCACATCATCACCATCTAATGGATCCAACACCTTAATTATATCCCCTTCTTTGAGTTTATCAGTACATTTCTACAAAAAGAAAATAAATAACACATTATATTAAAATAATTGTTTACCCTTGTTTGCATAATAAAACATAGGTATTGATTACACTTGTTTGCATAATAAAACAACCATTACTTAATTAAATAGTATTTGCATGTGTGTGTTAAAGTAATTACAAAAAGAAAATTTCAAAAATAATTGTAATGATACCTCATGAATGTTTTACCCTAAAAATTACCTTAGCAATCTCACATTTTTGCTATCAAGAGGCCTGATAGTCTAGATGATTATTATCATCCATAGGGTATAAAGTCAACTAGAAAGAGAATGGGGGAGAGGGATTAAAGTAAGAATAGATTCCAAGAACCATTAATCAAACTAATTTACTAAAAAACCAACACTCATAGCATTGCTTACAATGTTACTATTAGCTTAATACTAATTAGATACAAAGGCCACAAATATAAACACTACATTACCATGCAACTTTTTTGGGCATATAATTTAAATTATGCTAACTTGAATCTTCTAAGGTCAGTAAAAAAGGATGCACAAGGCAGCCAAAAATAAATCCAAAGCATGATGTTCAACTTATATTATATTTGATCTATAACAATCCTTAGAAGATATGTTGAGCTTTTATGATGTTCAAAAGTTGCACTTGATCCACGTTCCTAATGACCTTGCATAAAGGCTTCCAGCAAACCTTTATGCATGAATGACATAAACTAATAAACTTGTACACTTTTCTCTTTTGATTACAACAGCTACATGTTGCTCAATCAATATCTCATTCAGAAAAATAAAAACATGTAAGATTTATTATTCAATACCATAGATCACAAAAAATACGATAAAATGTGTTCACTGAGGTCATCACAGAAATCACTGTGTTTGGAGAAGCAATCTGCTTTCCACTCAACATACTAGCAGGTGATCTTTTTACAAACCCATTCTCATCAGCCTACTTGTGCATACACATCAACAATTTAAATATCAACAAGCATTCCATATTAACTATTGGTCAATAACCTTATTACAAACCTGCCTTATAACATGGAAAACAAGAGAAAATTACAAAATAGACATTTCTGCCAAGGTGTGAGGAGTCAGAAACTAGGAAAAAAGAATTTATTATCCAAAACATGTGGATTATAGTTAATTTTTGTTCAAAATTTCAATTCAACTTATAAAATTGAAGTTAACATTTTGAAAAATTGGTTTGACTAGGTATAGGGTTGGTTTCCATCCACACATAAGGAGATTAGTAAAAAAGGATGCACAAGGCAACCACAAATAAATCCAAAGCATGATGTTCAACTTATATTATATTTGATCTATAACAATCCTTGGAAGATATGTTGAATTTTTCTGATGTTTAAAAGTTGCACTTCATCTATGTTCCTAATGAACTTGCATAAAGGCTTCCAACAAATTTTTATGCATGAATAACATAAACTAATAAACTTGTACAGTTTTCTCTTTAGATTACAAGAGATACATGTTGCTCAATCAATATCTCATTCAGACAAATAAAAAAATGCAATATTTATTATTCAATACCATAGATCATAGAAAATATGATAAAATGTGTTCACCGAGGTCATCACATAACTCACCAAGTTTGGATAATCAAGCTTCTTTCCACTCAACATACTACCGGCTAATCTTTTTACAAACCCATTCTCATCAGCCTGCTTGTGCATACACATCAACAATTTAAATATCAACAAGCATTCCATATTAACTATTGTTTATTAACCTAATTACAAACCTACCTTATAACATAGAAAACAAGAGAAAATTACAAAAGAAACATTTATGCCAAGGTGTAAGGAGTCAAAAAATAGGAAAAAAGAATTTCTTATCCAAATCCTGTGGATGATAATTATTTTTGTTCAAATTTTCAATTCAGCTTATAAACTCGAAGTTAACATTTTGACAAAATGATTTGACTAGGTGTAGGGTTGGTTTCCATCCACACATAAGGAGATTAGTAAAAAAGGATGCACAAGGTAGCCAAAAATAAATCGAAAGCATGATGTTCAACTTATATTATATTTTATCTATAACAATCCTTGGAAGATATGTTAAGTTTTTATGATGTTCAAAAGTTGCACTTCATCCATGTTCCTAATGAACTTGCATAAAGGCTTCCAACAATTTTTTATGCATGAATAATATAAACTAATAAACTTGTATACTTTTATCTTTAGATTATAGCAAATACATGCTGCTCAATCAATATCTCATTCAAACAAATAAAAACATATAAGATTTATTATTCAATACCATAGATCACAAAAAATACGATAAAATCACGTGTTCACTGAGTTCATCATAGAACTCATTGTGTTTGGAGAAGCAAGCTGCTTTCCACTCAACATACTAGCAGTTGATCTTTTTACAAACCCATTCTCATTAGCTTGCTTGTGCATACACATCAACAATTTAAATATCAACAAGCATTCCATATTAACTATTGTTTAATAACCTTATTATAAACTTGCCTTATAACATAGAAAACGAGAAAATTACAAAATGAACATTTATGCCAAGGTGTGAGGAGTCAAAAACCAAGTCATTACCTTAAAATTCAAGTGGGAAAATATCAAAGCTAAGAAAATGTTTCCAAAAATACCGAAGATAAACTAAAACTGTTGTACAATTCATTTATTGCAACACATTGAGCACCTCACAAATTACATTGTAAGAATGCAAAATAAGTAGATTTTAATGTTGTTGTCTTTGGGTATCTGAAAAGGCTATAATTTTACCACACTATCATTTTGTGAAAAAAATAACAATGAATGATACAATGGCATCTGAGTGATGAGCTACTTAAATTAGCTTAATTATACACATAGTTTGTGTTGGGATACAAAGTAATCATGGCCAAAAAAACTCTTCTCAAGAATACTGAAATAGTTTCCTAAGATTATAATGGCTTTGTTCCAAGTTATAGAAGTGGCTCCCACTTTTTGAAAAAAGACGCTGCAATAGAAAAAAGGTTGATGCAATAGAAAAAACTATGAAAGCACAGCTAAACAAAATTTCCACTAGCACTATTGTAAAATCAACAACAATATAACAAAAAATGGCAAGTGTAGAAATGCCATTGAAGAGCTCAGCAAAGAAAAAACAAAAATAAGAGAAAAGACAAAGGAATCATAATGAAAACATGGGCGTACATAAAAAATTGATTATCTACAACTAAAAAACTAAAGCTTTTTCCCTATCATATATAGGAAACCAAGGAAAATACTAGAAAAAAAATCAATATTGTGTATATTATAATATGTGCACATATTGACATACATATATGTTATAGAATTACAAATAGGATTCTAAGTAAACTAGAGGGTATAGTGCTTGGCATAATTTTTTCAATATTTTATGCAAAAAATTACACAGCTGACAACGATGCTTAAAATGAACTCATTTCACATACCAAACATTTTAGATTTAAAAGCAATCATAAATGAATCAGATATACAATCCTAATTGTGACCTATGCTCAAACCCAAAGTAGCCAAAATTTAAAAATAATCTATGTCATGTTGTTGAAACTCCAAATAAGATAAACTAATAAGTACTTTAAAATGAAACATTTTGGTACACTAAATAATTCCTATATCTTTTGTGCTTCTCTTCCACTTGAAGGGTTTTAGAATCAAAGAAAAAGTGACATTTCATAGCACTCACCTCAAGTTCAACACTACTAGTACTATAAATATCATGCACATACTCCTTGAATTCAGCATAATCACTGTCAACATTGTCTTGAAGTTGTGTAGCTTTGTTGAGAGCTCTATTGACAGGGTCTTTTCTTTTTCTTTTTGCTTTCATATAATTGTTCTACAACTATAAAAACATACAAAGTAAGACAATTATAAAGAGCTCAACAAAGAAAAAACAACAATAAGAAAAAGAGTATACAAAAAAATGATATAGTTGAGAATCAAAATATTGAGGGATAGCCTCTTACCTGATCTGAATCCATTGAATTATGGTCATTCCATGCAAAAACTATAGGCTTAACAGAGGCAGCCAACTGCAAAACTTTCTCGGTGAGACCATGTAAGCAATTCATTATATGTTGGTACTCTTCATTTGAGTTGACATGATTTGGAGAGGCTCTTACTAGACGTTCAACAAATGGTTGTGAAATCTCTATTGATGAACTAGATTTACACTTCATACTATTCTTAGATTTAGTATGATCTAGTGTTGTCACATAATTGACAATATCTTCTACACCTACTTCTTTATTATTGTTTTCCACCTAAAATACAATGTCAATTTCAACATATAGTCAGTTCAATAAAAAATTGAAATAAATAACACAATGTAAATTGAACAAAAAATCCACACTTACTCCAAATTTGTCCATTTTGGCCTACAACTCGCCTCGGCCAAATGTATATTCAGCTCTCACATTATCCCTTGCTATCTTGCCTCTATTACTCTTTGTCAAATATTCTTCATAATGCATACTTTCTTTCGATGCCTCCCACTATTTGGGAGATAGAGTGGAGTCTAACCTCTTGTTTCCCTCCATTATTATTTTTCTACAATTGTATCTCATATTGTTCATCAAAAGTCTCATCTTGTGCTTGTAATATTTTCTAGATATTTGTCCACCAATAGTGTCAAAGGCATTTTCCATTTTTTGTATAACATATTCCACATTTCATGGATCTTGCTATGAAAAATTTGATTTGCAAATATCCAAATGGGACCTACATCTTACGCCCAACTCAGAGGCCCACCTTGCAGCATTTTTCCCAATGGGTTCACCATCTCTTGATACCTCAACCAAGAATGGATTCTTCCCTTCTAATATTATTTCTTTTGCATTCCTCTCTGTAGATCTGTATAAATCTTGACTCAATCTTTGTCTTTTAACAAAAGTAGGCACATCTTTTGTTGAACCACTACCAATATTTCTAGTTGATCCAGTAATTCCATTAAAATTTGTAAATGCAACAGGTGCACTTTGAGGCACATCAGATACAAGAGGACTCTCTTCATGACTTTCATTAACCAAAACTTCATGATCCTTGGCCACATCAAGTGTGGCATGAGTAGGTAGATTAGTACTAGTCTCCACAGATTTCACTTCAAACACATCCTTTATGCGTTGGCTTCTACGAGCTAGCAACACTGTATCTTTACTTTCTTTTTGTTTTTTCTCTACATTTTCTTTGCACTCTTTTTCTTGCCTATATAAAAAAAAATCATATCATGTCCTATATACATAAAGCTCTTGCCTATAAAATTTCATTAAACAATATTAAATAAATAATATACTACTTATTGGATTTACAACGTGCTTGCTTGTCAAACCAAGGCACGATAAATATTCATTATTCTTGGCCACACGTTCTTCAGGAAAGTGCTCATAATCTTTCACTGGAATTTGAGCATTATTATCACTATCATCTAATTTGCGCCTTAAATTCTTTTTCCTCATTTCCTGATGTCCAAAACACCAATAATGTATAAATTAGCAACTTCATACATTCTTCAGGTAATGGCATAAATAATCCTAATACAGAGCATAAGAAAGGATGGAAACATTCATACCTAGAGCTAATAGTCCAAAAGGGACAAATAGTTCTCCAATGGATAGAGGAAGGGAAGAAAAAAGTTTTATAACTTTCTTTGGCAATTTCTGCAATGCACCTAATCCTCCAAATCCCATTTTTTCTTGACTTGGAGAATCCTCATTGCAGTGTTCTAGTTGGCCTTAGGTGTCGAAGGCTAGCCAAATCTATAGCCTCTCACCTCCCTACCTCCCCTATAGTTGTGGGTGGCAATAGGGAGGCCACACTAGCCATGCCCCAAGGTGACTGGGTCAGTGGGGTAAAGTGAATGGGATGGTGGGGTTGGACCAACCATACTCATGGTAAAGACCAAAGGAAAAAAGAAGAAGATTTGTAACTATTATGACAAAGGACACACCAAGGAAGCATGTTGGAAGCTCCAAGTGGAGTTACACCATTACAAGAACAAGAACAAAAATGCTTCATTTAGTGCAATTCTCAAATTGATGAAAGATTGTCATGTGCTACCATGAGAAATGATGCATGTGTGGGTAATAAAAAAGTTGAAGAAGAGAATGAAATAATCAAAATTTTCCATATAAAGATTCAACTCGATGGGAGAAAGGTAGATGCACATTTTGATACTCGTTCTCAAGAAAAATTTATTTCACTAAAAACTAGTCAATGAGTTTTCTTTGTAAATGAAGAAACACATTAATACATATTCATTGGGTTGGTTGAAGCAAGGTGTTGAAATACTAGTCAATACACAATGTGCAAGTGAATCTAGATTCACCCCAGAGTTCCTAGATGAGGTTATTGTGCATGTCATCATGTTGGAGGTTTGTGGGGTGGTGTTTAGTAGTCCTTATCTGATGCAGTTTGGATCAAGGGATTCAATGAAAAATAGCCTAATCTAGCAGCACACAATTTTGTCAACACATATACAAAAAGAAAGCAACAATGCCAACCAACAATAACTTTATGAATTCCTTGTAGCTCAATGCAAACTTCTTACAGAATTACATAGTGCTACAGAATCTGTAAACACTTCCTATAACCTGCCTTTTATTTAAGCAATATGGTTTTTATAGAAATCACTCTTTGCAAAAATAAAAATAGGCCAATTCCCTACTCTTTCCTTTTGTTCTTCTTTCTACAATAGCCAGCCAAAGCTACTGATTTACCCTAGATTCTTGCTTCCCCTTATCTGTTCATTCTCTTTTTTCTTTCGATAGTGCCATCCCACAACCTCCTATCCTTCCATCCCCCCAACACCCAAAAAAAAAAATGAAAAAGAAAAAAATAGAATAAGACAATAATATCTCAAGTCTAATTGTCAGTTCAGCCAATAAGGCATTTTTGGTTTCTGAAATAGAGAGCCCTCATGAATCAGCATGTGGCCATACAAACTCTTGGTACTCCTTGTATCTTTTGATGTAAGAATGCAGAACATCCACATGTGGCCCCAAAAATTTAGATAATCCATCATGAATTGAACAACCAAGCAAAAAGGATAATAATCCACATGGAAGACAAAGAGACCAAGAAAACACCCAACTACAAAAATCAATTTTTGCAATGTAGAACAATCAAGTCAGCATGAGCCACATGGGCTGAAAGCTTGTGCAAGGGTAGAAAAGAGTTGTCCTAAAATAACATGTTTTCTCTTTGTTGCTAGGTGGAGAAGAATCATAGCATGTCCATTGCTGGAGGCAATAAATAATGCTCAATCTAGAAGGTTTTGTTGTTGCCAAGGATAGCAGATATTTTATAGAGGAAGGTTTGCAGCTAACATGAGATCAAAAGGAAAGCAAGTTGAAGGGAATATGCATGAGATCCCGACCTTCCCAATTTAGCAACTATACTGCATAAAGCAGTGTCCAACATGACATCTGGTCAACACAATATACAACTTAGTACTAAGACATTAATTATTTTGCAGTCTTGAGGTATGAGAAATTGAACCAAAGCAATACTTAAAGCACACACAAGTGAAACATTTTTTTAAATAGTCCAAATACCAAAGGCTATCCTGCAGCAACTTGATTTCATGACTGTAGCAATATAAGGACAGCCTTAGCATAGCTACAGAAGGTGGAAACATAAAAAAATCTGCATCCTTCCCGTAATATTCTTTGTGAAGGCAAAGTGACAAGAACAACAAAAGAAAACAAAACTAAAGAGAAACACTAAAAATGTAAACCACTATTGCTTTTGGTGATGTAGGATTTCTTGTGAACCCAAATACTCTTGCATCATTAGGTTTATCTTTGGGATGTTGTTTTCTATCAGAGAGAAAACAAATATATTTGTGTCAAAGATGAGAAGAGGTTTAAAATCAGTTTCTATGAAGGCAATTCTAAGATTTATGTGGTAAGTGTTGCAATATAGGTGATGTTTCTATCATAAACATAAACACCAGAAAAAAAAAAAAATGTTTTTGTCATAAACATAAACACAAAGAAAAATAAATTAAAAATGTTTATGTCTTAAACATAAACACTAGACAAAGCATGCACTGATTTATTTTAGGATAGTTCACAGATAATGTTGGTCCAGGTGTCAGCTTGCCTAGGTGTTGAAAGAGAGGAATGTTGAGCTAAGAGATGGTCAAGATGAGATAATGTGGCAAGCCTTAGAGAAATCTAGTAAATACCATGTGCACAAGAGTTGTAAATTTTTGTTGACAGTACAAGCATTATAATAGTCATAGTAGTGAGTCAAAGTACAGTGATCAAAGACTGTTATAACATCCTATCATAATACTAGAAGTAATGATCCAGAGGAGCTGTCAAGAAAATATCATTGTCAAAGTAAAGAAATGATAGTATACATATTCATATTGCATTCATATTCATATTCATATTCATGTTGCATCCTCATTTGTATATGAAAACATATTCACATTACATGCAACATTTATATATGAAAACATATTCATATTGCATCCTCATATTTATATGAAAATATATTCATACTGCATTCGTATAGAAAATTTGTTCAACATTAATTCTTTGAAACGGGTATTAGTCTAAAGGTCCATTTCCTTAAAAAATAAAATAGTCTTAAAACAACATAAAAGTCTTAAATAAAAGCTCATAAAATGGGGCTCACCAATAATCATCAGCATTGCCAGCAAGATCAGAATCTTGATCACTCGTGTCTACATCTACTTGATTTTCTTCCTCATCCTGATTTGTGACATGCAATACATTCTCTCTTCCAATTTCTTCACTGGTAATCAAAATCTCTTCTTCAAACAGTCCCTCACTGTCTTCATCCACTTCTTTGAATGTTTCTTGTAAATTAACATATTGTCCATCAAGCATTACATCAACAACTTCCATGAATTTCTGTTTTGAATGAGACTCTGTTTGAATAACATATTACCAACCTAGGCTTCTTACATCATCAATTAGAAATGATTGGTTAATTTGAAGAGGGGAAATATACGGCTCATTTGTCTCTGAAAAATATTATCATGTATTTTCACATACAAATCCATACTCATCAAATTGTATTGTGGATGGTCGGATCCACTTACATTTTAATAATATAGGACTATCTTCACCAAAATCCACTTGAATAATTTCTTGGATGAATCCAACATCAAATTTATTCTCAATTTCATGAAGAAATTCAGCACTAACAACACAATCATAATTTGTCTTTCCTTTGTCTTTTTCTTCCACTCTTAAATGACTACCATAGGCCCACACTCCACTAAAATGCATAGCCCATAAATGTGGAGGTTGTGAAAAATCACTTTCATCTGTTGTTATATCTTTACCTTCTTCTTTTGCATCACTGATTGCATTAGCAATCCATTCTTCAAATTTTGGAAAAGAATCACCTCTATTCAAATCATGATGTCTCCACTTTTGAGGTCGATGTTGCATCCAAGCTTGATTCTCTTCTTCATATTTTCTACATAGAATAATGATGCATAAATAGTAAGATTAATAATATAAATGTGTAAATGAAATTGAGTAAATAAATTATTGTGTAATTTTTTTTTTACTTGTGCCACTTATCGAACGAATATGTGTTTTCAAGAATAAAGGCATGTATTGCACTTCTTCCTTGATATGATAGCTTGAAGTGACATCCATTGCCTTCTAATATTTCACCTGCAACTCTCTCATCTTCATCATCATCCCATACATGTCAATTGACAATTTAAAAATCCTTCATATATTCTGTGAAAAATCCCATGGCCTCTTGCATCGAATATCCCTTAGACATGTTGCCTTCCGGTTTTTCCCTAGAAAGGACAATTTTTTTCAAAACCTTCATATATCGTTCTATAGGATACATCCATCTCGTTCTTACTAGGACATAGTGCTCTAGTTCATATTGTAGATGTATCAAAAGATGAATATAAATGTTAAAGATTGTTGGTGGAAGTTCTCGTTCCATTAGACAAAGGACTTCAACAACCCCCTCCCTCAAACTATCAAAGTTCGAAGGATCTAATACATGTAAACTCATTCTCTTTAATATTAGGCCCAACCTTATAATTGCCAATCTTGTCCCCTTTTCCAAACTCAATATATTTACCACAATAGGTAAAATATTTTGAATTATCAGATGATAGTCATGGGTCTTGAGGCCTCTTAAGCTATTAATGTCAATTTGGCTTCTGATGCTGCTACTTATGGATCCAGTGGGAAAGTGAGTTTGAGACATCAACTATAAGAATTGTGCACGTTGTTCCTTTGTCCAGACATAAGGAGCACTAGGTTTTCTATATTTTTCAACCCAAAGATTTCGATGAATATTTATTTCTCAGAAGTCTTCACGTGATGAAATAGTATCAAAAGCACCAAAAAGAGTTTCTATAATAGCATAAGCTATATTTTTCTCAATATGCATAAAGTCAATAGTATACCTAATGGCTATATCCTTAAAGTATGGCAACTTATAGAATATGCACAACCGTTTTACACCACTTTCATTACATGGATCATATGTACTACAAAAAATCCCATCATTTTCAATAAATTACATTCGTTTTTGTCCATTCTCAATAATGTAATCACCTATTATTAGCAACGACGCTTCACGATTCTCTTCTTGACCATTGAAACATGGTTTTTGTTGATGATATGGATGATCTATTTTAAGGTAAGCACAATGTCCACAATAAATAGACTTATGCAAACATCTTGAGTGCCTCACAAAATACTTAAAGTTACAAGTAGGACATCCATGGTATCCATGAACAAAGAGACCAGACAATGTGCCATATGCAAGCAGATCATGAATCATAAACAATAAGGAATCTCTTAAAGTGAAGTTGATTGAATGACCATCCCTTAAAGATTTAATTGCTTAAATTCCTTTCCACAATTCCATTAGCTCATCATATAATGGCTCTAGATAAACATCTATTGTATCTAAAGTCACACTTTTCTTTCCTAGTATAATCAATGATAACATTAAGAAAAATGGTTTAGTTTCTAACCATGGAGGCAAGTTATAATTTATTAGAAACACTGGCCAAGTTGACCATTTAGTACTTTGATCTAAGAATGGGTTCACCCCATCTAGAGCCAAACCCAACCTTATATTATGAGGATCTTGAGAAAAATCAAGCCATCTATTATCAAATTCCATCCCCATCTTAGAATTTGACACATGTTGTTTTCCATCAGTTCTCTTATTTTTGGCATGCCACTGCATAATTTCAGCAATGTCTCTGCACCTTTACATTCAGAGTAATCGTGGGATTATCGAAAAGTGGTGAAGAACCTTTCTAGGAACCACAACTGATTTCAACCCTTGTCTATACCTCACTTCATGACATTTCAGACATTCACTCTCATTTGCAATATTTTTGTGAAATAATACACAACCATTCACACATGTGTGGATGTTTTCATACACCAAGCTAAGCTTATTGATTTTCTTTTTATATTGACTTTGTTTTGTTGGCAATATGGAGTCAGCTGGTAACAATGAACTTAATAATGCCAATAACTGATCTACACTCTCATTTGTCCAACCATGTAGCACTTGCAAGGTAAGAATTTGAAGGATTGTTGTCAAATGAATTAACTTGCAATTAGCATACATAGGCTTTAAAGGACCCTTCATTGACTTGGCCCAATCATTGTTTAGACCCTCATTCAACATTCTATTAGCTTCAAACCCTTCGTCAAACTTTTTTGCCTCTTCATCTATGTTTGGTGCCACTTCATCTATGTTTGGTGCCTCTTCATCTCTGATAGTCTGAAATTCTATCATATCTTTATAATAATTGTAAGCCCAAGGGCTTATACCACTATGCCCATATCTTATCATATGTCGATAAATCATATTTCCTTTTTTCACCTTTCCACCAGGACAATTTTTACATGGACATGGATATTTGTCAATGTCCCTCTCATCAGCTACTCTCTCATCATATGCATGATATTGATCAATAGTCAACCTTTGATGCTGATCCATCTATAATATTGTGCATTCTAGTATTAATTTAGTTTTTGATTTAAGAAAAAAGCATAAATCTGAAAATAGAGATGCAAAAACATTGTTGAAAGTAGTCACTTTTAGTAGAGACCATAACATAAAGAATAGGATATAATGAGTCATTGTTATGAGATCTATCTTACATTCATTTGAATTTTACCTATTGAGAATGGAATACGCCTATTTTTCCTATCAGCTTACTTTCAGCAATGAGGGTTTCAAATTACCTTTGAATTCGTTGCAAAGGGCTTCGCTGACTTCAAATTTGTTGCAGCAAACTTCTAATTCCTAGCCCACCTTTTCAAAAGTCTCTAGGTCCTATCCAAAAAATATTTATCGCCCATGAAATTGCTTCAATACCTATCCATGAGAATAAAAAACATCAATAACAATCTAATTTCATTCCCATCCCAACAATAATACATTTTAAAAGTTGTCTGACTTATAAATATAGACAAGCTATGTAAACCACTAGATAAATAACATTTAAAAGAAACAAGAAATGGTCTATGGAGATTCATGAACATCAACATCTGTTCTAGGTGTTGGCAAAGTGAATTCGGTTGTGGTAATGATCTAACCAATAAGCCCTATGCTGACCCTGGCCTAATTAGGCCTAATTTTAGGCGAGAACAGTCATTTTTGGAGTATGTTTACTAAATAAACCCAAGGTGATTTTCACAAATGTTTTAAGGACCCTTAAGGGGTACTCAAAACACTGATTACAGTCCTAAGATAGGGTGTACATTGAGAGTTCTCCCCGATAGTCTTTAAAGGCATGGTTACTAGGGAATCACTAGGTCAAGAAGGAATGTTGGATAAATGAAAAGGTAGACCTATGTGAATGCTTGAGTTCATTTATTCCTATCACAAGGATGATGGTAGAGATGTCTCATGAGTTAAATGATTTCTTTGAGTCTTGGAGTCACCAGTTGGTGTTTGGGTAACCATGAGGATATTGGCCTTGAAGTAAAAATTTAAGAATCTGATCAAGAACAGAATTAAGGTCCAGTATATTGGAGTTGTTTATGTCTAAATGGAGATATTTGGGTAACCATCAAGAAGGATGACAAAAAATTTACATTTATTCCCTTGAAAACAAATTAAAAGGATAAGGGTAAGTCCAAGGTAGTGTTGTTTGGCAGGAATGAGCCTTTAAGGCCTGAGGACAGTAAGTCTCATGTGGTTACCGGTTTGGAGCAGGTTGATGGTGTTATGACAGTGAGGAAGGCACCTACAAATGGTGTTAGGACAGTGGGAAGTCTGTTCTTGCAAAATACAGAGAAAGCACTCATGCCTAAGTCTGAATTGGTTAAGGTGAATGGTGAGAGGACAATGAGGGGTTTTCTTTTACAAGGAGTGAGTGATGGATTCACATCTAGATCTGATACAGTCAAGGAGAAGGATGGTAGGATAGTGCCTAAGCATGGAAAACATCGTGGAGTGTTTGAGAACTAGGATGAGGCTATTGTGGGGGCCATTGTGTGCCCTATCAACATGAGAAATGGTGACAATCATGTGAACTTTGCAAGCATAAGGTTTGGTGAGTTTGGTGAAATAGTGATGCAGGGTAATGACAGTGAACAAGGTCTGATTACAGTAAGGAAATACCAACAAGAGCAATGGTGTAAAGGTTTGATGATAGTGAAAGGACATAGTATACAAGCACAGTTGGATGGATGCAAGTATAGAGATGATGGTTCAGTTTTTAAAAGAAGAATTAAACATTTTGTATACCCCGAACTCTACATTTTTATGGTTTTTCCTTGGATTTATTCTTTTTGGCACAAGCCCATACATAACCTTCATGGCTTAAGGTTGTGGCATTTTTGGTCAAGATGAAGGTCTAGGAGTTAGCGGTAAGTGGAGTCTTTTGTGGTAATAAAGGTCTACTAAGACCATTTTCAATGTATTTGGGGATGTCAATATTAGTTTGATTCAAAAAGTACATTGTCATGTAATAGTTGGTGCAAAATATGGAATTTGAGGGAGTTGAGGTAGTTTAGTGGTCAGTTATAGGCATTTCATGAGTGGTTTTGGATTGAAAAATGATTAAATGGCCTCTTTAAGGCTCGAGGAAGGTTGGTTGGTTCACATTGAGAGGAGAAAGTAATCAAAAGTTTTGTTTCAATTATTTTTTTGAGTTTTTCTTCATATTTGGCCTGTGCACAGATTTGTACAGTAGTGTCTGGGTTCCAAAAGTTTTGAAACTGGTGTAATATGGATGGTTCTATGCATGGGGAATCTGAGAAAATTTATGAAGAGAAGCGTTAGAAGACAGAGAGTGAAGGGGGTCCTATGTTACTTCCTTTTGTTGATGTTTTTGCTGATGAAGGACAAACCTGAGGTTAAGATGAAAGGTGAAGAACACAGTATGGACCGTTTGGTATTGGATAAGCATAATGAGAATGTTGGAAGTGGTAGGTTAAGATGTGTGAGTACAGGTCTGAGCATGCAGGTACAGGTTCAAGGGGATAGTGCAAGCAAAGGATTGATGAGCATGGAAGAACCTAAGCCCAAGGTCAAAATGAAGCGTTTACAAAGACAAGTAGAAGCATCAGAGATTGTAGACACAAGTTTTGTTGCAGGTTCATGACATGAAGGCTTCCAAGGGACTTGGAATAATTTTTTAGGTAGGGTGTATGGTACAGGAGCACCTAAAACATGTGTTTTTAAAGTCATTTTCTCAAGGTTGGTCAAGATGAAGGTCTAGGAGTTAGGGATAAGTGGAGTATTTTGTGGTAATAAAGGTCTAATGAGACCATTTTCAATGTATTTGGGGATGTCAATATTAGTTTCATTCAAAAAGTACATTATCATGTAATATTTGGTGCAAAATATGGAATTTGAGGGAGTTGAGGTAGTTTAGTGGTCAGTTATAGGCATTTCATGAGTGGTTTTGGATTGAAAAATGTTTAAATGGCCTCTTTAAGGCTCGAGGAAGGTTGGTTGTTGGTGCAGGAGCACCCATGAGTCTAATGGACCTAGAATGTTTGGTTGTGTTTTTTTTCTTGTTTTTGTGTTAGAATAAGGTTCTAAGAAACATTTAAATTCTTTTTAATAGGTCTCCTAGGTTTGTGGTAGAATTTTGGTCTTGGTGACCAACTCTTTATACAAACAAGGACTCTATCCTCCTTTTGTAAGTTTAGTACACCTTGGAAAATTAAGAAATAAGGATGATTTGGTGTTTTTTGACACTCGAGGGGAGTCACCTTGCTTAATTTAATGGGCTTGGATTCCTTTCATATAGTTTGGAGGCCTCTTTGTAGGTGAATTGAGGAAAGTTGGCTAAATTGCCTTAATTAGGCATTAAAGAGTAAAAAATGAATTCTAATTATGTTTCCAACAGCCAACTAATTCAAATGGAAGTTGGAGGATGTTGGAGGGACTTAGGAGGCTTCAAGTATTCCTCTCTTGGTCGAGGAAAGGTTTTTGAACAAGTTTGGAAGGAGTTTCTAAGAGGAAATTGCTGTTCTTTTTATGTTTTCATAAAGAAATTGCTGATACCATACATTTTACGGCCTGTGTGTGTTGTTTCATGATCCAAGCCTATAATAATTGGAAAGGTAATGGAATAAGCTTTCCTTTTTGCATTGGATTGGTGAGATTTCATTAAGAATTGACTGAGATATCCCCATTTTATTACCGGGTGGTCTTAAACTCCATGTTTTTCCTCTAGAATTTGTTGATCCCGTACTTGGTACAGTCTGTAAGTTTTATTTTATACTTGAAGCATGTAATTGTTGGAAAGGTAATTGAATAAGATTTTTTTTACATTGGAGTGGTGAGATTTAATTAATTATTAAGGGAGATATCTCAATTTTACTGTCAGGTGGTCTGAAAAACCTTAAAATCTGGGTTTTGAAAGAAAAATGTGGATTTCTTCAATTCCCACATTGTAGAGTGGCTAAATCCTTGTGGAATGGAAGATATGAGGTTGTAATACTATTTACTCAAGTTATTGGAGAACGTAAGGCTCATTGGAGGAAGTGGTGCAATGTTTTTGGCTTGAAATCTCTATGTGGCAAGCCTAATTGACAAGCAAAAAAGGTTAGTTTTTGCTTGAATTTGAAGAATCTGTTCAAGAGACACTTGGGAAAGATGGTAATAGGTGTGGAAAACCTGTATGAGTTTTATTTTTGACTTTGGGGTGAAGGGGAGAGCCTAGATAGTCAAGACCTAGGTGTAGGTCTATGATTTAGGTCCCTTGGAGCAGAGGTAGAATGAGTTATTGTGGTTTGTGCTTTGGCACTCATGGGAAATTTTTTTGAGACTTTATAAAGGTAAATTTTGGGTGTTTGAATCCAAGGGTTTTGTTTCATAACAGTCCTCCTCATGGATTTTAAATTGACTGTACTACCGGGTGAAGGCTACTAGCCTTTTGAGAAAAAGGGGTCTAAATCACCATAGTGTTGGGTGTTTGTTGAAACCTAAGTGCTAGAGGGTCTTAGCCATCATAGTTGGGTGTTTTTTATCCTTTCCACTCTAGATCAATTATTGCACATTGGGAGGAGAAAGTAATCAAAAGTTTTGTTTCAATTATTTTTTTGAGTTTTTCTTCATATTTAGCCTATGCATAGATTTGTACAGTAGTGTCTAGGTTCCAAATGTTTTGAAACTAGTGTAATATGGTATTGGCTCCCTTTTGATTTCATTCTGATAGGATTTCATTGAGAGATAAGCAATTTAAGGCCTAATTTTCTTTGACTAATCCAAAAACAAAGAAACAAGGGTTTGAGGCCTAAAATGTTGTAAAAAGGCCTTTCCATCTTTTTGTGATAACTGTATCTTGGTGGAAATGGATTGGTAGGTGTAGGGTTAGGTGTAGGAATTAAGAATAAGGTTTTGAAAATGATTTTAAGTAATTCTCCATGCTACCCCATGTCAAACTCAGTTTTGGTGCCTTAAAAACAAGGCTAAAGTAAGTAAAAGGAGGATAGTGGTGTAGGAATGGGTAGAAACCCCTAAACTTAGTGTTTTCAGATGTATTTAGAGGTGCTTAGAAGATTTGAGGGGTTGGGTGTGGTTGAATGTGTAAGAGAGGTTGAGACCCTAGTTGGAAGAGGGTGGAAAGGAGTGAAAAAGTAAGGCTTTACAAGGCAAGTGTATAAACAAATTGAGGGAAGTGTCATATAATGTTGTTGTAAGCATGTGCAAGTGAAATGATGAGGGATTGAAGTGGTTTTAGGTTTGTATGTGGTCAAGGTATAGGACTTTGAATAAACCCTCTTAATTTGGCTAGGAATCAAGGGTTTAGAGGTTCACCATATTGGAAATGACAATCTAGTTAATTGATTGTGGTTTTGGAGGTTTGAGGGCATAGGAATTTCTGCCTCATGGCCTCTAGGGTCTATGTCAAGGTTAAGGTGTGTTGCTTTGTAAATTAGGTCTGATCAGCCTAATTAGGACAGCGTAGGAGGGGTGATTTTAGGGGTTTGGTCCAAAAGACATATACTCGCCCTTGGGATATGTGTGATAACTCAAAAATGGGTACCTTAATCCATATTTAGATATCTCTGTGTTTTGGAGAAGTTTGGTGAAAAGTCACAAAAACTAGTTTCCTAGTGCTACTTTATTAGACTTTCTCTAAACCTTTATACATGGTAATTCAACAAGCGCCTACTTAGAACCTTCATTTTTTATTCCATAATGTGACTATCACAAGGCTGCCATGAAAGATTAGTACACAAAAGAACACCACACCACCAAACCTTCTCTTAGAGGGATCTAATTACATCAACACAACCCATTATAAGGATCTCACCCAAGTAGAGTAAATGAAAAGGTAGAACTATGTGAATGCTTGAGTTCGTTTATTCCTATCACAAGGATGATGTTAGAGATGTTATGAGTTAAATGATTGCTTTGGTTCTTGGAGTCACTAGTTGGTGTTTGGGTAACCATGAGGATATTGGCCTTGAAGTAAAAATGTAAGAATCTGATAAAGAAAAAAATTAAGGTCTAGTATATTGGAGTTGTTTATGTCTAAATGGAGATATTGAAGGTGAACAAAGGTGATGAAAAACACAGAGGATTATCAAATCTCAAACTCTTCTTGTTGAGGACATATTTCACAACAATGGGTTCAATATCCCACAAACTTTTCAAATTTCCCAAGAATTCTTCACAAATAAATGACTCAACATGGCACAATATTGGTTCTCCAACTTATCAAACTGACTGAAAAAAAAAACTCAATCAATTTCTTACTGTCCTTTCAACTAGGACTCAAACCTTCTTCACAAAATCTTGTTTACAAGGCACCAAACTAAGAAAACAACTGATAACCACAAAATTGTTTCACAAAACACCTTAGACAACATTTATAATGTTGGCCCAAACCCTTTTTCCAACATACACAACTCTATCTTAAGAATTTTCAAAAGTGGACTGTCTTAATTCACAACTAGGCCTAATTCGACCCCTTCAATATATAACTCCCCATTTCCAAGCCCATTCATCCTTAAAAATACCACAAGAAGATATAAATATGCCTGCACTACTTTATTAGACTTTCTCTAAACCTTTATACATTGTAATTCAACAAGCTCCTACTTAGAACCATCATTTTTTTATTCCATAATGTGACTGTCACAAGGCTGCCATGAAAGATCAGTACACAAAAGAACACCACACCACAAAATATTCTCTGAGAGGGATCTGATTACATCAACACAACCCATTATAAGGTTTTCACCCAAGTAGAGTGCCTTCAACTTCATCAAGACACAAAATAATCACTGATCACTATCAAACTGTGACTTTCACCAGTCCATCTTCACTGGACAGCCAATAAGAAATGGCCACAAACATATAAATATACCAATCCCTCATTAGAGGTGACTCACACTACCCTTAACAGCCTTGAGAATCAAATGGGGTTCAAGAAAACTCATTCGCCATCATCAAATATCTCAAAAAAACTTTGTACATAGACATTTTCCAGATTTTAAGCAAAATTACAGACCTAAGGCTTCATTGTTTCATATGATAACCATTATATTTTGGTCCAAGGCTCTATAATATGAAGGAATATATAAAAATAAGTGTCCCTACCAAGGTTTAGATTGTTCCACTAACTGAAATGGGAGAAACTTAATTTTGTAACCTCACTATTTACCCTAGCAAGGTTTTTGATAGTTTTCACAAAAAACTCAATATCTTGCTCAAGGAATAACCAAAATTAATGAATTTTTTTCCAAATGAAAGTTGATTGAAGGCCACAACATTTACAAGTAATTTTGCACGTTTTACAGTCTATACAATCCGTACATATGTCTGGAAACACAAATTTTTTGTAGAAATTGCTTAAAATCAAATATTTCCTTTGTTATATCTTCTCATTCCAATCACCCTCGAAGTTACAATGCATATAAAATCCTTTTTAAAGGTAAAACAACTGACTTTGAATATTCTAACTGCCTCTAAATGACCTAAAAGCCTAAGAAGTCTATGTACGTGGGAATAAAATGAGTTTATTCAAATTTGTGTGTTCAAGCCTAAAATGATGTGTCAAGGCTATGTAAAGACTAATTTGAATAAATTAAACCCATGTAATAGGTCCAAGGTAGTCAAAGATATGAGAAAATACAAAACTTGTGATATTGTCAAATATGTGAAAAAGAGCAAGAGAATCAAGAAAATCAATGGATAGGTCATTGGATTTCAAAAGGCAGTTGCCTTTACTGTTTGAAACATCTATAAAGCATTTGTGAAAGTGAGGAAAACCACAGGTTTTGTAATCTTGAAGATCTGAGATCAATAAAAGTACCCTATTTCAATAAATTTTTTAGTTTCTTCTTAATTTCATTCACTTTTACAATTGTTGTAGTAGTTTATGATGCAGAGGTGGGGTGCTAATCTCTCTCACTATGTCAACACAAGGGTTTCTACACAATGTCAAAGGCCAATCACTTAAGGTTCTCCATTTAGTCACTTTTTAATCAATCTACCCTTGTAGCACTCAAAAACCAGTCTTGGCCAGTTTTCTTTCAATCTTTCCAAAACACCTGACAATCAAAATGTGGATTAAGATACCCTTTTCAAGGTTACACAACATACCCAAAAACCAGGGGTCACTCTTTTGGTCCAATATGGACTACCAGTACTCCTACCTCGTTCCAGGCTTCACAATTAGGCCTAATTTTTAAAGGAGCTACCCTTAGATCCTCACATAAGACTTTCAAACCAAAAAAAGGTCTTTACTTGTGTTTCAAAACAAATTATTTTCTAGGTCCTAGGGTTGTACATGCCCAAATATACTCCTAATGCCAAAACCCTCCTAAACCTTCACAAAAACAAGGGTTTTAAGGCACCCCTATTGAAAATGCATATTCCCAACTACCCCAGGCCATACCAACTGATCAGACACATTTAATTTGGTCCCCTCAAGCTTTACAATTCATAAAAATGACCTCTCCAAACTTCCCTTTATTATATCCAAGACTGTCCTCATCAAATCATGCATTTTCCCAATGGAGTCCACCCTACAAACACCCCCAAAGTCATGCAAATCTCCTATTTTACACAAAAAAAAATGAATGACCATGTTTATTAGGCCCATATAAGCCTATCCACCAAGTTACAGGTCCTCACAGTAGGTGGAAGGCTTAGAATGCCATTTTGGCTCCTCTCAAAACCTCAAAAACAGGGAAAATAGGCAGTTTTAGAAAAAACAATGATTTCTCCCTCAATATGATCGGTCAAGACCTAAAACCAGTTGCATTGGAAAGCTAACTCATGTATCTTACACATTAAAAAAACGTTTAGAGCTAAATCTAAGTGTAAGGTTCTGTACCAAGCCTGCAAAGTTCAGGAAACCAGGAAAAATCTGGAAAAAATAGAATTTTGGAAGTTTCTTTGATTTATTTTGTTCCAATCTTGGAGAGGAAACTACATTCAAGAACTTACATCAATTTTATATTTAATCCAACTCATAACTACCTAAAAAACTGACCAAATTCCTTCAACCACCCTTTTACCTAATTCTAAAGTGATAATTTGCCAATGTTTGGCCTTAATCATCCCCTTACAACTTGATTTTGAAAATACTTCTTAACTAACCTATTAAGCCCCCCAATACATAGAAAATGGTCATTGAGACCTTATTTAACATTAATTATAGCAAGACACACCTATATCAACCTAGATTGCACAAGGTGTAGGTGCTCCTGCACCAGTTGAGGACTTTAAATCTTATAGATTTTTATAGAGCAGAGAGTTTAAATTTTGATGTAAAGTTATAATTTGATCTTCTCCTGATTTAGTTGGGGATTGAAATTCCCTAATGAAATGAGGTTGTTGATGGTTTTTGTATGATGCTCTACATCATATTGCTAATGATGATTGTATAGATCAAAGTAGATGGTATTACATCAATGATGCACATGTGAGCAAGTCATCCTTATCAGATGTTCTTCGAAGTGAAGTGTACTTGTTGTTTTATCAGAAATTATAGAATTGGAATGAATGATTTATATGCCTGATGTTTGGCATGCTATTTTGTATTCTTAGGTTGGTTGTTGCACTTCACAATGGAGAAAGTAGTTAACAAACAAGTTTAAAAGAAAAGTGTATTTTTGTTCGCTTGAGAGGCACACAAATATTGTTATGAAATCTTCTCTTTTTCCCTATGGTTTTGAATTCACTACTACAACTGATTGCAAGGTCACTTCTATGTGTGCATTTATACAAATGTGGTGCAGAAGCACCCAAATCATGTAATGCCTTCAAAAGGCTAGTTGGTCAAATTTATGTGTTCAAGGAAATAAAAGGTGTCAATGCTTTTTAAAGGCTAATTTGAATGTATTAAAGTCATGTTCTAAGTCACTAGGTGGTCACTTAAGTATATTTTCAAAATATTGTCAAAAGGTGGGAAAATTTGTCAAAATGTAATTATGCAAAAAAAGAGCATAAATCATGAATATTAAGAATTAAGAGGTAGTTGCATTCGATGAAGGAAGAGAAAAATAATTTGTTCCTTGGTAACCATATATAAAAGCATTTGTAAAGTAAGAAAATGGCCATCCATTGTAATTTTGAAGAGTATCTAATAATAGAGTACCTTATTTTCAGTGATCAATGCTTTTTGTGTGATTTTTCCAATCTTTTGATTATGTGGAGCACCTAGTAACTTTGTTTCTTGTTTGATATGGATTTATAAGGATTGGAACTCTTCATAAAATGTGGTTTTTAAGGATCAATAGGAATCTAAGAGTCATTTGAAGGATTTTATCTTATGATTGTTGGTATTTCTTAAAGACTGGGTTAGAGAGTCTAGAGGGCAATAAATGGCTACTCCACTGAATTAGATAATGTATAATGGTGGAGTAGGTTAGAATATGTTGTATTTGTAATGTTTGAAGTGATTTGTGAGATGGAAGTACAGGGGAAGGTCTGAGTTGAGAATGGGTGACTATTTTCTCAGTAATTTTTGAGTTTTCTTCATGTAAAATGATGGCTCCATGTTAAATATTGATGGAATGAGCACTTGAGAAGGTATGGAGATGGTTTATAAGGCCTTTGAAGACTTATATAAATGTGTTTGAAGCAGTGGCAGAAACCTAGAAGGTTTGGAGTATACTTCCTCTATAAACCCTCATGCACTTAAGCATTGTCAAGCCTAAAATCATGGGTTTCATGGTTTAGTGTTTGATTGGGCTTATCAGTCCCTAAAAATGATGGAATTTGTAGTTATGTGACCTAACTCAATGCTTCCCATGGTTTTTAGGTGTTTTCAAGTTGATACAAATGTAGTTGCTTTGGAAAACTATCTTATTTGGTGCACTTTGGTTGTAGACAGGTTATTGTTTCTCTTATACTTTCCAAAACAAGTCTACCTTCTTTTGATGTATGTCAATATATGGAATAATGGGTTCCTAGAAAGGTAAGGAGTGTGGTGGGATTCAATAAGGATCTACGGTTATACCTGATTTAGTGACTGGTAAAACCTATTAGCCAAAATAGTGAGTTGACTGCTAGGAAGGGTGAATTTGTGGAAGCAAGGTTAAGAGTGATTGAAGTTGGTTTGAACCTGTCTAAATCTAAATGGTAAAGGTGCCTATATTTTTGGAAGAATTTTTGGAGACTAACTGCTTGAAATTGTTGATTTGAGCAAAGTGGTTTCTATGTGCAAATGGTAATTTCAATGCATGAAATTGGAATTTCTGACAAAATAGAGTTAATGGAAGTATGAATTGTTTGTTCTTGATAAAAGATGATTTTATAAGGTTTTCATAAGGTTGGTATGGGTTTTTTTTCTTAGATCCATCAAAGGTGACTTTGTGTTGTGTGTCTCTTGTGGTGTGTTGGTGCAAAGTTGGGTAAATTGAATGAATTGTGAAATCAAAGTTTGTTGATCAGTTTTTGTTCTAAATCAGTCAAAGTAATGATGGCTAAATGGTACTTGAAATCTGATAATGGTCTAGCTGATTTGGCTTATAGATTCCTTGTGATTTGCAAGTGAAGTGTAAGAATTTTGGTTGAAAAGATAAAGCAATTTAGATGCTTGTTCAATTTGATCTTCTCCTGATTCTATTTGGGATTGGAATCCCCTAAAGAATGAGTGTTTGGTTATGATGCTCTGCATCAAAATGAGAAAGTGCTGGAATGCTAGGAAAATATATTATTAAAATAGTGAGGTCTTATGTTTGCTGAGTGCATTTTCAAGTGGATTGTTGGGAAGATGGAAATTGAGCCTAGTGAGGGATTTTTTAATGTTTGAAGAATGCATTTTCAAAAATCAAACCTTAGAAGAGCAGATTTGGATTGCACCTATAGATGTAATGGCTGATCAATACCTGGATGAGTTATTAAGTACTTGTATCAACGAGAAAAATATTTAAAAAATGTATTCTTTGCATGTAAAATATAGAGTCAAATCAAATTTAAGATAAATAAAAAATTAAAAAGTAGTGAAAAAAATCTTTATTATTTCTTTTGTAAATCTACTAATTGCTTTGCTAGTAGGGATTAAGTTTACACATCCACCATTTCAGGACAAATCTTTTAGGTTGTGCATAGGAGACTCGAACTTGAACATAGCTTTTACAAGATCATTCAAAAACCAATTGTCCACAATCCTAGAAAAGATTTGCATACCCACAAAAAAATAGTAGAAGAAATATATGTCACAAGTATTGTATATGACAAGAAATAATGATGCTTGTATCAAAGTACTGAAAATGCCATTTCAATTAAAATTTGTTCAAAATTTACAAAAATATCAGCATGCAGAAAGGCTCACCTGGTAGACGCAAAACCCACAACCTTTTGAATTCCTAGTATCTCTATCTTTACATTCACCTATACATTCACCTATGTTTAATGTAAAATTTCAGATCTTTTTCATCTTGTCTACTATGATATCAGAAACATACTTGAAAAAAAATTTGAAAAATTTGAAGGTTCTTATTGAAAATAATGAAAATAGACTATTAATAGACTATTACCTATTTGCTTGCAGACATCCCATGAGTTGAATAAAATGGTAGCTAGGGCATAATATTTTCTACAGATGCTGATGATTAAATAGCCAATACATTTATCACTTCCCACCACACCCATTGTAAGTTTTCCTGCCAAAAGAGCCTGCATTCGAGTGTGATGCCATGACTATAGCAGCAGATGCGAGAGCCAACTCAGCCATCGAAAAAGATGGGAAAAAACAGCGATTTCAGTTTTCATTTCATGGGAAGGTGTGGGAAAATTGTTAATATGTTTAATGAAAAGGTATTTTTTCTATTGTGTTAATTTTGGACAATATAAAATTAAAAAATAACTTAAATATGTTTAATTTCTATTGTTTTAATTTGAGATAATGCAAAATAAAAAATATTTAAACATGTTTAAAATAAAACTAGCAATTACACTTTGGTGTGCAATGGGTACGCCGAAGAGGTGTAGAAGGTCATTAAGAGAAAATTTGGGTCTATTTTTTGCATTCATCAAATGATATTTTTTGTGTGAAAAAGGTCTCAATGTATTGTGAAGATTTCAATTTTTGTTTTTGCAAGTTTGTTTAAATGTCTGAAAGGATATTTTATTTTCTTGGTACAAATAAGGACTAACAAAAGTAGAAAATTTTGAAACATTCTAGATCATTGAAGAAACCCACAATATTCAAAAAGAAAATGCACTATATGATGGATGTTAAAGGTGCAATAAAGCCACCTAGGCAATTGCCTTTGAAGGTGGGAACACAAAACAAAACACCAAGTGTAAAGTCAATACAATTATCTGATCCAAGAAAGGAAATGAGTAAGATATGATCTAGATTTGATAGGCCTAATATTTGGTTCTTTGCAACATAATATTGACAATGCAGTAATAACAAATGGTGTTCAGAGTAATAAGAAAGAGGATCCTTCGATAATTTCTAGCGAAGTTAGAAATGATGAGCTTCAAAAGTGAATAATGCCACATCCTACAAGTGTACACAAACCACTTACTTCAAAGACTCTAATGCAAAAGCCTCTCTAGATCAAAGAAAACTTTCAATGTTTGTAAAGCCAATACCAAGAATTGTGAACAAATTTGAAGCAAGGTCAATAGTGAGGCCAGTGCCAAAACCCAAACTTGTAAAAGTACTGGATAAAATTCACTTGTCCCCTATTTAAAGGTACACAACCAAAACTAACACACTTCTATTAACACATGTATAAGTTTAGTCTCTAGTATCTTATTTTAGTTAATTTACATACTCAACTTTTATATTAAAAATGTCACCTACATTTAATTCATTTTAGTCATTCGACAACTCACATTAGATATTTTAAAGGAGATGATTTTTATTTTTGAAAGTGTATTCTTGAAATAGATTTTATGTAAGAAATATATTGTAATATGGGTAAAAAATTATTTTTAAAAACCTGGCATTCATAATTAAACGTACTTATTCAAATTATACAACATATTTGTATGAAATAGACTATTAAATATTACAAATTTATATGTTTAAAAATAAATTTAAATTTACAAATTATGGATAACTCCTTTTCCAATAAGTATTAAATTAGCTAGAATATAAATGAACTAGAAGATCCAATTTGTATATATAAACATTAAAATGCTAATATTAAAATTTATAATAAGATTTTAAGAAATCAAAAGTTTTTATCATTACAAATATACATGAAAAAAATTCATATATATTTATTTAAATTTACTATCTATATAATTTACTTTCATATTTATTTTTTAATTATTATTTATTTGTATATAAACTTGTTTTACCCAAATTAAACAATTATAATTATATTTTAGAAATAGGTATTAATCATTGTACAATATTAATCTTGATATTTAGTAATTTTTATTTGTCTAATATTAGTCATTTAGTTGTGATTTTACACAATGACCAAATTAGTCACTCATAAATGACCAAATTAGTCATTTATTTGTCAAATTCTACTAGTGTTAGTCACATGACTAAAAATTTTAGTCACGTGACTAAAATTTTTAGTCACGTAGTCATTTATTTGCCAAATTCTACTAGTGGTAGAGGGTAGAGGGTAGAGGGTTTAATAGTTTAGGGTTTAAGGGGTTAGGGTTGAGGGTTGAGGGTTTAGTGTTGAGTGTTCAAGGGTTTAAGAGTTGAGGGTTTAAGGGTCAAGAGGGTTGAGGGATTACGGTAGAGAGTTTACTAAGTGGGTTTAAGGGTTGGGGGATTAAGGTAGAGGGTAGAGGGTTTACGGGTTAGGGTTTAAGGGTTTAGGGTTTAGGGATGAGGGATTAATAGGTTATAGGGTAGAGGTTATAGGGGTTGAGGGATTAGGGTTTAAGGGTTGAGGGTTGAGGGTTCAAGGATTAAAAGGGTATAGGGGAAGAGGGATTAGGGTTGCAGGGTTGAGGATTGAGGTTTGAAGGATAAAGAGGGTATAGGGGTTGAGGTATTAGGGTTTAAGGGTTGAGGGTTGAGGGATTAAGAGGGAATAGGGGTAGAGGGATTAGGGTTGAAGAGTTGAGGGTTGAGGGTTGAGGGTATATCTCTCAACCCTAATCCCTCAACCCTCTCTCTTTCTCCCACTCTCCCCCTCTCTCCCTCCTAGTCTCTCTTTCTCCCACTCTCCCCTTCTCCCACTCTCCTACTCTCTCCCACTATATCTTGAGGGTTGATGGATTAAGAGGGTATAGGGGTTGAGGGATTAGGGTTTAAGGGTTTAGGGTTTAGGGTTCAGGGTTCAGCGATTAAGAGGGTATAGGGGTAGAGGGATTAGGGTTCAAGGGTTTAGGGTTTAGGGTTTGGGGATTAAGAGAGTATACGCGTTGAGGGATTAGGGTTGAAGGGTTGAGGGTTGAGGGTTTATGGATTAAGAGGGTATAGGGGTTGAGAGATTAGCGTTTATGAGTTGAGGGTTGAACGATTAAGTGGGTATAGGGGTTGAGGGATTAGGGTTGAAGGGTTGAGGGTTGAGGGTTTATGGATTAAGAGGGTATAGGGGTTGAGAGATTAGGGTTTACGGGCTGAGGGTTGAACGATTAAGCGGGTATAGGGGTTGAGGAATTAGGGTTCAATGGCTGATGGTTGAAAGATTAAGAGGGTATAGGGGTACAGGGATTAGGGTTCAAGGGTTGAGGGTTGTGGGTTCAGGGTTCATGGATTAAGAGGGTATAGGGATTAGGGTTTACGGGTTGAGGGTTGAGGGATTAGGGTTTAAGGGTTGAGGGTTGAGGGATTAAGAGGGTAGAGGGGTTGAGGGATTAGGGTTAAAGGGTTGACAGTTGAGAGTTCAGGGATTAAGAAGGTATAAGGGTTGAGGGAATAGGGTTTAAGGGTTGAGGGTTGAGGAATTAATAAGGTATAGGGGTTGAGGGATTAGGGTTTAAGGGTTGAGGGTTTAAGGATTAAGAGGGTATAGGGGTAGAGGGATTAGGGTTGAGGGTTGAGGGTTCAAGGATTAAGAGGGTATGGGGGTTGAGGGATTAGGGTTTAAGGGTTGAGAGGTGAGGGATTAAGAGGGTATAGCGGTTGAGGGATTAGGGTTTAAGGGTTGAGGTTTGAGGGTTTAGGGATTAAGAGGGTATAGGGGTAGAGGGATTAGGGTCAAGGGTTTAGGGTTTAGGGTTCAGGGATTAAGTGGGTATTGGCATTGAGGGATTAGGGTTGAAGGGTTTAGGGTTCATGGATTAAGAGAGTATAGGGGTTGAGGGATTAAGGTTTAAGGGTTGACGGTTTAGGGTTCAAAGATTAAGAGGGTATAGGGGTAGAGGGAATAGGGTTGAAGGGTTCAGGGTTCAAGGATTAAGAGGGTATAGGGGTTGAGGGATTAGGGTTTAAAGGTTGAGGGTTGAGGGATTTAGAGGGTATAGGGGTTGATGGATTAGGGTTTAAGAGTTGAGGGTTGATGGTTCAAGCATTAAGAGGGTATAGGAGTAGAGGTATTAGGGTTGAAGGGTTGAGGGTTGAAGGTTAATGGATTAAAAGGGTATAAGGGTTGAGGGATTAGGGTTCAACGGTTGAGGGTTGAGGGTTCATGGATTAGGAGGGTATAGGGGTTGAGAGATTAGGGTTTAAGGGTTGACAGTTGAGGGATTAAGAGGGTATAGGGGTTGAGAGATTATGGTTCAAGGGTTGAGGGTTTGAGGATTAAGAGGGTAGAGGGGTAGAGGGATAAGGCTTGAAGGGTTGAGGGTCGAGGGTTGAGGGATTAAGAGGGTATAGAGGTAGAGGGATTAGGGTTGAACGGTTGAGGGTTGACGGATTAAGAGGGTATAGGGGTTGAGGGATTAGGGTTTAAGGGTTGAGGGTTGAGGGATTAAGAGGGCATAGGGGTTGAGGGATTAGGGTTTAAGGGTTCAGGGTTGAGCGTTCAAGGATTGAGAGGGTATAGGGGTAGAGAGATTAGGGTTGAAGGGTTCAGGGTTCAGGGTTCAGGGATTAGAGAGTATAGGGGTTGAGGGATTAGTGTAAGGGTTGAGGGTTGAGGTATTAAGAGGGTATAGGGGTTGAGGGATTAGGGTTTAAGGGTTGAAGGTTCAAGGATTAGGAGGGTATAGGGGTAGAGGGAATAGGGCTGAAAGGTTTAAGGTTGAGGGTTGAGAGATTAAGAGGGTATATGGGTTGAGGGATTAGGGTTTAAGGGTTGAGGGTTGAGGGATTAAGAGGGTATAGGTGTTGAAGGACTAGGGTTTAAGGGTTGAGGGTTGAGGGTTCAAGGATTAAGAGGGTATAGGGGTAGCGGGATTAGGGTTGAGGGTTTGAGGGTTGAGGGTTCAAGGATTAAGAGGGTATAGGGGTTGAGGGTTGAGGGTTCATGGATCAAGAGGTTATATGGGTTAAGGGATTAGGGTTTAAGGTTTGAAGGATGAGGGATTAAGAGGGTATAAGGGTTGAGTGATTAGGGTTCAAGGATTAAGAGGGTATAGGGGTAGAGGGATTAGGGTTGAAGGGTTGAGGGTTGTGGGTTGAGGGATTAAGAGGGTATAGGGGTAGAGGGATTATGGTTGAAGGGTTGAGAGTTGATGGTTCAGGGATTAAGAGGGTATAGGGATTGAGGGATTAGGGTTTAAGGGTTGAGGGTTGAGGGATTAAGAGGGTATAGTGGTAGAGGGATTAGGGTTGAAGGGTTGAGGGTTGAGGGTTCATGGATTAAGAAGGTATAGAGGTTGAGGGATAAGGGTTTGTAGGGTTGAGGGTTGAGGGATTAAGAGGGTATAGGGGTTGAGGGATTAGGGTTTAAGGGTAGAGGGTTGAGGGTTGAGGGATTAAGAAGGTATAGGAGTTGAGGGATTAGGGTTCAAGGGTTGAGGGTTCAAGGATTAAGAGGGTATAGGGGTAGAAGGATTAGGGTTGAAGGGTTGAGGGTTGATGTTTTAGGGATCAAGACGGTATAGGGGTAGAGGGATTAGGGTTGATGGGTTGAGGGTTGAGGGTTCAAGGATTAAGAGGGTATTGGGGTTGAGGGATTAGGGTTTTGAGGGTTGAGGGTTCAAGGATTAAGAGGGTATAGGGGTAGATGGATTAGGTTTTAAGGGTTGAGGGTTGAGGGTTCATGGATTAAGAGGGTATAGGGGTTGACGGATTAGGGTTGAAGGGTTGAGGGTTCAAGGATTAAGAGGGTATAGTTGTAGAGGGATTAGGGTTGAAGGGTTGAGGGTTTAGGGATTAAGAGGGTATAGGGGTAGAGGTATTAGGGTTGAAGGTTTAAGGGTTCAGGGTTCAGGGATTAAGAGGGTATAGGGGTTGACAGATTAGGGTTTAAGGGTTGAGGGTTGAGGGATTAGGGTTTAAGGGTTTAGGGTTGAGGGTTCAAGGATTAAGAGGGTATAGGGGTAGAGGGACTAGGGTTGAAGGGTTCAGGGTTCAGGGTTCAAGGATTAAGAGGGTATAGGGGTTGAGGGATTAGGGTTTAAGGGTTGAGGGTTGAGGGATTAAGAGGGTAGAGGGGTTGAGGGATTAGGGTTTAACGATTGAGGGTTCAAGTATTAAGAGGGTATAGGGGTAGAGGGAATAGGGTTTAAGGGTTGAGGGATTAAGAGGGTATAGGGGTTGAGGGATTAGGGTTTAAGGGTTGAGGTTAGAGGGATTAAGAGGTTATAGGGGTTTAGGGATTAGGGTTTAAGGGTTGAGGGTTGAGGGTTCAAGGATTAAGAGGGTATAGGGGTAGAGAGAATAGGGTTGAAGGGTTCAGGGTTCAGGGTTCAAGGATTAAGAGGGTATAGGGGTTGAGGGATTAGGTTTCAAGGGTTGAGGGTTGAGGTTGCATGGATTAAGAGGGTATAGGGGTTGTGGGATTAGGGTTTAAGGGTTGAGGGATTAAGAGGGTATAGGGAGGGATTTGGGTTCAAGGGTTGAGGGCTCAAGGATTAAGAGGGTAGAGGGGTAGAGGGATTATGGTTGAAGGGTTGAGGGTTGAGGGTTGAGGGATTAAGAGGGTATAGGGGTAGAGGGATTAGGGTTGAAGGGTTAAGGGTCGAGGGTTCAGGGATTAAGAGGGTATTGGGGTTGAGGGATTAGGGTTTAAGGTGTGAGGGTTGAGTGATTAAGAGGGTATAGGGGTTGAGGGATTAGGGTTTAAGCATTGAGGGTTGAGGTTTCAAGGATTAAGAGGGTATAGGGGTAGAGGGATTAGGGTTGAAAGGTTGAGGGTTGAGGGTTGAGGGGTTAAGAGGGTATAGGGGTAGAGGGATTAGGGTTAAAGGGTTCAGGGTTTAGGGTTCAGGGTTCAGGGTTCAGGGATTAAGAGGGTATAGGGATTGAGGGATTAGGGTTCAAGGGTTGAGGGTTGAGGCTTCATGGATTTAGAGGTTATAGGGGTAGAGGGATTATGGTTTAAGGGTTGAGGGTTAAGGGATTAAGAGGGTATAGGGGTTCAGGGATTAGGGTTCAAGGGTTGAGGGTTCAAGGATTAAGAGGGTGTAGGGGTAGAGGGATTAGGGTTGAAGGGTTGAGGGTTCAGGGATTTAGAGGGTATAGGGGTAGAGGGATTAGGGTTGAATGGTTGAGGGTTGAGGGTTTAATGATTAAGAGGGTTTAGGGGTTGAGGTATTAGGGTTTAAGGGTTGAGGGTTGAGGGATTTTGAGGGTATAGGGGTAGAGGGATTAGGGTTGAAGGGTTTAGGGTTCAGGGTTCAGGGTATATCTCTCAACCCTAATCCCTCAACCCTCTCTCTTTCTCCCACTCTCCCCCTCTCTTCCTCCCACTCTCTCATTCTTCCACTATCCCCTTCTCCCACTCTCCTACTCTCTCCCACTATATCTTTCTACCACTCTCACCCCCTCTCCCTCCCTCTTTATCTCCCACTCTCCCACTCTCCCACTCTCCCACTCTCTCCCACTATCTCTTTCTTCAACTCTCCCCTTCTCCCACTCTCCCACTCTCTCTTTCTCCCACTCCCCCCCTCTCTCTCTCCCTCTCTATCTCCCACTCTTCCCCTCTCTCCCCCCCACTATCTCTTTCTCCCACTCTCCCCTCTCCCTCCATCTCTATCTCCCACTCTCCCCTTCTCTCCTTCCCACTCTCTCTTTCTACCACTCTCCCCCTTTGTCCCTTTCTCACTCTCCTACTCTCTCTTTCTCCCACTCTCCACCTCTCTCCCTACCTCTCTATCTCCATCTCTC